>CAJRST010039999.1:5710923-5777449 GCA_907169785.1 Menidia menidia
ACACACACACACACACACACACACACACACACACACACACACACACAGTCCGATGGTCCTCTCTGATGGCCGTGGTCCGTCTGCTGTCTCTGTGCAGGAAGGTGGCGCAGCACCAGGCTGAGACGGCGGGCGCCATCATGGCCTTCTTCCTGTCCCTGGGCTTGGCTCTGGGCGCGGCCATCTCCTTTGGAATCCGGGCCTTGATCTGAAACCTCCCGCAGAACCCTCAGTCAGCCGTAGATAAGACCACCCCCTTCATCAACACCCCCCCCCCCCCCCCTCTCTCTTGCGGCTGTCTGGGAGGAGACGATGCAACACGCCGGAGGACTGGAGCCCCTCAGTCCTCCGTTACCATAGAGACTGTCTCTGAATACTGTTTTAATGTTAGTTTCCTCCAAACTCAGCAGCACATTGTTTACGCCTGCCTCATCATGTTCATGGAGACTTTTATTTTAATTTTATACCTCTGATCAAACCGTTGCCAAGTCAGAATCAAACCAAATGGTAAAGATGAGTTTTTCTGGAGGAGAGACTGGAAGCTCTTCCAGGTGTTTTTAAAAGTTGTGACCCGCAGTATTGTGCAGCCCAGCAGTGTTCTTTGATGTGTAGAACTTGTTCAGTCCCTTTGGAGTAGTCCTCCTCCTCAATAATGACAGAAAAATACTCGGATGGCATGTAAATAAGTCTGACCTCAGCTTTTAGAGCAGGCCGTCAAAAGCTGCTGCTTCCTCCAACCAGTCCGTCTCCTTCAGAGGCAGCCATCCATCGGCGTTTACTCGGCAGAAACCTCCTCGTCACGCCGCGCTCAGCTCGCATCAAACCAAAACACACACACAAGCACAGGAAAACTCTGAAGGGAAGCCGTGAGCCGTCACACACCTGCTGAACCTCTTAGGACCGCCGTTCATCAGCCGCCTCCCAACCCATCAGTCACAGCATGAGGGCCGTTTGCATCTGAAGCTGGCCTAAGGGGGGGGGGGGGGGGGGGGTAATGAGACGCCGCCCCGTCAGGGCCAGCTCAGAGCTCGACTGGAGTGGAAACATTTTCAGTCTGTACTTTTGGTTAAGGTTTACCTTTTGTTCTGGTGAAACAAGTTTTACCGCCATGTATTTTCTACACGTGGCTGTTGAAACGTGACCGGGCGCCGTCTGTCGCAGAGCTTTTCTCATTGAAGATGAGTTTTATACCAGGGGTAGTTCTCACCCGTTTTAGTCTTTCACTTAGAGGATTAAGGACTGTTTTTTCTGTTTGTTTACTTGCATCTTTGGGGCCTTTAGATGTTTTTGACGTGTGCTTTAAATGTGTGCGGCCTAACATCCTGTTTTAAGAGCACAGTGACCGGAGCTACAGGAGACAGAATGACCATGGCAGTGTTGTTTGTACTCAGCCTTCAACTTCATTCAGAAAATAAATGTGTATTTTTAAGACTGTGGCGCCCCCTGCTGGTCATTCCTAGAAACGCAGAAGTCAACCGAAACTAAAGGTAACTTTGCTCAAAGGATTCCCACTCAAAAGTACAAATACTTACAATTTCTGCCTCAGTAAAATCAGGGAATTTTCAAAGACCACTCCTTTGTTACAGTTTAAAAAGACAGTTTATGTACATGCATTCAGGTAAAATGCTAACTTAGCAAAGATTAAAACAACTCAGAAACTTCTGACAATTAGCTGTGAGGATGGATTGTTTTAAAATGGAGAAATGAACAGAGAGGAGGAGCCTAAAGAGCTGTGGTGATCATTTATTCTTAGAGTAAGCACTTTATTCAAAAATAAATTACGGGAGATATCTTTAAAAGGCAGACAGACATCGTCTCCAGCCCCGCAGAAACGCCTTTCAGGATACGAGTATTCACGAGTATTCACAACATGCATCTGTTTCCATCCGTCTGGTGGGGGGAGACACTAATGTAAACCTACAGCAGCAACTTATCCTGTAACAACCACAAACTGGTGAGTTTAGAGAGGGAAGAGAACAAACAGCCATCATAAACTGATTCCCTAAAAAAATGTGTACAAAATGTATTTAAATACTTAATCAACAAAGATGCCTGATTTGTAATGTGAGAATGAGTCTTTACAGCAGCAGACTGGCGCTGGAGGCGAGAGATCGTGGATGGAATAAATTCAAAAGAGCTCGGGTTCACGTCGAGCCGACACAAACCCACGTCCTCAGTCGGGGTTCTGTTTCGGTGTGGGGTCCGGCTCTGATGGAGAGCCCTGCTGGTTTCTACCCTAACGCCTGTCCGTTACAGCTGTAGCCAACGCCTGGTCAGTTTGGCTGAGCATCAAGGCTGGAAACGGAGTAAAAAAACAAACAAAACTCAGCTTGTTATAAACAAAAGCCGGACCTCCGAGGCAGGAACGGGGCCTTTTCTCTCCCTCTGAGCTCCCCTGGCCGGAGCCTCGCAACGCAGCGGTCAAACTTACAGCTTAGAAATCTGCTCCCGGGCGGAGCTGCTGCAGCTTCCACAGAAGGCAGATGCAAAAAGGTTTCAAATGAATGTCTATAGCTGGGCTCTAAAAGCTCCTAACTGCATGCACAGAGCCGAATACTGGCAGGGCCCCTACGCCATGGGCCAAAAGCTCCAAAGCCTCAAATTTCTATGCTTAAGAAAAAAAACCCAAAAAGTCATCAAAGATTAAAGGGACAGAGACGTGCAGCTAGAAGCAACCTGAGCAGTTTGATTATACAAATGTCACCTGGAAATGTGATCCAAAGGGCTTCGAAGGCTTGGCCTCGTTTCTCGCTTACAGATTCAGAAGCGCGGATGCATTTGTGGGTCCAGCTGTGTTTTCATTTGACTTCAGCCAATCAGATCTGAGAATCACCTCAGTGGATTGAGCGTCCGCTAGGCCGTTTCCACCCAAAGAGGAGCTAAACATCTGGCCAGTGAGACGCAACGGATCCGTGCACTCTGAGGCGACCCAGATGTTGTTAGCAGCTGCCCACGGCGGCGTCAGTTTTCCCTGAATCACAGCTCAGTCAGTGTGTGTGTGTGTGTGTGTGTGTGTGTGTGTGTGGGAGAGAGAGAGAGAGAAGAACAGCATGGCGCCCTGCAGACCGTCCAACAGGTCGGGTTTTGGCAAAAGGCGGCGCCGGCTCTGCTCGGTCCTCTGGTGAGCGTGCAGTATGTGATGTGAGGCACTGGGGGGCGACGGAGGGCAGAGCACAGCCCCCCCGCAGACAGACGGGGCGGAGGGTGATGACAGTCGGAAGGGGGGGGGTTAAACATAACAGGAGGGTCAGCTTTGGTGTTGAACTAGTTCCACAGTTCTAGGACTGGAGTGGAGTGGGGGGGCGGTGGGACGAGGAGGAAGAGCGTCAGTGGGTCTTTAACTTGGCGTGCTGCGAGCCCTGCTCGGTCAGACTGGCTTTGATGGAGTTGACCACCGTCTGCCGGACGTTGTCCTCCATGTAATGTTCGCTGAGGGGCTTCAAAACCTGCAGCAGACAGGAGACAGGACGAACAGGTTTGTGGGGGATCCGTCACCTCTCCCAAGCCGTCCCAGAAACCAAAACAATAAATACATAAAAGAAAAAGTTTAAAGTAACAAAATCAGGATGACCACGAAGACACCAAAGCCTCCAAACACCAGATTCACCACAGGGCGGCCCAGACGCACAACAGCCTTCACATTCACCAGATTAAGGGGATCAGAAACCGTTTGGCTCTGCGTCCTCATGGCAGACGGTCGTGGGTCTGCAGCTGTCCACACCCAGCGAGCAAACACTAGACCCCAGCGCCACGGAGCCGGTCACTAAACAAAGCTGTAAGCTCTAAGGGTTTGTACATTAGCCGGCCGACCAGCAGCTAGTTGGTGTTCTTGTAGTTGTTGTTGAGAGGAGAGGCGGGTCCTGATGGGGGGGAGGGGAGCAGAGGGAGGGGCCACGCCAGGCGGCTCCTGACGGGCTCCCAAAGTTTGGAAAGCACCTGAGAGGACAGCAGGGAGGAACAGGAAGGTTAAAGGAGGACGAGGCCGACAGGCGGGAAGCACCACAAAATGGAGGCCGGGGGGGTGGTGGGGGGGATGAAGGGCGTTGCACAATACTGATCCAAAAAGAAAACACAAGAAAAAGAAGGTGGTAAACCAGGCGGGATGTGTGGAGCGGCGGGCAGCAGAGCAGAGAACCAACACGCCTCACCTGTGGGAGCTTCCTCTGAAAAGCAGCGCGGCGGGAAACAGGAGGGAGGGAGAAGCGACAGCAGAGGTGAGGGACCGACTGAGACACAGCTATTAATTGTTCTGCCGAGTAATGTTGGGGTGGAGCAACAACAGAGAGACAAGATGGACGACGAGAGGCGGCTGACAGCACAAATAAAAACTGATAGGGTCTCCCCTATCCCCAGAGGTCAAAATGTGGTGAAACGCCATCTGTCAGAAGATTGATCCTCTGCGATCCGCGTGGTGGAATTCCAGCCGGGCGGCTCCAGCGTGTGGAGCCGGGGCCGACCGGCCTACGGCGTCTGGACAGACCCCTGCTGGTCAGAGCTCGGCCCTGGAGGACGCAGGCAGCCCAGAGCTGGCTCTACTCCTGTTCGGACCAAAGCGCCACAGGTGCTGCGGCTTTTTGGCTTTGGAGGCTTTTAAAGCCGAATGCTTTATCAGCTCAGAACAACGGCATGAGACGATGGAGAACACAAACTGTGATTTAAGAGAGGCTGCACAGCCCTGAACTCACAACTCTTTTGTGACACATTTCTTTTATCTTAACCCCACATCGGTACGCCCTGTTCTGTCTAAGTCAGGGGTGCCCAACTCCGGTCCTCGAGGCTCCACTGTCCTGCGGGTTTTAGAGGTTTCCCTGCTTCAGCACACCTGATATATATCATAATCGCACACGCGTGGGAATCAGGTGTGTTTAAGCCGGGAAACTTCTAAAACCCGCAGGGCAGCGGCCCTCGAGGACTGACGGTGGGCCACCCTGGTCCCATTTAAGCCCAAAGCTGGTCTGCCCGCCCCCCGGCGGCTGCTGGGGGGGTCACTCACCTGTTCCCACAGCAGGTCGGCCAGCTGGTCGATGAGCGCGCCCAGCTCCCGAAACTCCCCAGAGTACTTGACGTAGGCCCAGGCGCAGAGCGCCATCAGCGCGGCGCCCATCAGCAGGTTGGCCAGCGCCGCCAGCGTGCTGAGGCCGATGAAGCCCGTCACCCCCGCCGCCACGTAGGTGACGAACATGACGGCGAACAGCGTGGCGGGCGTGCGCGCGGCGTAGAAGATGTTCTTGCCGTCGTTGTGCTTGGAGAAGTTGCCGTAGGCCTCGTTGAGCTCGGCCTCCAGCTGGTTCTGGTAGCGCTGGCAGAACTCGTCGCCGCCCATTTTCTTCACCGAGCGGAAGTGGCCCACGGCGTGCTGGCGGAACTCGTCGTGGCAGCGCTCCAGGTCGGCCGGGGCGATGTAGGGCTTGTCCCCCCCGCAGATCTGCCGACAGGGGCGGGCGACCGGGGTTAGGCGCCCGCCTGCCGGCCGACCGGGGCGAGGCCCGGCTGGACCCGGCGGGGGCGTGGCCTCACCTGCTCCATGCTTTTGCTGTACATGGCTTTGGCTCCCGCCACGGCCGTCAGGTTGTTGGCCTCTGCTGTCGCCTGGCAAACAGGGAGACCATTCAGGCCCGTCCCACAAAGAGAGGAGAGCCCTGAAGCGGACCACGACAGAGACTGACCTGCAGCATGGACTTGGGGTGGGGCAGCTCCTCGCCCTGGTAGATCTTTATGTAGGCCTGCAGAGATGAATAGCAATGTTGTGGAAATAAGTCACAGAGTTCTGGTGTATCCCTTTAAAATCTGAATGCAGCATAATCCTAATAAAACTGCTTTTAGGGAGCTGAAAACCAGACTGAAATACTGTTGAAAAAAGGGCCACAATTGATTGAAATCCTGCAGGACCTTGAAGTACTCCAGAAGATCTCTGCAGGTGACTTTGTTTCCGCCGATCTCCTTGACGACCAGTCGTTCCGGGGCGAGGAGGAGAGGCACCAGGCTGGCCAGCTCCCGTTTAAAATCGTCATCGATGTCTGCGACAGGAAGACAATCACAGATTGGGACGGAGACACTTGGTTGGCTGGTACTCTGCGTTGTGAGAGCGGATTGGTGGGTGTTTTTTTTTTTTCTCTCTCCTGTTTTCACCTCTCAGCCTGCCGTCAAAGTACGGGTTGGTGGCCACCTTGAGGCCAGGATGTGGAAGCAGGAAGCAGCCGATGTTGGAGAAGCAGGAGTGGATGTGCTTCCGGACATTCTGCAGCTCCTCGTGCTGGTTCTGTTTGACCTGCGTCAGCAGCACAGTTTTCTTTGAGCCGCGGCTCTCTCACCTGGAAGCTTTCTGTGATGGAAAAACCAACTGGCTCTCACCTGGAGCCGTCTCTCCAGGAAGGCGTTTCCTCCTTTCGGCCCGTAGTAGTGTTCATATGGGTAGCTCCAGTCGCGAATCAGAAACATCAGAGACTAAAAGCAACAAACGCACCGTGAGAGGAAAGTGGGACAAATATCGTGCGGACGGTGGTCTGAAACAGCCTCTACCTGGAAGGGTTTCAAGTAGATCTCCTCCATTGCCAGCCGGCCATATTCCGTGAAAAGCTATGTGTGAAAAATAAAGAAAAGTTCCGATTAGAAAACGGCGTTGAGCGTGACGGCTGCCTCTTTCTCCTCAGCGGGAACGACACAAACCTGCAGATGCTGCAGGTCGTCCTCCTGTATGTTCTGGGAGAGGTTGTACACCTGAAAACAAAGAGGCAGGCGCTGCGTGAGTGGAACCCTAACCAAAGCGAGCAACGTCTTCCGCACCGGGACGCGCGTTTAGAGTCACCTGCACGGAGCTGGTCATGGTGCTGAGGGCGAACACGGTGGCACAGTCCTTGATGGTGGACTGGCTGTCGAACGCCCCCTGCGTGTCCACCAGGAGCACAGCCACCTGCGAGCAGCAGCCAGAGGAAGTCAACTGGGAAAAGCTCACCGACGGTGTCCAGCGTTTGCCGGCGTGTTTCGGACCGCCTACCTTGCTCCCGTCGGGCTTGTCCACCACAAAGACTTCACTCCAGACCTGAATGCCGGTGGTCTCCCTCTCACAGCCGCCCCGCCAAGAAAACCCGGTCAGGGGATCATCGTCGCCTCCCATCCATGTGTCGTCCTGCTCAGAGGAGGATGTAAATATCAGGAACAGGAGAGAAAATGGAGATTAGCAGGAGGCTGAATTTGAATGGGGTGAGAAGGCAGATGAGCAGTAAAATTTGGAGGGCAGATGAGGGGAGGGAGCAGAGATAAGAAAGCAGGGGGAAGGGAAAACTGATGGACTGAAGTCCAGCAGCATACAGCACAGATGAGCAGACAGGAGGGCCCACCAGCTCTCAAAAAAGCCTGTGTGATGAATTGCGTACGATATGTGAAGTTTAAATAACTTCACACATTCCTAAAACCCCTGAATCAATGCCGAGGGGGAAAATTCATCCTCACATTAAGAGGAAAACAAACTAAGACTCCAGTTTGGCTGAAGTCATAAATCAGATCAGGTTTATCTATAAAGCAGATTTAGAACCAGAGTCCAAAGTGCTGTGAACTGAAAATCCTCATGCGTGTACACGCTGTAGTGGGTTCCAGTACTTACACCAGTGAACAAATCACAGTGCAACGGGAGATCGGTAAAAGAAAAAAGCCCCCCCTCACTTTAAACAACATCACACAGGACTCTTCCACACTTTGACCTTGTGTTTGTAAGGTGAGCTGCTGAAGTAGGAAATGCAGCTTTTAAAACAAGTAGCTGACTTTGAAGGCAAGAGTGCGGCCTCTAGTCCGCCTACGACCCGACGGCCAAGTAAAATAACCATCGCTACAACCGTCATCTGATCTTTAAAAAGACCTGCAGGCCGTGTGCCGGCGGGGCTGCTTAATTCTTATTGTAACATTAACCATCAATGACAAACGGCATCAGCGCGAGCACGGTCGCGGAGATGGGCTCGTAACGTTCCTCTAATTTTTTTGTTTGTGAGTGAAAGGTGATCCTGAAGGCCTCTGTGTCCAGCTGTCAGAGGATCTGAAGGACGCGTTCAGCAGAAGGAACAACAATGCTGCCTCCAAGTTGCTTTGTTCTTGGAATATTCTGTATCACATTAACACACGGACGTAGATGTGCCATGTTTTTTAAGATTGGTGTATTCACCTGACAAGCCCCCAACAACAAATTTTAATTTCCCTTGCTCAGCAGGTTACAACCACTCTGAGCAAGGTCTGATTTCTGACCCAGGATTCATATCTTCCTCCTCAAGTTCAGCAGCAATCTAACTGGACTAACTGCTCCTCTCCACAGGCGAGCGCCGGCTGTTATCTCATGTGCTGTACTTGTTCGAGGAGCCCACCTGTTTTTACAGCCTCTGCTGACAGCAAGTGTTACACAACAGTAAGCCCCAGTGGGAGGATGAACTGTCCTGTGTTTGCTTAGCAAGTGTGAACACACCCTCGGAGGGGCCTTTCAGAGTTCGAGATCCAGTGAAGGACTTCTTCTGCTGGACTAGTTGAGACAGATGGCACGGATTTGATTCGGTTCAGTCATGCGTTACAGATTGAGACTTGATGCTCCTTCCTCTTAGAATTTGACATATTTAAATGGAAGGCTGATACCCAGAGTGACTCTCGGCCCACCTGACGGTGCATATAGCGCAGCATGAAGTCCAGCAGGAAGGACTTCCCTTTGCGAAAAGCCCCAGCCACGGAGACAACCACCACGTTCAGGTCTTTCACGTGATCCTGCAGCAGGATCTTCTCCAGGGCGGCGGTGTCCAGCTCGAAGCTGTGCTCGTCCTCGTGGGTCAGCACGATCTGAATGGGCCGGGCCTTTTCTTCCTCCAACTGAACCTGAAGACGAGAGCTTGCAATCAATCAGGGCTTTTCCTGATATCGAGAGAGGCTCGAATGGTCGCTGACAGAGCAGGTTTCAGAGTGAAGGAACTGAAAATTACACAGCTGACACAAGCTAACAAACCACCACACACGCACACTCAGCAGCACTGTTACCTGGAAGATTATTTTAAAGAATTGAAACGTCTCGTAAATGTACAATGCAAATATCCTTTCTATGGCAAAAACAGAGTGAAGAGTGAATAAAACCATGATTTTCTTCACTGATCTAAAGAGACCTGCATTATTTTCTTAAAAGAAACTGACTCTTTTGGTAAACCTCGTCCAGCTGATAAAGGCTAACTGAAACTATCCTCATATGGTCAAAGTGATTCATTTGTTGAGGCCATTAAATGATCCTAAAATGAATCACTTTTGTTTTTTAGTGGAACACAAAAAAAAAAAAAAATTGTTTTACAGTGCAAGAAAACAAACACCTTTTCAGCGTTGGAGATAAAAAAAAAAAACAGGCTAGAACTTCACCTTATCTTCTTCAATTCCTTCATCTGGTGACGGGGTGAGGCTGTCATTCTTGCCGAAGTTGGACATCATGGTGTGCGGAAGCAGCTCCTCCTCCAGGTCTTCAGGTCTGGCTAAAGGTGGCCTCTTTTTGTGCCTGCAAAACGGGACATTTTCCACCCCACTAAAACCTAAAGAAAACAGCACAAAGTAGGAAGGTTAAGGATATCGTTACAATGGTACACCGGCTGTGAGGCAGCCAGTGTACGAGGACGCTTTGTTTATCTCAGGAAAATGGCAGGTTTGGGGGCGTGAAGCAGAAGGTGAAATGACCTATATGGAGCCGAGTGCAGATGGGAATCTCTCCAGCTTTTCTGTGCTGGACTAAATACCACTATGCACTCTGGACTTCCCATCTAGGTCACTCAAAAATAGCGTTCCCTAGAAATTCACAAAGGGCCAGAAAAAAGGATGCGAGTTAAGTATGTCACCAGGACAGCATTTTTACGTTTTCCTCTCTGATTTCGACCTTTCAATGAAAGTGTTCCCCTAAAGTCGGAAGCAGGCTTCCTATAAAATACAAGCTTTCCCCCTGAGTCAGTCGCTTTATTCCAAGCGTGGTGACTAAATATTATGATGTGTATCAAAATTACTAGAAAAGTAAAAAATACCCTGATTTATTCCGACCACTAATTAGAATTAAAATATAGTCACGCTGTAATCATGTGAGGGGAAGTACATAAAGATGTACGCACTGTTGAGGTGGAACTGTACCAGGAAAATTAATTTTCTGCACTAAACCTCTTAATCTCATTTAAAATACGCATATCACACCCACACCCGGTTTCTCACTTCACAAAAAGCAAGAATACTGGTACAAGACTAGAAAAATGGCACTCCTTCAAATAATATACATTACTGAGAGAGAGGATCCATGAGTCATATGACTGTCAAGTTTCCATCAAACAGGTTAGACCACAAGTATTAAATCTTTCTTATTCAACACTGAAGAGAATGAAACTGCTTAGAGGATATTTTTCACCAACCAAATACTTGGACCCAAATGAATTAATATGCTTAATATGAATCGTGTGAATAAGAGCTGTACAGAAAGTGTAAAATGCTGCCGTCAGCACGACTCTGCTTCACAATCACGCCAAAGAAACGCCAAACTCCCTGTAAGAAGCTAGAAGAGCAATCACGTTTCTGCCATTTGAAAAACTGGCAAATTTCACAGCATGAAGATTTTATAGAACCCTACTGTTGATTATTTATGTCAGACTGTTTTGTTGGAGACTGAAATGTCTTTTGGATAAATATTTTCCATTTACTTTAAAACTGGCTCAACAATATACCCAACTCCAAGAAAACCAGCAAATTCATTCAGAACTTAAGACTGCAATAACCACCATAAATCCTTTCACAGGTAGTTAAGGAGCAGACTCTAAGCTCTTACGCCATATTTCACCAAATAAAAGAAATGTAAGTGGGGCATCCAAAGATCAACGTGGTGTGGCCGCAAAGGGCAGCAGCAATGTCGGGCTCAAGGCAGTTACTGTAATCTGCTCTGCACACAAATGAGGCCTGAACAGTTCCTCCGTCTGTGGCCTGGCAGGTTCTCATCAAGTCCAGGGCAGCACTCAGTAAAATGAAGTGGCTCAGGCTGCATCCATAGAGGGGACTAGCACAAAGACGCTATTCTGCTGGGGCAGCGAGAAGAGTCCGGATTGCAGCAGAATGCAAGTGAGAAAGAAAAAAGGAAAAACAGCGAGACACATTAACAGCTGCTGATAGAAGCATAGCAGCCACCGTTAACGACAAAGATTAATGCACTCAGAATAAAACAGGGCCAGAGCAAAAATGAGCTATTTTCCTTCTTTTCTTGCAGCTCCTGTGAACAGATGTTACTTGGGCAGCATGTTCAAAGTTACCAAGCGATGAGACTAGATAGGCATACATAGAAGAAAGCACAGCACACAAACAGACTCGTGTACCAACCATCTACTGCATCCTTCAGTCTCTGATGATGACCCGGCTTTAAATAAACAAACCAAGGGCTGCATGTTTCTACGCAATTCAGCCTACATATCAGCTCCGTGTCCAAATCGAGCTCTCACCTCCCTCGACTCCTGGACTATATCTGAGACAGTTTTTTTTTTTTTACTAAAACATGTTCCACTTACGATGATCATCTCTCTGAACAAGACAGATTTTATTACTTACATGGGGAATAACATTTGACTAGAAGAACAGCAAACATTGGCTAAAACTGCATTATAAAGCACAACTAGAAATCCATATTGTCCTTAATTTTCACTTCTTAGTTAATAAAAACCTGACACAAATATTCTGAAACAGGCAACGGTTCGAGTTGCCAATCAAGGTGCGGGTACACCAACCTCCCTGCAAGCCGGTACCAAAACCTAACCCGACTCGGCCTCGCTGGACACGAGTCAAGAGGGTGAAACGTTGAGATGTGCAACAGGCAAACCGACCGGGACAAAGTGCAGATTAAGAGCGGGAACAGTTTGTGAGTGTTGTTGTCACAGAGGCAGCCGGGCTGTAGGAAAGCACACATAGAGGTCATTATGATAAAGGGCATGCTCGAGATGAGCCAAGCACTGTCTTGCAGACTGAACTGTAAAGATGTGCTTTGACATCTGTTAAATTTCCTCCATTTGCAACAGCAGATACAAACTACGCAAGGGCTGCGACACCAAGCTTTTGAGAAGAACTGACAATCCCTGAAGCCAATCTTTAAATTAGTCCCGTGCAAATAAAAACATCTCTACAAGCGTGAAAAACCACTCAAATGATTTATCACGTAAAAACGTAGTTTGGGACACTCCTGAAATGAGTCCAGTGGATTGTGTTCAGCGGTCAGAGACACACTGCCCTCACACTTAAGCTGCCAGTGGTTTACTTATCTATATTCATTTTAATCACTAACTGTTTCTTTCTGAGTTCAAAATGCACACCTTTCTCCCAATTACGTGATTAGTTCTGCTGACAAACTGAACAGACTAATAATAGAGGATTCAAAAATACCCCGGTCATTAGTGGGATGAGATTAGCGTATCGTTGCACGCTTTACAGGAGCAGCTAAAGATAACTGTTTCTCTAAGTTAAGAACAAACTGCATGCGAAGTATATTTGGCCTGCCTCAGCAACTAGATTAAGAGACAAAGAAACGCAGAGAAGCAGGCGGTTGTCCACGGGCCAGCCAGGTGAAAGTGACGGCCCGGACAAATGAGCCGACAGGTGCCCAGAGTTATTTTGTATCCGGGTCAGAGTCTGGCGCGGGCAATAATTATTCTGTCCATTACCGTGTGGGAAACATTTCAAATAGTAAAACCACAGACTAATTACTTGTGCCGCGTGATAACTGTTTTTATTCGGTTTTACCAGCATTTTAACGCCTCCCCTAAGTACAGGGGTCCCACTCTGGCAGGGGCACCACACTTCACCGGACACCGCAGTTCTCCAACTGAAAACAGAAGCTAACGGAAAAGCGACCGAGACTGAGACCCCAGAAAGCGGCGCTTTGCGTTCAAACCCTCCCACACCAGCCACCCCGCGTTGGCTCGCCATAAGAAATAGAAGCAACTTTTATTTTACCTTCATCTGGGTCTCGGCTTTTGCTGTTGGGCTCGAAGTGATTTTTGCTCCTCAGCCCGCTCACCTCCGCCATCTTGGAATACTGAAATCTGACGTGGCTGACGTCAAAGGAGCTTTTTTCCCTCTTCCTCCTCGCGCTGCCTGCAGAAGTGTGCCCGCCCCGCGGGTCCAGCAGCCGGGCCAAGTAGAGTCCCCTCACGCGATGAGTTTTTAAAATGCCATCTCTGTGTATATATACACATACATATATAGGTGGAAGTGTGGACCACCAGGGGACTGGTGGAGGCAGGAAACTGGCCATTATGTGTGTGTTTTCTTTCTGTAATTGTACGGCTTTTCTGTTGACGTTGCGAAAAGTTTACAGTCAGCAAATTGGCTACACATTACCTACACAGTACTTTTCCCCAGTCCCAGTTCAGACTAAAGATAAACAGATGTGTTAATAGATACATATACGTGAATTTGGTGCTAACTTACTTGTTTTGCACCACCTTTAGTATCACACAGATTGTTAATAGGGTTACATTTTTGTCAAAATTAATACAGCGTGGAAAACAAATGAAAAAGATATTCATCTGAATTTAAATTTAAAGTCTAATATGTAAATGTCACCCATGATGCCCACGTGGTCAGTTTCCTGTGACCCCAGAGATGATTTGATTTACCAATTATGTCTTTTCTGGAGACCTAAGCAAACCATAGCTGATTGACTAGCCTCATCTTTTGCCCGTCCATTTATTTAAATCTATAGTCTCAGTTTAATTTAAGGTTTCTTTTTTCCAAAAGGCACAAGCACTTACAAACTGTGTCTGTACACACATACACTAATGACCCTTAAGGGTTAAACCACCTGTTTCTTGTTAAAGTCCCCACAGAAAGATTGCATTAATAACTTTGAGATGCCTGTTACTTTTCATCGCAAACTTATGCGGCACGTTGGTACTTCGTATTTATTATGAAACCAAATATTTAAAAATCCTACCTATAAAATATATTTCATATGTATATATTATATATATATTTTTACATATGCTTTATGGTTTCTCTAACTTGGTTTTATTTGTCCAACGAATTTCCATCACTACTTCAAAAGTGGCAGTTTTGAAATACGTCACATCCTTTTCTATATTTACTTACTCTCTTTATTACCTTATCCTGCTCTTATGTTCATTACTAATCTTGACAAAGGTTAAGTCTTTTATCAGGCTGCATGCTGTAAAGATAAAGCATATCTCCTGTGTTTGGTTGGATATTGATTGTATGACACAGCAGAGAAATTTTGCTCTCTGCTTTCTGGTTTAATGGTATTTTCCCAGCTCTCATGCAGACAAAAAGCCATAAAACTCATTTCCTCTGTGGAGGAACTCATCTCGTGTGTTTACCCAGCTGCTCATATCCAGCCTTTCAGACTGACATTGTGGAAAGGCTTGGTGCTGACACAGATGCAGAAATAGGAGTGCAGATTTTGCTCAGGCCTTGTAATCCGGTGACACATGCCATTCACTGGAGTGAGCCTGCTGTTCAGTTAGCTGTTGGATGATTAGAAAGTTATTGGATACATTTGAATTAAACAGCTGTCCAAATTGTTGTTTGTGCAAGTATATTTGCTTTTGTAATGATTTTCTTTTGTTAAAAAACGAAATCTTAAGTATTAAAAATGCTTTAACATGGTCCACTCTAAGATATTTTAAAAAATCATAATGGCAAATGCAACAATTCAAACAAATAGTATACACAAATTTTTCTTATGGAAGCATGTATATATTGCTTAGTTTAAAGAAGATCCAATTATTCCAAAGGTAAGAAAACGTAGAATACGTTGGGGCTGTAATTTTGTGCAAAACATCTCAGTCCACTTTAGAGGACAAGCGGTAAATGTAGCTTCTCAGGCGCTTCTTACAGGTAAAAAAAAATCACTATTCGAGCAACAAATGGACTATGTAGCAGTAAACTGATTTAGAAAAAAACAAAACAAGGGAGCACATTGCAAAGGCCCATACAAAACTTAACAACAGCCTCTGATGTAATTGCATCAAACAAACCCAATTCCAACGAAGATTGTGTAAAACCCGAAAAAAACAAAAGGATTACACGGATATCCAAATCCCCTTTTAACCTCTGTTCAATAGGTCTCTTTAAATTCAAAATTAGGGGATAAAGAGGTTTATAATTATATCATTTTAATAGTTAACACAGTGTCTTTACAGAAAATTCTATTAAATATGGCTTGAAAAGTACTTGCAAATAATATGTTTGCATTTCACGCAGCACCTAAACTGAGTAATGAGGTCTGTAAAACGAGGTCAGGCTGCTGTTGACACTGGCCTTGGTTTGGTCTGTTTGCACTGCTCACAGAAGTTAAACACGCTTTCACTGGCTCTCAGCTTATCTTAGTACCTACTGGAGCAGGCTTTTGGAGAAAGTAATCAAATGGCTTCTTGAAACTCTTTACTCTGATGTGACCAAAGCTCACAACATGCAGACGTATCAGCGCTGTAATCAGAACAGATGGGACGGATCTAAAGTGTCCCAGTCCTGTAAATGAGGAGGACAGGTTTCAGTTTCCTTGCTGAGACTGGGGGACCTGACGGTGTTGTTGGGTCACCCCTCCTTTTCCTAGGGATCCCCACATATCCAGGAGATCCTGCTTCATCCCTCTGCATTACATGTGACATTTTGTTGTCACTGGAGGCGACTGACTTACCTCTCCTGTGGACACCCGGTTCAAACTAAATTTTTTAATGACAGCTGTAAACAAGTTTTGCGACGGCCCACTTTAAAATTGAGAGCCATCAATGTAGACTCTATATTGTAGAGGGTAAAAAGACATACAATATGGCAGAATCTCTCTAACATAGAGTCAATGCTTTGTCTTTTGTATTTTTTGGCATCATTAAACCCCCAAAGCTCCTTTCTCCTTACTGTGTATTTGATTAGCATGACAGCCGGTATTCACCCTCAAGCCTCGTATTACATTTCAAAATATCAGGTTAGCGGTAAAAGACAGGGTCGAGGCACACAGGGAAGGAGGTTCATGGCTGTAAGAGTGACACATGGAAAATGATTGCTTTCTTAAATGAGTGGGAACCAGACCTGCCGTGTTAATCTGTGTCTGTGCTATTCTTAGCCAGTGCAATCGGCCAGCAGAAATACGAGAAACACACGTGTTATGATGACAAGCTCAGATAAATTTAGAGACAGGAGGCCAGAGAACACAGTGACGAACTCCTGACCAATGTTGACCTCCAGATGTGCGGACTGTATGTTTTTACTGAATGGGTACACAGATTAAATGTATAGGAATGGGTTCCACTTAAGTATTGTTTTGAATGTAACAAAATATTTGTTTTGTTTTTTTGTCTTCTGCCTTCTATTAAATCACATTTGAAAGGCAGCCTTTTGCTCTTTATAATTCACAGAAAATTTACAAAAGCTATACATTTTCAGTAGACTGACTAAACCCCAAGAAAATGTACAAACTGACCAGAGGGCATCCTCTAGTGGCTTTAAACTTAAGTACAACTCACAAGTCGACTGTTACAGTGTTAAAATGTAGGAGCAGATTATTATCTCACAGAACCAAAGCTTTCATACTAATCACTTACAAGCAGCACGGCTGGAAGGAAGGGCTTATTCTGCTGAAATGCAGAGAAATCCTCTTCTGTGTCACTCTCTGAGTCCCTTCATTTAAAGTTTTTATTCAAAGTGAAACCTACAAACATTTAATTGGCGGTCCTCATCAGATGAAGAAAGACAGAAAAAAAATGGCATCACATGGCTCCTAGTAGAATGATGGTATTTCTCAGTCATAAAGCCAACATCTGTCCCTCCTTTAGTGCCACGGGTTTAGTGTCAAGTAAACCCTCCAAATGCCCATTCCACTATTATTTCAGTTTATAGAAGTTCATTAAATTAAGATTGTACAAAGACAAACAGCTAAATGCTTTCATATATTGATTTAGATTAGTTTAGATTGTCAGGGAAATATAAAATAATGCTTTATCAAGCTTAATATGTTTACTCTTGGCCCTTTTTTGTAATTGTGTTACTAAAAAGTTGAATGTCAGGCCCTGACTATTAAATTAATGAGTGTGATTCTGATTAATAATTGTGGATATCCATCCATCCATTTTCTTAACTGCTTATTCCCAGTTGGGGTCGCGGGGGAGACCGTAGCCTCTCCCAGTAGTCAATGGGCAAGAGGCAGGGTACAGCATTTGCCAGTCCATCGCAGGGCCTAATGGTGATGGTGATTAGTAATTAGTAATTGTAGATTGTGACAATTGAAAAATACAGAACATATGACCACTGACTAATAAAGAAGACCAAATTTAAATAAACACATTTCTATTGGCCAGTTTTTTCTCCAAATAGCACTTTTCAATATGTTTTGTTTCTGTATTTGAGGATCCATTCAGATGTTATTTGTGTTTAGAGAGATGCTACTTCAATGAATAAAGATGATGAAACGTCTCATCTTTTGTCATCAAATTATTTTACCCATTGTCTAAATATGATTTTTTTTAACAGGACCCACTCTGTAAAAAAGCCTGATGAAAGCAGCAGTTCCGGTGCTTCCTGTGAAAATTATGCTGAGGTTTGAGTGTCGATTGCTACCACATGGTGGCAGCATGGACTTAGTGGACTCGTTACACCCTCAGCAGCTTTACCAGACTCAACAATGTGAAATCTAAATAGAAAGAATGAGAGGCATCACAAAATAATTCACGCCAGCAGACTTTTTGTGGTCATAATTGTCTGTCTGTCAATGCACTGTAACCTGAGGCCAAAATGCATCTTAGATTTACTTTATATTCACTGTTTCCTTCACAAACAATCACAAATAAGCCACTACTACATTTGCTCGAAAAAGAAAATTAAGGATATTCACTTGTGTTCTTTGTTTATATTTTCCTCACTTGTTGTACTGTTATATAAAATGTGAAGATGAGTTTCGATACCAAAAAGTAGTTGCAGTTTTTATAGAAATCTGCCAACTCTGCCAAGATTTGAGTGTTTCGTTTGGCCGTGTGAAAACAACAAGCAATTTTAGCATCCTTGAAGTTGAGTATTCAGTAATAAGGAAGCCATGTAATAGTTTATTTTTTACTGATTTAATCTTTTTTAAATTATTTTTTTAACATGATAAACCACAAAGTTATTGTGACATCTCTACACAAGTCTGAACAAATTAAAGAAACACATTGGAGAAAAAGCAAGCTGAAAAAGATGCCCTCAAGAAAAGTGACTGATTTGAATTATGTTAAAGATTAACGTGGCATTGATTTTTTTTGTTGCTTAAACTGAAAAACTTTGGTGTTTACTGAAAGAAAATGTGAATTTAATGGACCAATCATATGAGGTGAGGGACTGTAATTGTGGTTTGTGTTGAACTTAGGATGTGGTTTTGTGCTTGTTGTTAAACAGTCGTAAAATAAAGTCAGGGAAAACCACCTGTGGTAAAGACCTGTTTGTGACTTTTGTATTACCTCATGCTCTCAAATAATCTGAGCTATCAGTCTGCACATTTGTTGGTCATATCATATCCAAGTTTTGGCAATTTTTTATTACATCTCAAAATGGTCAAACAGATTCTTTGTCATTCTAAAAAACTGTGACAATCTCCTCTTTTCGGGAAATGATTTTAAACGGCCCTCTTTCCAGCTCCTCGTACTACTCGGCCAGGTTGCTGAATCAGCAGCGGAGCAGCCAGGTTGCCACGGTGTCTGATAGTTGAGCGTCACGTTAAAAGTGCCCCATCACAGCAGTGCGTTCCCCCCCGAGCCTGCAGCTGAAGCAGCCTGCAGCATGCAGTGCTGGGTCTTCTCGTGTGGTAGCTGTAGCCTTCAACAGGCTCCGGGTAGAAGGTCAGGTCTCCCAAGTGAAGCTAACAACCGCAGGCTAATTCGGATATACTGTATCTGCGGGTAATTAATACCTTTCTTTACAAACCTCAAACTGGACCTCACGCCACGTTTTCTCATCAAGCTCTCTGTGTGGTTTTATTCATGTATTTTTACCATCAGACTGAGAAAAAGTATAGCGTGAAAACATCCACAGGCAGTTCAACTTGTTTCTATGCAACCTATTTAAGAGCAGTTTTGACAACAATGGTCTCCAGGGCTAAATTCATTCAGAGCAACATTAAAATGTTTCATGGAACTTCACAGAAGGCAGAATTTATCTGCACTTTTCAGACAAAAAAAAGTTAGGTCCCACATTTTTTATTAGATGTAAGAGCAACCAAATGCTTATTTTATGCAGTTGCCCCCTTTAGATGCCGTTACTCTAAAGAACATGCTGCTGGTCCAGAAAATTAATCCTGAATTAATCCAGAAAAGCGTATCCTTTTGTATTATGGCCATCATTGTTTTGCGGGACAAAGTAACCAGCAACACAAGAAAAAACGATTCGGAGAATAAGAAATATATAACAAATAAAGTGAAACAGAAGTATGTAGCCGCTCTGCTTCTCTGATCATGAGGACATTTTTTTCCCTGGAGCTCACAGCAGACTTTCCAACATCTCCCAAATTTGAGTTTAATCCAACTTTAAAATGAGCTGCAGTTAATCTATAATATATAAAACAGATACACAGAGCATGAGCAGTATTCAACATTTGCATGATGTGTGACCACTGTAGGCTGAGACCCTGTTGTCCCCGGGGCTGTGAGCCCTGAGGGGCAGTGGCCTGAAAGGGAAAGCCAGAGAGGAGGCTCTGCGGCCAGGCTTGCTAACATACCTGCAGGGGGTCTCAACACTCCCTCCACACTTCTGCTGTCAGAGCTTTTGTTTCAGCGACATTGCTCTCTCACAAGGCTCTGCTTCCCAGGTAACTACATTCTGCTGAGCTGTGCTGCTGGAGACGGAGAGGGGTGGTGCAGGGTCTCAGCACTGACCAAAGGGTAGCCTGACGGAAAGAATGGTACATTAGCTGAATTAAACGCAGATTTAAAAACGTGGTTAGAGGATGTGTTTTAAAGTGGTTTACACGTGCTCACTTATTCCTGCTTTGCGGTGATATGAGAAGAAAAATAATGAGCTTCCTGAATCATTCAAGATCGCTGAAAATATGTTAGAGAAGTTAGGTATGTTCAAAGATAACATGTTTATTACATCACTCATTCTTCCGAGCTTGATGAAATGCAGGCCAATCAAAAGCTGGGCTCTTAGAAACCACGGAAACACAGAAACCTTGGATTTATCATACGTTCATATAGGTTTTACAACATGAATAACTCAAGTACTTAATGCGTAACACAAAATCATAATCAGGTTGACAAACTGAAACCACAGAATAAGAAGCGCATGTCACTTCCTGTTTTAGGGCCGGATTTGACTAATTCTGAGAAACGGGATACTACCTTGTCTCGCTTTGAGTCTCTATAAGTAGAAAAAAGTTTGTGGTTGCATTCTCATCTCCGGTGAAAAGATGCGGTATAATAACAGGGTGCAGATTTGATTTCACATTGCAACAACAGAGCTTCTCTTGTGCATCTGAATCCTCCACAGGCCGAAGATGGATTCTAGCAACGTTGTGTCTTCTGCTTTTCTTCACACATCTCAATTTACTTTGACTATTCAAATTTTCAACATACCCCCCGGAGTCAAGGCATATAGAAAAAGAAACATCAACTCAGTAACCAGAAAAGTAGCATGTTGAACACTTTTGTAGGACTCACGCTGTGTTTTTGTAATTTTTTATTTTTTTGCTTGTTCAAAATGTTT
Source organism: Menidia menidia (assembly GCA_907169785.1). Lineage (NCBI taxonomy): Eukaryota > Metazoa > Chordata > Actinopteri > Atheriniformes > Atherinopsidae > Menidia > Menidia menidia. The sequence goes on from CAJRST010039999.1 coordinate 5,731,612, forward strand.
CAGCTCACACTCAGCAATTACCTCTGCTTTTATTCTCATCAACCAAATCTGAAATGCTCAGTGTACATAAACATACCTCAGTGCACCCTTTAAAGGCTATTTTCTCATCTTCAAAAAAAACTTTTGTTCCTGGCTGTAGTTTGTCAATACCACAGGAAGTAGCAGGGAATGTGATTCTTATAAATCCATACATATGCACAGTTTGATCTCTATAAGAATGAAAAAATACATTTAGGTTATTCAAGCTTGAAAGCTCCACCTAAAAATATTGCTGGACAATCCTGATCTCCATTTTAACCTTCAACCAAGCATTTATTTTTAGGTACTGATATGTTTTGATCTGCAGCCAAAGAAGAACCTAAGTCTATAATAACTTTATTTAGCCCAAGAAGCAAAGCTTTAATTGTTGAAAAGTCTTGTTTTGTGTTGCTTAACAGTAAATCTGGTTCATGTTCTGGTCTCTGACTGTTCTTTTCTTTCAATAGTACATTTGCATCCTCTCTCACATTCACATGAACGTTCTTTCTGGCAACTTCAAGATCTTTGTCTTGCTTGAAAAGGCAGTCTATAGGTTGAGGTTTACTTTGAGGAACTAAGTTGTAGTGTTCAATAGATCTTTTCCATGATGTTCATCCAGTCCTCCTTTGTCAATGGTTACGGTTTTGACCTCCTCCTCCTCACCTCCTCATGTGGCCTTTTATACTTACTGCCAATAAGATAAATAAATGTTTTTTTGTGTTTAGAGTTCAAGTTTTCCACTGGTTTGTGACCCAGAATTATGGTTGCAAATGCCCCCACAAAGCAAACTCTCTGTATGTTTCATGGATGCTGGGCCAATTCTGATGAAGTACTGATGAAAATGGTTGACCCTCACATCATCAACACATACCTCCAATGACCAGATACCTTTCTGAAAATCTCAAACAAACTCAATCCCATCTGTGGTCTGCAGTGATTTTCAATGGGGGAAAAAAAAACCCATCAAGGGTGCTCTGAAGTTGAGACGAAGCGAAAAGACACTGGTGTAAAAGTCTTTTGGTCATTTTGCAAAGACAACTTTGAAGCGATCAGATGTGCGCCGTGCGCTCCTACCTGCGCCGAACTGCAAACACTGAGCCGTCTGCGGACGGAGGGGCCACTCCTCCGCCTCTCCCTCTGCCTCAGAGCAGCTTTGTGTGCCATCAAAGGCCCTGAGCAAAGAGACATGAGCCTTAATTGTCGTGCTTTATCAGGGGAATAAAGGCGGGATGGGCAGCAATTTAGGCTGCCTTTATGACACTACAAAGTGTGACTGACTGACGCAGACATAATTGGCAGAGAGCGGAAAGGCGGAAGGGATGAAAGAGGAGAAAGATTGAGAGATGAGGAAGAGTGGGGACATGTGTGGAGGCGGGTTGGATCTGCAGAAATGAAACTCAGCCAGGTGAAGTTGCTCCTCTAGTTAGCTTGTTTCATAAAGAAATTTACCTGGCACTTTCCACCACTGCAGGTAATGCAAGCTGTAGAAATGCAGAAATTGCTCCTCTTTTTTCACATTTGTGCTCCTCAGTTTTTGAATTGATAGAAAAGGAAACTGCTATTATGATCATTCAGGACACTAGAAATGATCATTTGAATTCAAATGTTGCCTGTGTAAATTGTTAGATATTTGTAAGGGGGGCGTTGGATGACATTTGAGTCTGAAAGGATTGTTTATAATTATTATAATAAACTCCCAACAGTGCGTTTAGTCATTATTGTTGACACCAATAATTTTTTGCCCCCTTCATGTTTCTGCATTTCAACCATGGTATACATCTCAAACATTTCTGCGTTTATTTCATAGATGAGTATGGTTGAAAATGTAAACAAACTCTGAAACACACTCCATTGTTGGCTTCGTCCTCGGTGTGCTACGCCGGCATTCCCACAGATCACACACTCATCACTCCTGAGTTCACACCCTGACTGTGCAGTCCCTCGGCTCTGCACTCCTGACAGGAATATATGAGAGTTTTTATGTGCGCCGTGAAAAGGCGTTGCTGAGTTAAGTGGCCTTGTTGTATTCTGCCCGGGCCCTGTGTCCGGTGGGGGGTGTGGATGAGAGAGATGGCGGCGATGGTGGCGACGGGGGTGGATGAAGGAGAGGCCTGCAGCACCATGCCTAATCAGCCTTTCTCGCTAGGGTCAAGACTTTCTGTCTGGGTCCGCGGTGCTCCCTGCCACGGAGGACTCGCCCATTCAGGCGCACAATGTCCCTGTCAGTCCCGACAACACTTCCTGCCTCTGCTGGCTCCAGCACTCGCAGGGATACACAATATTTCACAGCTCTCAACAATGGCCTGTCTGCCTGCACCCACCATATGGTTACTATGGGCCACAATATTGACACACATCACTAATTATTCAAAGAGCTCAGAGAGCGTGAGCCAGTGGATGAGAAGGGAAGTGGAGAAGCTGTCTACTGGTCAGTTCCCCCCCCCTCCCCCTGTTTTGTTATATAATGTGAAATGGCTGTGATTGTTTTTCGAAGACAAACTCCAACACGGGAGAGGATTAGCGGGGGCCTGCTTTTGTTTGGCAGCTCTAGACAGATAACTTTTTTTAATTTCTTGGCACCTTTCTCACTTAAGGAATTTAACAAAGGGGAAAGCCTAATACATGAGTGGGAATGAATAAGATGTGTTACTCAACACCGTTATTTCAGGTTGTTTAAATGATTACATTTGTTTTAATTTTGCACAAAACATCGGACACACATCCACACATGCAAATAAGTGGCCTCAGTTATACGAGATGCTGGAAACATCCACATTTCAGTCATCTTTATATGAGATGTAAATGAAGTGATCTTAAAGTAATCACAGCTTGCGCCAGACGTTTTAAAACTGCGCCGTTCATATGCAAAACATCGCAAACTCAGCGCTGCCTGCTGTGTCCAAATGGGTGCCAAGAGGCCAAGACTCTATTTGCTATTTAGCTGATGCAAAGCATGCATAAATACAGTCATCCCACAGGTAAAGTGAAAGGACACCACAACCAAGCAAAAATAACCCACCGCACATGTGACAGCAAACATGAAACATTTCAATTTCATTACTTGATGACTCTTTTACATTACCTAACGTCTTTACGGGAGTAATCTCCGGCTTTCATGTTCTTTAGAAACAACCTACATGAACTACATTTTAGCATTGGTAAAATGTCAGATTATTTGTGTTGATCAGTATCAGTTCAGGTAAAAAGTTACTATTCAAATGACTTAACTATGTAGCATTTTCTTTGAGAAGATGCTAGATAGTCAAATAATTTGAATTTAATCTTTCTTTAGCATTTCAAAATGATTTTTAGGAGCGACATAGATTGTTGTTTTGTTCAGAAGCAAAGGGGAGTGATTTCTATTGACTAAAGTTTGTGTGAACGAGAGGTTGTTTGTGCTCCTGTCTGTACAAATTCAGATCTAAGTCCAACAATGTCTCTCATTATTACACAGGAGTGCTTTCACTTACCACGAAAAGGTAGGACTGTGTTAGCAAACGGACAGCCAGCTTTGACTTTTCTCCCATCTCACACCGCAGTGAGACCTGTGTCTGTCTTCTGCATACTCGCGTGAGCTAAAACAAATTTCAACTGCTTGCCGCAGCCTCACTCAGGGAAGGCAGCTAATTACCTGTTGACTGCTCTACTGTGAAATTGTTCTGTGATTGTTTAATTGGGCTTCGGTGGCTGCTCCACTGTGTTATTATGATTTACTGTAGCTTGTGCTGAATGTCATCAGTGAACCGACACATCGCAGCCTTAGCAGGAGGGAAGATTATTGTCAGAAAGAACTGACTTTGTATTTTTGTTTTTCATATCTTCAGATTTGTTTCAGATCCAGGAGATTTATCAAACATTTTACCATTTCTTGAATAATTAAACTACAGCTTTCTGAAAGTGACGATAACCAGCATGCTTTGGTCAATAAGATGGCTTATTGTGGGCTTATTTTTTGTTTTGTGACCTGCTGTTTTAAAGCCTTAAGTCTGATGTTTGGATGTTGCCATCTTGTCGGTCTGGAAATAAAGGTGACCACATTAGAAAAGCTCTGGAGGCATACTTGAAACATGACTAAACAATAAAAATCTCAAAAAAAAAAAAGGGTACCTTGAATATGAGAGTTTGCTATTAAAAAACATCGAACAACTCAGGACGGCAAAACATGTCTAAAACCTTTGGGTAAATCTTGTTTATGTTTATGTCTATGCCTGTTGCCCTTAACAGCTATTCCATTTTAAACTGCTTTACTGTCTGCAACAGAGTAAAGGCGGAAATATAGTTAACATTTAAATTAGATAAAAAATGTACTTAATCTCAGAACAATCAGAAAGGATCTTCAGCCAAGACTTTTCACACTCAATAAAACTAAGGTAGGAGGTAGGTTGTTTAACAATGCAGTTTTGCTCAAGTACAGGCAGTAGTTGCACTCCCCGTTTTCCATTAACCGTCTCTCATGTGGCCTTTTCACACCCTCCCATGGCTGGAAGTCCCCGTCTGTCCCCGCCTGTGCCCCCTGAATGGTGGGAATATGCTCCTGTGCAGCAGGCCATGACCAGCCCGTGTTAGGACAGGCCTCAGTGATGCACTCCACGGAGCAGTGATTGACAGTCCTCGCTGAGGGAGGTGGGATTCTTTATCTGTCAGTCAAGATGCGGTTGGAAATAAAGACGCGCTGTAAGGGATCTCAGAAACTGGTGACATGAAACAAGCCGGTGCTTCCCCCTCTCCCTCCTCTCCTCTCCTGCCTGGTCCCGCACATAGGTAAAGATAGCTTGTTGGCTGAGGCTGAAGGTTGCCACAGGTCCAGATGTTCCAGAGCCTTCTGATCCCTCTCCTGGCTCACTGTGATGTGCTGTGCCACATCTGTGTGGGCAGAGGTGTGCCATATTGCCTCCCATCTGCCACATGGCACACTCACATCCACACAGAAACAGAGGCACACACATGCGGCGTGCCCAGAAACTGCCCATTTTACCCAAGGCCGTAAATAGTGTAATTCATGGGTGTGAAACAGCAGGTTTTTAAGAGCGCTCAGAGGAACGGAGCAGAGCTGGAACCTTTGGCAGCTGACGGACAGATTTTCTGTTCCTGGTAGCTACATGAAACTCTGTGAACTGCACGACGAACACACTGAGACAGACCCGCTGCCGCAGAGAAATGAGAGGAAATCTGTCTCAGCCTCGCTGTCTTTCCCCCGGACTTCCTCTGTCCTTGCGCAGTTTACCATCTGTCTCCTCTCTGTCTCAGGCTCTCTTTCTGGCTGTCCTCTGTCCCGTTTCCGAGCCAGGGGGGCAGTACCAAAGCGAATGTCACCCCTGTCCCAATGTTACTTAGGGGAAATTGACTCCTTAGCTTCGATGCTGTCAGCAGCCATATGCTGATGTTTTCATATTCCAGAGAAATGAGAAGAGGGAGTCGTAAAGAGCTCTAAAGTCAGAATTACAACCCCGGCTACCACTGCTGAGGAGACACCCCTTCTGTCACACCACGAGCACCTTTACATCCCTTCTCCCTCAGTCCCAGAAAGTGGAATTGGCCTCTCTCAAAGTCAGACTTTTTAAAAATTTTAAATCCTTGCTCCATTGGAGGGCGATTCAGTCTTTTTCATGACTTGTTTAGCTTCACGTGCTTATTAAACATTCACAGCTCCGAGGAGGAGGAGGAGCAGTTTAGTTGTTGTGCCGGTGGAGGCTTTAGGAGAGAACACAATCTTCCTCTGTGAGGACCAAGGGGCTATCAGATGCATTTCCAGCTTATCTATATTTCATGCTTTTATCTGCTATCGGTGTTTAATTGGGCAGTTAGCTGCTCATTAGATTCTATTGGGAGCAAACTTTTACCTCATTGTAAAGTTGTGCTGATGTTGAGCTTTTCCAGGCAATGGAGGATTTTGATTACCTTGCATTCACCTCCATCGTTTACTACTTTTGTTAATAATCTGCTCTAAAGTTTCCCCTTTCTTACTGTAACAGAAGGGGGAATTCATAGTTTTCAGAAAAACTTAAATATAATTGTACTTTTCAAGCTTGTTGCCTTGCAAATATTTGTATTTGTGCATCGATGTTGCACTTGTACCTATTTTTTGAAAGGTAGATGTTTTATTTTTAAAAGATGAGCACCACCTGATAAATGTATTTCTTCTTCCTGTCATCCTGCTTTTCCTGAGGGAAAATTAAGCTCTTTAGCAGCTAAATGTGCCATATGCTCTGTTAGCTAGCTGACTTTTTCTTCGGTTTGACGGTGGAAGGGCGATATAGAGACGAATTAGATCTGAGGACAGTGAAAATAAGTTAGGATAAGATTTTTGGGGCCTAAAATGAAAAACTGAAAGATAAGCCTGGTGATGGAGGACTTAAAAGGTGGGCATCGTTTTATGAACGTTCCATTTCAGGCCACTAAAAATCACTTGATCTTCAACAGTTTTATGACCATGGAGGGGTGAGTTGGTTAAAACATTGGTTTGCAGCACTATCAATTTTGGAAGCACCAACATCCAAAGAGACTTTAAAAAGAAGCACATGCCTCTTGTAATCACCCTGTGTTTGTGTTTGCTTGTTTTTTATGTTTAAAAATGTAATAATACACATGTACATTTGTACCACACTATTATTTCTGAAAAAATAATACAAATTTTGTTTAAAAAAAAAAAAGAAGCACATGCGAGAAGGGATACTTTTGAATCCCTGCTTTTGAATAAAACAAATTTTAGAGATCAGTGCCTATTGAACAAGGAAGAAAATATTTAGGATGGATGCTGCAAGCTGGGAAACAATTCACAGGTTTTTATGTCAAAACTGCACTCGGAAAGCCTTAGTGGTTTAATGCAGCAAGTTAAATGACATTTTGATGGTGGTGTGATGTGAAAAAAATGTGTATTCCAGGAAATACTTTACACAGGATTTATGGCTTTAGCAAACATTTAATGTTTCTGCATTGGGATGGATACTTTGCTACACCCTGGGACAGCATAATTTCTGCAGCTCTCGGTCATGTTTCCCACTCCCTCTTATGTTCTTTTTTCATTTGTAACAGCCAAATGGCCAACGTTTGGCTGATATCATGGCAGCCAGGCTAATCTGTTTTCTAAATGATTGAACAAAGGATGCTATGAATTCTTGCAGCGACATTGATCTGTCTCGCAAAGCCTCACCATCCAAAGCGAATTCATGTCTGTAACTTTAAGCATCGGATCTGCTTTAATAGGTGATTAAGATCAATTTTCATCCCTGAATATGTTCTGGCTTGTTAAAGATTTGAGATTCACATATGTAAAAAATACTATTAGTTTAGTTTACAGTAGTTATTTTCCATTCTGCATGTTTGTGGGCAAGACTTTATGCCCCTGTGGGTTTGCATGATAGACAGAGGTGCAGGTACAAACAGGGCACAAAACCATGTGTACTCCTTTCAGTTGTATTTGCAGTGAGCTTCTTTAAAACTGCCTTTAGTTTGTTATTCTTGCTCTGGAGGCAGTCTGGGTACTGTTAACAGATGGGCCTACAAATCAAACTGCCCACCTTGAACCCATAAAAAAATGACGTGTTGACCTTTGACTCGGTAGTAAGAAACATTTTGCTTTTGCTTCCCTCCAGATCACTGACCGCAGCAACTTGAAGCGAAGTCCGGAGGTCCCAAGCGAGCCAATCAGTCCGGTTATGTAAGGGCAGGGGGTTTGAAAATGGCGGTGTCCAGTCACTCAGATGTGGCTTGTTGCTGATGACCGGAGGCGTGGCGTGGTGCGGCGTGCGGCTGACAGATGCCTGCTCCAGCTGGTACAGGGGGGTTTATCGCCCGGTTGGAACGCGGGTCCTCACACCCCTCCACAGTGCTGGCCACCGTCGCAGTGTTTAATGAGTCACGAATTGCCTGTTTGTCTTCTGCTCCCTGCTGTTTCTGCTCTCCCCCTTCCAGAACAATCCCTGAAACACATGCTGCTGCGCTCCGCAGAGCAGCCAGACAGACAGGCTGAGCCAAACTGTTGTAAAGAACAAAGTTGTCATTTTTTATTTCTTCCTCTTTTTTTTTTTTTGGGTCTTTTTTTTCTCTCTCTTCTTGGGCGTCTATCTGAGCGGCGGACGGGCTGTTCTGTAATAAAGCTGCCTTTTTAGATGCTGCGCCTGACCTCGCCAATATGGCTACCCTGAGAAACCAGTGCCCATTTGAAGCCCCTGACAAACACATAAATAGCTCTATAATTGGGCTGCTTTGTTGTGCGAGGCACAGACTCGTCTGAAAGTGCTGTTCAACACTTTGTGGTAAATGGAGTTACATTACGACAACACATGGCAGTTGCTAAAGGAGCAAAACTGGCAAGCAGATAAGACAGGAGCAGGTGGTGTTGACACAGAAATGTTTATTTTTTTCAAGTCTGGAAAAACCGCAATTTGAAAAGGGGACGTTTTCTGAGACGAGGAAGCAGATCGCAGTTTCATCTTCCGGCCAGCGACGGACCTCTGTGACTCTGAGAGAGGACGGATCTGCATCGAAGCCCGAGTAAACACACAGAGATGCTTGGATGAGCATCAGATGGACCAAGGCATGCACACACACACACAGACACACACACACAGACACACACACACACACAAACACATACACAGAAAGGTTGTTTGTAGCCTGAACAAGGGGATGTTCTGCAAGCTGCCCTGCGCTCTGCCTTAAGACGCTGGTTTAATCTGCAGGGTTGGGCCGTACCTTCCCTTACACGAGCAGGTGTCTCCTACGACTTCTGAGATCTGACTAAAACACACAGCCTTGGTTTTTCTTTTGGAATATTAGCTGCAAAGGTATGCTTTTAAGAAACCTGGGCTAACCTGAACTCTGCCACACAACTTCTGAAACACATACAGAGGAACAGAGGGGCGCTGAAGAAGTGAGAACTATCCCTGGAATCTTGGCAGCGTCCGGATTCGGCCCAGTGCCGTGAAATCCTCATTCTACGGGGCTGCTCTTTGTGGCCGTCTCTGGGATCTCAAAGTGGCATTCTTCTCATTGTACAGGTCACCGAGACAGAGGCGGTCGGCCTGAAAAGATCCCCGATGGACGAAACAATGGCCTAAGGCAGCCCATAAATGTCTCCTGTTCAGCTCCGGCCCATTGACTGGTCGCCTCCCTGCCAAGCAGGGCCCTGTCAGACCAGCCCCTCTCCCTAACAGCTTAATTAGCAGAAAGAACAACAATGTCAGGGCCCGTTTCAACTTATAGAAAAACAAGAAAAGGCCCAAAAGATGCTCTCCCCGCCTCTCATTGTCCCATATTGCCCATGATAACAGCACTCTGACTTTTTTGTTCTGCTTAGTACAAATAAAACAACATTCCTACACCGGTTCCAGGGGGGGCAGGCCGGGGGGGGGGGGGGGGGGTGCGCTCGTCAGTGGTCATGTGGAACTCAGGACTCAGATGAAAACACATATGATAGTTTTCCTGCTTTTCTCTCTTTCGCTAAGCTGGGAGAGAAAGACGTGACGCCTTTAAGGGTGAAGGCAGAAGGCTTCCCATCTAGAAACTTCTCTCCAAACCCAACCCGATGTTCGTTTTTTATTACAACAACGATGGTGAGGATGACAATGCAGTTTGCATTGTGATGATAATGGGTGTTCCTGGCGTCACAGGGAGGGTGTGTGAGGAGACGCTGGACTGGTGTTCACCATGCTGGCGTTGAACCGTCCCCTGCCCTCCTCCGCCTGCCGGACTGACAGCTCACACTCCTCTGATGCCTCGCCCTCCTGCTTACCTGTGTTTCGTCTCTTGATCGGCCATCCTGTTGCTTTCCTTGAGAAGTTCGTCCTTTCCACGCCTCCTCTCCCACAACCATCCCTTAGCTGTAGCAAACACTGCCCCCTTTGCACTTTGTCATACCTCAACATTTTTTATCCGCGCGTCCCATTAATCTCTCTGTCTGTTTGAGCCCCATCTTTCCATATCTCCCTGCTGGCGGCCTTTGTTTTGTTTCTTTTATCGGCGGCTCACATCAAACACTGGCACCAGATTGATTCTCATGTGAACAAGGCTGCAGTGGGGGGCAAGGGACCTCTTTCCCTAGACTTTGAAGATTCTTCCCATCCTGCGCACTGATTCTCACCCTCCTCCCCCAAACACGCACACACACACACACACACCTATAAAATAACCCTCTTGTAGCTTCCCATCATGGTCCTCTGGACAGAAAAACACACTCCTACTCTCTCATATCAGTGGTTAGAAAATCCCTTTGCTAATTATTCAAACAGCAATTCTTGGATTTTGTGGATATTTGAACTAAATGCAGGTGCTTTGGGTTGTGTCATTCAATTTTTGCATCTGACAAAATCTTTAACAAATGATCAAATGTAATCTTCTGTCTCAGCATGCTGTCTCTGTAGAGCTTTTACAAACCACAAACAACCCCCCCAAAAATTTGTGACATTGTGAAATAGATTGAAAAATTTACTTTCATAACATTTTATTAGGAAGAGAATGCATTCAGTGCTTCAAAGTGAGACTTTTGACCATTTCATGAGAAAAAGCTGCTCGCTGCATTTGTTATTTGATTAACTATGAAATTAATAATTAAACCTGCTAATCGAACAAATGAAAGGACTGTACGAACTCAGTTACTCTTAATGGTTATAATTTTCAATGTGTATTCTATATATATATGTTGTCAAATGACAAAAAATTCAAAATCATGCAAAAGATGTAAAAAGCCGAAACATTCACTTCTCCTTTATAACAGAGGAGATGCATTATTTGTCCAAATGAGTAACTTGTGGGGGGGAATTTAAAAATCTTTGTAAGTGGGTGAAGGAAAAGTAAGCCATTTTCTCCATGGCCCCTTAAAATGAAACAGAAATAAATGTTCAGTAGTAGTGTTGTGTCTCATTTTAGGAGTGATTGTTGGGCTCTAATACATGGCGTCATGACGCTTTCAGTGGTTGTACTACGTCGATTCAGCAGCCATTTATTTTCTTTGCGTAGATTTCATTGTTTCATTGAGTCCAAGTATGTCGTTATAACTTTATTTGCAGAGTGTTCAATGAATATAAGAATTATAGGGGCACAGTCTTTGTGTTGATTTTATACCTTTCGTCTAGCCGGGGCTTTGATGAGCCCCCAATAAATCCCCTGAAAACAAGTGATGTTGTGACTCTTTTTTTCAAGCGGACGGTCAACCATGAAGTTCAGCTTCAGGACATCCCTGTTGCATTGTCAATTTCCCGACTGCGTTAAGACCTACAACCCACATAACTTATTTTTTTAACAGCAAACCCTTTGAGAGTGTCCATGGCTGAACCATATTTAACCTCTCTGTGGCAGACCACCCGCCAGCGGACGGGCCTCTGGCCGCCCATTCACCACCTCACTGGGCCGGGCAAGCCAGCCGAATATGATATAGAGCCGGACCGCAGAAGAACCGCACAATCTAATCCCCACAAAAACCCAAACATCTTTTGAGGACGCGCTGTTCGTGGCCTCACAAAGACTCTGTAGGCCACAATGCCATGGCAGCAGCATAAATTACCTTCAGTTTGAGGTGGCCAGTTTTATGTAGAGAACCCTCACACTCTGCTCTTCCCATGATGGAAATAAAAAAACTTTTCCCAGATTGTATGACACACAGGAGGAGCTGGACAGGCGACTCTACCGGGGATTTGGATAGAATCTCCTTATTTTGACAGCAGTCAGATCACAAAAAACATTAAGCATTAGATGATATTTAATTTCAACTTTGTTTTCATTATATTCTTAGATTTGCTGTCTAAAACTGCCTTTTTCACAAAGTTTTCAGATTTCAAAAGGAATCGTTTCGAATAATTAGCACAGATTGATAGACATTTACCCTTTTATATCATGTATCAAACTCCATGAAGTTTTTTATAAGTCCAGCAGTGAACACTTGAAATCAGGGTAAAGTCTTTACATACATTGAAGACCAGTAATAACAGGTGTTTTTATTACTTATAAGAGGATTTTCAAAGAATATGATTCCCATCATCATGATGTGTAACAAGATTTCTTATTTCAAGATTCAGATTCTTTCCCTCTCTGTCTCCAGACTAACTTCGGCTGCAGCCTCGGAGCTCCTGTACAGAGCTTTATCTCCTCTGTTTGTGTTTCTTTTCATCCTCTGCCACCTCCATCACCTCCGGTGACCTTTGCCGACTGACACTCAGCGGTTCCAGATGACCACAGGGCTTCAGGACAATCCCTGCAGATTAATAATTACTCCGGGTCCACAGAGAGGGAAGCCTGACCCAGAGCACAGCACAGCAAGGCCGGAGCAGCCCACGGCACTGCTGATAAATGAATGACAACTCATTTGTTTGTGTGCTTTGAAAGAAGAGCGGACAATATACTTTCAAAGTGTTCCCTTGTTTAGTACAACTGTAGAGGAGCTAAGACTTTGGGAAGCAGTGGGCTTTCCAAAAGGAAAGTTTAACAGGAGGGGAAAGTTGAGAGAAAAGTCAGAGATGATTTTAGGCTGTTTTTCTTAGATTCTGTAGATGTGCGAGCTCATTCGGCTTAAGAAGGGGGCATTTTTTAAACCAGGACTAGCCAAATGAAGAAAGTTACAATCCCTTAGGTAGTGTGTGCTCCTCGTGGGTCGACTGTGCATGCATGGATTTGGGAAAGAGTGAATACAGCAGGGCTGCATGCAGATGAAGTACAACAGAGAGAAGGGAGGAAGTCCAGCAGAGCGAAGATGACAGAGCGACGCAGAAGCTGCGAGGCAGAGGCCGTGACTTTTCTCAGAGATGAACATTAATAATATGACGGACCACAAAAGAAACACTGAGATCAGAGAGATCACCTCCATTGTCCTGCCATCTCCTACTGACACCAACCGCTCTGCTGAGGAAAGAATAAGAAGAATGGAGGAGCATAACCTGGCCGCTCACCATGCCCCTCTTTTTAAAGTACATAATGGCCTGTGGTCCTCTGTTAGGGCTTTTAAGAAAGGGTTGTGTTGTGGGGTGCAGATTCTCCACACAGATGAGTTTTCAGGTTCTGTTTGAAGTGGTAAAAGTTCTTCAACCATTTAATTTAATTTGACTAATTTGAAATCCGTTTTGCGTTGTATCCTACTCTTTAGTGTCATGCAGTGTCTTTTTTGGAAAAAGATTGGTGGTCCACATGACTACAGGCCTCTTTCACATATTATAAAAAAAATTGAAAAAGTAAATTGGTGCACTTTGAAGAGATAGAGGAGTACAGATCAATCTTTTAAACTCACTCGTAGACTCACTTATACAAACAAGCTTGCTGCAACAAGAAGGAAGACAGAAATACAACGTATGAATATTTTTTATTACTATTGTATTATATGTCATAATTGTTATGTTGTTTTTTTAATCACTTTTTTAGTTTAAGTGATTTCGGTCGGTAGGCTTTTTTTTATTTCTATAATTTCTGAAGACATCTGAAGGGTCCAGCGGGCGGCTGGACACTCGCTGAGGCCCCGAGGTGGAGAAGAATATAGTGCAAGGTGGCCGAGTGTCAGTGGAGCAGAGTTTGGTGGATGACCAGGGGAATCCCTTTGGTCATTAATCATAGAGCTGGATAGCCACAGACATGCTTCTCTGAGGTGGACAGGCCTGTGCTACTGGACTAAAGCGTGTCCTTGACCCAAACTGTCCTTTCCCTAAATCTACCACAGTGAAAAAAAACTTTTGTCTGATCTGATTTTTGCACTGACTTTCTTCACTTATCAAATATAAGTGAATAGATTTTTCATCAGCTAACAATAATTAGCTGATTGATATCTGATCACCTGTGTTTTCAGTCATATAAAAAATGTCACAACTCTGAACAGACAGACTAAAGGATAGTTTTCCTTTTCATCTGCTCACCTTAGTGTTGTGGCTGTTGATCTTGAACAGTGGCAATCACAGACAGCCCTACTATGTTTAAGTAAAAGGGTATAAGGTTAAAACTCCACTTTTTTTTCCTTTAGAAATGCAACTTGTAATATGCAGGTGAGGCTATTTCATGTTCACTGTGATTTTCAGGAGTTAAAATTCCTAAATTTTTATCTTACCCTCTGGTTTGTTTTTGTCAGTTATTCTCAAATTGTTATGTTTTGTTTCTAACTCATGGGTCGCACCTTTCAGAAGTGTTTATTCAAAGCCTGATGGGCCTGATGGCCCCCACTCTCAAAGTGTTAAGGCTCGGCCTTCTGTCTGAGCTTAAAGCCACTTTGGCAAATAAAGAAGATGAATGTGTACAAATCTGAAAGCAAACAGCCGAGATTGTCAGCACCACGGGAACAAGGTAGGGGCCAAGTGAATAATGATGTCGCTTTGCTCGCTGACAGATCACTTAGTGAGCTTGAGGAGGTATTTTCGATGCTCCTCCTTTCCTCTCCTGTCGTTTCCTCTTCCTCTTCCTCTCCAGGGACGCAGCCTTCGTCCAGAGCCATTTTTCAGCCAATTTATTTCTTGATGTGGTCTAACCTGGGGCATCTCCCGCTGGGAGGGCTTTATGTGGTGATTAATGACGGGTATTTAGCCCAGGTACCGGGGGGAACTGGAGCCCATCTGCACCACACTGACAGGTACAACACTGCGCTCCACCACCAGACAGGGCAGGACCGGCCTGCAGCAGACGGCCGGGCGACAGACGGGCGTGATGAGTGTCACTCTGACACCACCGACCACCGTTTTCAGTTTGTCGCGCCTCAAAATGTCCCACTGCTTTCTTTTACCAGATCGAGCGCGTCCATTCCTCTGGTCCTTCGACATATAGCTTCCTGAGCATCACGTGGAAGAGGAAGAGGACCTGCTGGCTGAAACCAGATGATTTAGACATCCATTATACGCTTGAACGCCTTGTCTTCTTCACTCCATCACCGCGCATCTCTCAGCAGAGCAGGCCCAGATGCCAGGACCCTAATGAGATTAGGCTGCAGACAGGTTGGTGGCCAGTGGCTGTCACAACCGCTCTGTCTGTGTGCAGACAGATTGGTGTGCGCGCGTCCGCGTGAGGACATATTTAGTGTGGAGGCCGCTTCACCGCGTGTATGTGATCCACGAGCCTTCCAGAGCGAGTGCGTGCGAGCTGCCACGCTGATGGTGATTAATGAGCGGGGTAATCCACAGTCTCGTTCTGCTGGTGATAGACACATCAGCAGAGCCCCAGAGCCTGATGAGTCTAAACATACAAATACAAACACACACACGGAAGCAGGTGAATTTAAAAAAAAAGAACAAGAAAAAGAAGAAAAAGCTGCCAACTTGCTGACAGAATCTTTGTTGTTTTTCAGCTTATCGTTGGATCAGAAAAATGCAATCACGAGCAAATAATTGAAAATTTGTCTCAGTCGTCTTTTTCCCCCTCTTAAATGTCACTTTTAATCAACGTAATGAAAAGCGAGAGGGCGCACACACCTAAGCACCAAGGGTTCGTACCCTGCTATCGATGAAAAAGGCTGTCCATAAAGCCACAGTCTGTGTGCACAATGCTTGAAACCCTGTGGCCCCAGACTCCTTTGAAGCCCACTGAGATCAAAAAGCAATGCTCCATGGAGCACAGACTAGGTGAGGAATATGGGCAGAACAAGAGACGAATGGTTGGGAGCGAGGATGGGGGGGGATGCAGGACAATGCCTGCAGGACAGGGCTGCCCACTTCCGAAGATAAAATCATATTTGGAGGGCAGGCGTCCAAAACTCCCCGTCTGCCTCCGTCTCCCCTCCTGCCTTCCCTCCTTTCTTCCCTGAATATGGACAATGACTGTTTGCGTTTACAGAACCATAAATCAGAGGTGCCCAATGCCACAGAGCAGCTGGCACGTTTGCCAATAATTATAATTATTAATCATGCTGATTTCACGGTCTTCAGCAGGACGGCAGGAGACTGCACGGGACAGGGTGCGGCTGGCGCCTCCGGGACCGCAAAGCAGGCTGGGAAGTGAAGGGTGGCCCGCAGGAGAGTGGGAAGGAGGACGAAGAGGAGCGTAGTCACAGAGAGGAGATACAAAAAAAATGAAGCTGGGATTAGATCCATTTTACTTATTTGAAAAAAAAAAACTTTTTCTATTTCTTAACTACAAAATAAGATTCTTAACGTCAACTGAATTCATCTTCAGGCACAAAGATTAATGAAACAATTCATTTGACGATGCGGGGACATCAGAAAATGTGTGAAAAAGCACTTTGTTGAAATGAGTGAGAGACAGAGTCAGCTTCTTTGCTTTGTTCAAACCAAGTAATTATTATGTATTTTGCTGGATGTTTTTCTTTTCATAGCTGTGAAATAAATGCAGTTATGTTGACGAAAATCCTTTAAACTCAATTACATTAGTTCATTAAATAACAGAATCTCTCCAAC
This sequence comes from Menidia menidia, assembly GCA_907169785.1. Taxonomy (NCBI): domain Eukaryota; kingdom Metazoa; phylum Chordata; class Actinopteri; order Atheriniformes; family Atherinopsidae; genus Menidia; species Menidia menidia. Next base: position 5,747,937 of record CAJRST010039999.1, read on the forward strand.
GATTTAACCCAGGTATTTTTGTGTTTATGCTTTTGTTATATTCAGACACAGATCTGATTTTACCTGATGGCTTGTTCTTCTTGTTGAGTTTTATTTTATTTTATTTTTTTTACAAATGATGGAATATTTTTATTTGGATCCATTTTTGCTTTTGTCATTTAACCGTCTGGTCTTACTCCCACATGTCCCATTTTTTTCTAACGCCCTCCACGATGCAGATAAATATAAAAAGCTTCAGGTGATCTCTCCAAACTTTGAGCCTCAGGAGGACTTGTGTTTAACAGCTTTTGTTCATTCCAACAGCTGTTGCCAGCTCCCTCCTCCTTTCTCAGACCCTCTGCTAACCAGCTGCCTTACAGAGCCCAGTAAAGCGTGGTGAGGAACTGCCAGCTTGTGTCATCTGCTTTTCACTTCTGCAGTACTGTAAATACGAGGACCATTGTATAATTAGTCGGTTAACTAGTGAAACATGGTGTTTTGCGCGTTAAAATGTGTGTGCCTTGGGAAGATGCCCGTTTGGGCTTGTAAAGCTGAATCTGTTTGCGTGTTTGAACATATGTGCTCCTGTGTGTACGTGTGTGTCTGTTGTTTTCCTCAGTACTCTTGCATGTGGAATATATGCGATCGTGGTTGGACAGATGGTCGCAGAGCAGCTCAGACCTTAACCCCGTGTTACCGATTGCCATCGCACGGCCAACAAACACCTGGAGGCCTGCTACGCGCAGCTCTGACGGGGGGTCAACATGTGTCTCTGCCATCACAAACGCGCACCAAGCAGATGTGTTACTCAAATAAGGAGATGAACAGCCTTCATTCTCTTCTAAAAGTGGTGCGGCTACTTTCAACAGGTTAAATGAAGGCGTCATCACTCTTTGTGGGCGGAGATGTGAAAACACGACGGAACTTCTGTGCTGATTAAATGTGTGATTTACAGTGTGGAAATAAAAATGCATTTGACAAGCTCTCATCTGCAGGAAAATAACAGTGAGAGCAGTCATTGCTAATCACTGTTACCTGACAGGAACTTATGAACTTTTATGTTTCTTTACATGCACACATTCAGCAGGAAATCTGATACTGATACAAGTGGGGGGGGACTCTTGTTGCTCCAGGTTACCAGTTTAACAGGCCCACTTTTTCACACTAAATCTGAGTACAGTACAATATGCATATCAATTACATTTGACTACCTAAACAACAATGTTCTGCAAATAAATTTGGGAAGGCATCTGGTTATTTCTCCATGGACCCGATAAAAGAATATGGAGGACTATCAAAATTCAACATCAATGTAGCAAAACAAAGTTGAGGAACTGGTCCTGAAGAGCCATCAATAATCAATGGTTGTTATATAACAAAATGGGCATGGGTTTAATTTAAAAAACCTCTGATAGACACACTGATACCGACCTACATCAAACAATACTGCAAGAAACTTTTTCTTTTTCTTTTTTCGCCTCAGCATCAACATCTCTGGGCTTAGAGGCACCGAGGCGTGGCAGAAAAGTTTACTGGGACATTTCCAGTGTTTTCCAGGGATGTTCATGCATGCTTTCAGTAAGCCACTGCAGGGCCACATTCTGAATACATCACAGGGAGAGAGGGCAGGATAGAGGAGGACAGCCACACTGCAGAACTGACCTGCCTCTGGCAGAGAATCAGGGAAGAGCGGCACAATATGACATGAGGGCTCTGCACCGGTGATGGGGAATAGAAACTGGGGCCGAAGGCAGTTTCTGATCTGTAAAGCAAAATATAACATTTTCTCTGAGACACAAACAGTCTAGAATCAAACTATCAACCTTTGCGAATGCCCTTTTTGATGGGGGCCTTGCAATGACCATCCTCCATACCAGAATGTTGTAAGAAGGATGTGTTGAAGGCCATGAAAACACTCCTGAAATGTCTTTGGGTGATAAAATGTGCAGGTATGTTGTGTATGGTTAGGGTAGATTACACAGACATAATATATTGGTATAAAATCATACTGATTTCTTTTTGAATTTACTCTGAGAGATAAAAATGGATTGTTATCTGTTTGGTTTTGTGATTGGTCACGACACCCTTTTAAAGAGCACAAGTGAAAGCCTAAACTAACCTTCAAGCTTTGGTAATAAGGCTGACAGCTCTCGAGCTCTTTCCCTCCATGTCTCTGCAGGGGATGGAAAAATTGACAGCAGGTTTGATGGATGACCTCCATTTGACTCCCCACCTCCTACCCTTTCCATCCTTCCTTCTCCTCCTTAGTCCATCCCTCTCCTCTGCCTATCCTTATCCCCAACACGCATAACACTGACTCCCCTGGGCAGCTTGGACAGGGGGCTGGTCAGGGAGGCCAGACCTAGAAACAAAGCAGTACCCTCTCTGCCATTCGAATAGCCCATTTCCCCCCCGGGGCTCCTGTTCTCCAGGGAGAGTGCTCTCTGCTGGGCTTAGCTGTTAATAAGCTGCTAATGAGGAAACAGACCTCTGTTCTCTGCTAGCATCAAGACAGATGGAAGCACACGACATGTTTGTTTTTAACTACCCACTGATGTGACAGATTAGAAAGTCTCCGATTGGTCCTGATGGCACCATAAGGAGGCCAACCATTGGTGTTGAATTCTCAGACATTAAAGGAACAATATCGTCATGTTGTCGTCGAGTGTCTTAGGATGTTTCTGCAACTTCTCTCTTTGGTCACTAATTTATGGTACAAAACTGATCCGGGGCTTCTGTCTGCTTCAGAGGAAATTGGAGTAAAAAAAAAATCATTTAAAAGCCTTTCTCTAGACAACATTTCTCATTACGGTACAAACAGAGCTGAATGTGAAGTTAAGTCTATTTAGTAGCAATTATAAACTTTCAGTTTCATCAATGGAAGACAAATACAGGAAAATTAAGTTCAAGTTTTAAACCCTTACTGACCTGATGAGGAGTGCGGGACATAAGAACCAGTTCCACAAATGGTTCATTACACATTGTTTGACAGATTAAAACCTTATGATGCACAGAAGCAGTCTTTCTGGGATCTCTAGATTTTCAATAACATAATGCCACTGAGCCATCGAGACTCCATGAACGAAGATTTGGAGAAGGATTGAATGGGCTCCATCAAAGATCTCTGCGTTGCCTGAAAAGATGCACTCTTTCAACAGATGCAGGCAGTGTGTGCAAATGAGTATTTGATTCTTCCTCATCCGAGTGACCCATGGACAGCTTTGTCTCAGCCACTTTCTCCTCACTTCCTGCGGCCTCTCCCGGCTTGTCGGAGGAAGCGGCATGCTGTACGGCCTGCAGGCCAGATGTGCTCCGCAGCACAACTGATGCTCTCAACGGCAGCAACAGGACGAGGAAGTGTGCCCTTTCAGATGGTGCTTTGTGTACTTTGGACCATCAGTACAACAGGGGGACTGACAGGAGGTCCGCTCTTCAGCTCCCATTTGGAGCCCTTCCTCTGTGTGTCCTGACAGGAGCCCCATGCAGGGCTGCCTGTGCCAGGCTGGCGGCCCGCCTGTGTCCTGCAGTCGGAGGCATAACAGGCAGGTATTGATATGGATTTCTCCCCGGCAGGCCCCAGCAGAGAGCCCGGGGACTGTTAATAGGCCTCTAACGGGATGACCAGCCCATGGACAACCCCCGCTGGCCCCCCAGCACTTATGGAGAAGGGGAATGATAACAGATGGAGGGGGAAGACGGCCCCTTTTCCTATCTGACAGGCAGAGGGAGAAAAGTGGGTCTGGAACGTGGAGGGATGGGTGAGTGACAGCTCTTGGTGGGGAGTCAGAGTGACCGCGTTTTGGTGTCAGCGGATCTGTCGAAGACTATTTTTTTTGCTCAATGTTAAGGATATGTTTTTTGGAGTAAACGTTGGTGCACACTAATCAGAAATATCCGTTTACTGGCTTTGGATCCGTTTGTTCTCCCGTCTGTAGATGAAGCTCTGCCTTAACTTTGGTTTGCCTTATCCCTGCGTCTATGATGTTAAAGGAGGCAGATAAACTCTCCTGTGGACCATGTGGGGTATTTGAAGAAGTCACAGATCGGTCGCAGCACCTGGACTTGGTTCAGTGATTCTGTAAATCAGGCCTGAGTCGCTTTCACTTTGAAAATATTGCCTTCTGACATCTTTCAACGTGTCGAGCAATGCCTCTGTTGTAAATGTGGACTCCAGAAAAACCTAATCATTCACCTCTCCCTGATTTGCCCTTTCTGGCCCCCCTGTGACTGCTGCATGTCCATGTCCGGAATCAGCTCTCACATTAAGTAACCTTCAGATTAATAATGTAACTCCTTGGCTGACGTACTGTATGTATCAGGTTTACACATTTTTTTTGCTGTAGCATAAAATCTCAAACCACATCGATGGAGATGCGGAAACTCTGCATGAATACTTTTTAACTCCAACCTCTGATGTACATTCGACTCTAAGAAAAAAAAAACAACTCCTTGTTCCACCTTCTCCTTTAGCAGGTTTAAACAAAGACTTGAGTGCTGCACAGCTCCAAAATCCGGGATGAATTGTTGTGCAACTGACTGCATCTGAATTGTTGATGGTTGGTCTTTTCTCCCTGGTGATAAGTGTCATAGTTACCAGCTGCTAAATTCCAAAGCAGCATCCAGTGGCCATTAGCGCAACATCTGTTGCCGCTGACATTTTCGATAAAGCAAATCAGAGCACTGATGCTTTTATGATATGATGCTAGAGTGAGATATTGCTGCAAAGGGCTGGAGTGTTTTAATCACATCTTCATATCAGCTAGTTTGTAAATAAGTGTTGCCCAAGCTTAACTCTCAATGAAAGCACCACCTGCTTTTTGTTGCACCGTTTTCTACGCATTCTCTGATTTCTGGGGATGTATTTTACACTCATATTTGGAAAAGTTGTAAAAATAAGTAGCTTTCATAATCACCAATTATTCTTTTGTAAGCAAAATGAGCACATTTTTTGTTGCCACATTCAGGGTGTATCAACACGCCCAGTAACTTTAACTGCATCCTTGTCATTTTAATATATATCTGGATATGCTTTGTGGAAAAAAAAAACTAAATATTTTTTTTACATAAAGCCAGAGTGCATCAACCAGCCCAGTAACTTTAACTGCATTATTCACTGCCATTTTAACATATATTGAGATATACTGTGTACCTAAAAAATCCTTTGTCACATAAAGCCACAATCTGTGACCACCAACTTTAAAAGAAGCAAATGTGACAGGACAACATTTTAAAGGAGAAAATGAATTAGTTACCTTAAAAAAATATCTGAAAAAAACAACAAAAGGCTTACATTTTTAAATGAGATTAACTCCACCCAGGCTTGTCTTTGAACACAGTGTCATATACGATCATTGACAGGATGTGAAAATGTGTTTGTATCCATGCTTGTTTGCTTTATTGACACAACTTTGATGTTACTTGCAGTATAATCCTCATTATTCTTTAAAATATGCAGTAGTCAAGCATGAAATGACTCTCTGTTAGCAGAAGGGTCCCACGCACACACCCGACGAGGTCCTGCACATGGATTTTAACACCTGATCTGAAACCTCCAATTAAACCGAGTCAAGTTAAGATTCAAATGTTAGAGATGTTAAGCAAGGTTTAATGGCACGTGAGGGTTCTAAATTATTGTTTCCGCTACACTTCAACCCATTGCAACACACACACACTAACCCATACACACACATGTGCGGGGTAGAAACACTTCCCCCGGCATATCACTGTGTCCTTTCTGATTGGGTGAGGCCCCCGGGGAGTCATTACGTACAAAGCGTTAACATCTGCCAGACATTACCGAGCCAGAGCAGTTGTGATTTGTCCATATGATGACTCTGGCCCGTACAGCCGTTGTTTTGGTGTGTGTCTGTGTGTGTGGCTGTCCCAGTGCCCACTGCTGCTGTCACTTCTGGTTTCACACCCACGATAATGCCTGTTTATAATTAGAGCCGTGCCGTCCTCGCGTGTTTCCCCTCCCGTCATCCCGAGCGGAGCTGCTGTGGGCTCAGTTTGATCTCCTCAGTGTCCGCTTTGGACTCTAACTTTTGGAGCCCAGTGACTTTCTTCTGGCGCCCAAAACCTGAGATTGTTTAAATATTGTATATTTCTTTCTGCTTAGATGATGTAGAGGAAGTCAGCTCAAGACCAAACAGCAGAATCCAGATCAGTGAAATCCATTTCATAATCACTGCATTCCTATGTCTGTGGAAGAATGGCCCCTAAAGAGTCGGTTAACAGTTTTATCTCCAAAATGTGCATGTAGCTGCCCCCCCCCAACACACACACACACACAGCGTACTACTTCATCCAGCATGTAAGATCATGTCTAAGCATTATTTACGTGTTTTTTTTCTCTCCAACAATCTGTCTGGGTGTTGATAATGTTGATATTGATCAAAATCCCCAACTGTGACAGAGTCCGCCTGGCAGCGCCATCGCAGAGGTCCGACGGCGCCAGCTGAATTCAGGCCAGAGGGAGGAGGCTAATTTCTGCTTCAACATCGCCGCCAAAGCACAGGAAAGGTTAGGTAGCGGGCTAACGCCTGGGTTACCGGAGCTGCCAGATCCCAGCAGAGGCAGGCCTCGAGCAAACGCTGCGAAAAGGTTTGATGTCTTCCCAGACGCTTCGGTTTGATTGTGTTTCTTTGTCTCAGACCTTTTCAGATTTGCTGGACACCTGGTCAGACGGAGAGTGAGAGGTGAGGGAGGATGTGTGCGTTTCTTCCGCCGCCAGCTGATGGATGACAGAACTAACCGTTGGGGGTGAAAATGTAGGCCGCTGCCAAGCCACGTACTTAAAGTTAGAGGGTGTAATGTAGGTCTTTAAGATGCTGCCAGCAGATATGTCCCAAATTCCCAAAGGTCTTTTAGAGGAAGAAAATGAAAGCTGATAATCAGCCTGAATGTCATGAAGCAGGTTGTTTTTCCTTATGACGACGTTCTGTTATTGCTCAAAGATCTGAACAGGAAGTTAAAGAATGCCATTTGGAGGTTATTTTAAGCTAACATCAAACTAATTGTAGCTGCTGATCAATTCGCGATTGTTCCTGGAAATGCCTCACTTTGAGAAAAATAAAGGTCTGCTTACAGAATAACTCTGATTTTAATGGAAGTGTATGAAGTGCAAGTCTGAACAGCATATTATATTGCATGTGATACTATCAAGACATGGACATGGCCTGTAAGCTGCACCGTGAACGGCAGAGAAGGCAACTTATGCAGGATTACTTTCACCTGCACCACTGGTAGCAGCTGCCTCACTGTCTCTGATTAACTCTTGAGCTCAGGGAAATGATATTGGTGAGTATTGATGTTTTAATTTCATCTATCTAATATACCCCGCAGCTGCACAAGTTAATATAAAAAAACCATAAGGGCTTGGAAAATACATTTTAGACAAAATACAGAAGTTTAAGAAAAGATTGATGTAACTCAAAAGTCTTAGTGTCTCCTTATATTACCATGTATAATATATGTATATATTATTATTGTGGTAATGAATGAGCCGCTTCTCAGTCCTCTCGCATTGGCGGTTACTTACAAAAAGCTGCTTCTCAGTGGCAGTTATTGAGTTAGTGTCAGTGCTTTGATGGTTTCAGCTGGTCATTGCTTCCGAGGGAAAAAATGTTTACTGTTACAACATGAAGAGACCATGTTCTGTATCCATGTATACTGAATCCTGCAAGTTGTATTAATCCAGAGTGTCGCATAAACATCTGACTTCTTGCCTGCTATGTTAATGGAATGGGTGTTTTAATGCAGTTTTACGCTTGTTTGGATTCCATCATTCATGCTAAGGTCTCTTAGTGTGGCCAGATGTGCAAAGTTTTTCCACATTGATCTATGACAGAGCAGGAAAAAGTTACGTTTTCCTGATACGATGAAAAGAAATCACCATATTCCTTATTGTATCAACCGCAGGAAGCCGTCGTGTCTTCACAGCTTGTAAAAATTGGTCCGCAATCAAACCGCTTTAAGTTCTGAACTTTAATTTCTCCGCGAAAATCATTTTCAAACACGTTTTTCATTTCATTTTGGACCGGAGCACAGAGAGATGCAGTCTGATCTCTCTATTTGTGCTGTCGGCTCTTGGCTCTAGTCGTGGCTCGCACTCCTCACGATCATGTTTCACTTTGTCGCCCGACTCCTCCTGCTGAGAGGGGACTGTCACCCAGCACTGTGCCAGGCCCGGAGCTGGCACACACTTAAACAGACACACTCCATCTCTTATACTTTGGTGGAAAAAAAATCCCCCCCTCGTGTTGGGTTTTTCCCTGTGTCACTGTGCTGGGAGACTGGCTCCTGTGGGCAGATTCAAAGCATGTGGCAGCCAGAGATTTAGGTAGAAACATCTCTCCCATTAACTTCTGCTCTGCTCCCTTTTTTTGCCCACGGATTCACACCTACGCACGGTAATTCCGGGGCGCACACTCGTGCTGCGGTTCATACGTGGTTGACAATCAAGGACAGTTGGTTTTGAGCAGTGTCAGAACAGTTCTACTCTCGTGGGGAGTCTCCCAACTACAGGCGACTGGCACACAGACAAACACTCAGACAGCACATTTACGGCCAAACGCTGAACGCCATCTGTCAGTCACTGTTGGAGGATATTACTGCTGACACACACACACACACACACACACACATGCATACACATATTCACGTTCTGTCCGGCTAAATCTGTTTTTATTACACAAAACTGACACCAAAACTAGCTTGTGTGTGAAAATCTGAAAGTTTGTGTGTAAACACAGCATGTCCAGTTTGTCAGGAAGGTTGTCTGCATATTGATGTTTTTTCCATTTCCAGACGCATAACGTTGACAAAAAACCAGCATGGAGCGTTGATGCTTTAAGAACTGGTTTTCTTACAAGTTATTTTCTTAAAAGTTTGGAATGGACACTGTTTCTGTGACACAGAGGCAGCTAACACTTAGATGTATTTACGAAAAAAGAACAAGTTATAAACCATATGCTCTTTCAAATTGACGACAATTTTTTGCTAAATAAGACATTAAACATGTAAACCAAAAAGATCCCTTGGCAGGTTTTTAAAACAAAGAAGCACAAAGCTGCACGGTGCCGGGTTTCAGCGTTCGGAGAAGAAAAGTCAGGTGTTCGTAAAGTTTATATTCTTCTCCACATCTCACACAAGACAGTTTTTGGTCCACGTCAAACCAATATGGAAAAGGAAAACCCAGGATTCTAACCACTGACCTTGGCACTGGCAAGCAACGGCTTTGGCTTCAGAATTAAGATGTCACAAACATAACAGCTACGTTAAGCCCAGTGTCATCATATGTGCGCTACATTATTTATATTTTGATTTGATTCTAAGACTTTTGACTGTGTTTGCTCGAGTCCTTCGGTGTTAAAACTACACAATTGCTCCCATCTAACGATGAAATTGTGTTTTGCTTTCTAACAAATCGTGCTCTCTGGTGCCTCGCGTTTTCAAATCAATATTGCAGCTACGGTAGACAGCGTGCATCAAGAAGTAATGACAACATGACTTTCATCATGAAGTTTTCTCTGGGCTGATGAGGTTTGTAATTTGAAAGAAATGACAAACTGCATTGAATCGTTAGCGTGAGCATGTAATTACTACTCCAACAAGATAGCAAAGTTTCTGTCACGTGACTCTGCCTCTGAACGAAAACGCGTTGTGGATTAGCTAGACAGGCAGACTAGCGCTTTATGTTCCTCGCTGCGATTATAGTTTTTCAAAATGGCGGAACAAGATGGAAACCTCCGTGGACTTATCTGTTCTGTGTACGTACAGATAGGAAATTCTTCGCTTATGAGGAGAAGTCGGATTATTGCCGAGATCATTTTACACCAAATGAGGACACATTTCTAAATGAAGAAAATGATTTTAGCTAATAAAGTACTTAAAACACAACCCAGTGTCCATGTAATAAAAACTCGATCCATTTTCGGCTGCGCCCCAACGTGTCCAGATAACAGATGACACAACCCGCCTGAAACAATAACACACATGGACGTGGTTCTTTAGCCCCATCCTCTCACTTCCCGCGACCCCGCATGGACAAAAGGAGGTGTCGGCACCACCTCTCTAACCACACAATTAACATGCTAATGAGCCCCGGCCGCTGATGGCGATGGCAGCCTACGCTCATGATGGAAATATGCTTTCTGTTTTGGCAGTATGGCCTAACATTATTCCATGGAGTCAGCTGAGCACAGCCAGCCGGCCCCGAGGGCTGAGAGGGATGGAGAGGTACAGACCCGTGGAGGCGCTTGGCCTTTGCACCTGCCTCAGTTTGACACACACACACACACACACACACACACACACACACACACACACACGCAGACACACAGAGCCGGAGCAGGCGGTCATAATCAGCCTCGTTCAGCCTGTCAGCCCGGTCAATAACTTATCCCCTCAAACTGCTTTTGTTCTAGCAGCGTCTCGGCCGATTCAGCCGCTGCCCCTTATTCAACGGAAATTTATTTTCAATTGCTGCCCTCAGGCGCCGGGGCCTGCAGCGGCCGGCTGACCGAGGGGGTGAACAAACCGGCAACCACTTCACATTCACGCGCTTTCCACACAGGCTACAGGCCCTGAGAGGGAGCGCAACAACAGCGTGAGGTTGCCAAATGCTGGAGATGTACAAGCTTTAACCGGCCCCTCTGTTTGTGCATTTCTGACTGAAAAGGTTCTCCCTTTTTTTTTATTATCTCAGACTGTGTTGATACTCATAACTATAATGGGGCTTGTATGCAGCTGCAGCTGTCGGTGGGTTTTGAATTCGACCAGTTTTGCTTGTTTGGAGGCTTTTGGAAGGAAGCGGCTTGTTCACCGAGCAAGACTGACAGCGTTTGTTGGCTCGTTAGCATCCGTGTCCAAGAGTGTGTGGATGTGTGCGCGTATGTGTGTGTGTCTGAGGAGAGGCCGAACAAAGCAGCGTTGCTCTAAGTGACGGAGCTCTCGTGGCCCGCGGTAACAGGTGTGCGCTCTGCAAAGGACCGGCCATTTGTCAAGCCTCATGAAAAGAGGAGCCGATGGTCACAAGTCCACTCAGTCATCACTAACTAGCAAGCAGGCTTTTTTCTCTGTCATCTTCATTCACAGTCACTGAAAACCGTTTACTTTTGCTTTCAGGTATACTGTATGTGTGTGTGTTTGTGTGTGTGTATACAAATGGGTACATACACACAAAATGTGTTCATGTGTGATCTTTAACATTGTGAGTTTATTAGTGGCTGTTTAAAACAGAAGGGAAATGAGAGTTTCTAAATTAACACTGAAGAGTTGCTCAAATAACTTTCGATAAACATCCAAATATCTTTGGATTTTTACATTTTTCTGCCGAAACTTTCTGATTCATTTCCATATTTTGCGTTCAGGTAATCTTTTGCATAATCTGCTTATTATCATAAAGTCTCCATCAGCTTGGTGTCTTGGGTAAGCCCTAATGGAGAAAAACTTCAATCTCAGAGGGATTTGCTCCATTACGAAGAAAGCGGAGTAAAAGTCAAATTGCTCCACGTATATATTTCAAATCATTCTGAGATGTTAATCCCCTGCAAATGCTCCCAGATTTAGAATCCACGCCTTATTTGCATGTGAACAGTCACTTTGGCACAAAGCAGAGTTGCAGAACAATCTGACATTTCAGGCCCATGAGGCCCAGCCATAAGCAACATTTCAACTTCTGAAATGAAAACAACACTGATTTGCATTCGTCTTTTTCTTCTTTCTTTTTTTTATAGCACAGAGCAGGATTTGCATTTGTCTTGCGCCTGCCGTTTATTTACACGTGCATGATTAATTTTGGGCATCGTTTTGTGGTTTACTCACAAACGGTCCCCCTCTCTGGCTGGAGCAGCGCTTGAAGGCAGCAGCAGTCTCCGCTTTACGCAGCTCCTAATTAGCCAGAATTAAGAAGTATTTCTCAGCCCATTGAAGAGTCCATTTCCTTTGAAACCAGAGCATAATAAACCTTAAGTAATTACCCCAACTCATGACTATTAACTCGCAAACCGCCAGCTTCCCTTGACAACATCCTTCTCAGTGTTGTGTGGTTAAAAGGCCATTGCGGCTACCCGGCTATTTACATCCCATCTGGCAGCCTGCGAGGGACAGACAGGCTCCCCTCATTCCTAAAGATAAAAGAAAAAAAAACGAACTCTTTCACTTTTTCTCAACTTAGACACGGAACTTGTGTTTTCTTCCCTCCATAAAAAAAAGTTACAAAAGGCCGTCTTCTCCTTTTCTCATAGTTCCCTTTCTTTTTTCTCTCAATCCACACACTCATTTGCATGCGGGGAGGCCGAGGAGGGGGGGTGGGGGTGGGGGGTCTGAATGTATAATCTTCTACATTTAGCAGCCTGTAATCCCGACGCCTTTCTCTGATGTGGTTTTCTCCTCTTGGTCCCCCGTGAACAATTAACTTGTAATCTCCACAAACATCCATTCTGTCGCTGCGGAGATGAGACGGGGGAACACCCATGGGACCCGCCGGACAAACTGCTCTGCGCTCCCCGAGGCGGAGCGCCTTCTCGCCGCTGTGGGGATGAATTCAGCAGGGCTCCGATTGGGTGCAGCAGCCCGCACCGGCACGACATCCCTCTTTGCCCCCCTCCCTTTTTAAAAAAAAAAAAAGGTGAAAAAGGGTTTAAAAAGAAAACATTTTGAGCCCTCCAAATAAACTCTGAGAGTTGCACAACCTGAGGCGAGTGGGTCCGAATTTGGGGAGGAATCTGTTCTGATGTCAAATGTCTGAAACTTTTAGGCTCGAGTTTAAGATTTAGTAACCAAACAAACAATACAAACAAGGCCCAACAGCTAATTTCCAGATAATAAAAAATGTAAAGAATATTTAATCTACAAAAATAGTTTCATTCTCAGCTAAGGTTATTCCGTTTTTTTTGTGGGAAAGCCTGTTCAGAAAACTCCTTCTGACTGGTATTTCGGTTAAATGACTACACGTTTTCCCCAAATTGAATGACCATAGTAAATGAAAATTATGTCGAGATTAATACCTCTTGTTTCTAAGGCCTCCATATAACTTGGAGCCTTGAAAGATTCTCACTTAAAATGTGTAGATTTAAGTAATACATATTTGAAATTGTAATATACATATATATATATATATATAATATAACTAAACCCGTAAATCCGTAAGGAAGAAGGTTAAAGTAATCAGAATGAATAGGAAAATCTCTGCTCTAAAATATTTAGGAACTAGAACAAAGTTGAGTGTGACAGCAGTTTAAATGTGTTTTTTTTATTTGATGGAGGTGCATATCAAAACATAAGACGAAGACAATCTTGTTGATGTATGATCCCAGTTTTATTGAAAGTCATCCAGGGAAACTGGGCAATAATAAATATTTTATCAGTCATCGACAATGTACAAAAATAAAGAGACTGAGTCTCTTGGTAAATTCGGTTCAGCAAAAACAATCATGCCGTGATCATCAACACCGTCATGCAGGAAAACAAAAGGAAATCAAAGCACAAACTGACAAGTAACGAGCCACAAAATAAATCCATAAACTCAGATTTGGAAGTAAATTGAGGCCGTGGCAGTGACGCCCCAACCGAACCCATACATGTTACTGTTTTCACATAAGTTTTAAATCCTTGTTACAAGGCACAGAGAGCATTCTTCGTTTCCACAAAAATGACGCCTGATGATAGAAAAAAAAAGTTCATGCGGCCTCTTTTTTTCTTCCACAAGTGTGAAACAAATTCAGTCGAACGCGGAAGGAAAATGGCATCTTGTTGCATGACACAACTTTTTATTTTTTATTTTTTACCTTCAACTGGCAAAATTAGCAGTCTTTACAAAAGTCCTTGTTACAAGGCGGAAAGTATCTTTTCTCATACGTTTAACAAGAAAACAGACTCGACAACAACATGCAAGCGTGAGGCCGATTCCCCCTCATGCCCTGAATTCTCTCTATGTACAAGCCTCAGACGTCTGAGTCCGTCTGCCGGGCATCATCATTTCAGCCCGTCCTTTCCCTCGCCCGTGAGTCTCGTGAGGCCGGTGGAGGTGATGGGGATGTGCGGTGGAGGGGGCACCTGGCAGATGCTGCAGGGGCACGGCAGCCCGGCCCAGTGCTGGAAGCCGGAGCCCAGCTGCAGGGCCGGGGGTGCGGCCGGGGAGCCCTTCATCAGGGCGTGCGGCGCCCGGAGGGACGTCAGACCCGGAAGCGCGCTGGACAGGGTGGACGACGTGGAGGAGGACAGCGCGCCCCCGAGCAGCGGGTGCACCTGGTGCGCGGCGGCGGCCGCTGCGGCCGCTGCGGCTGCGGCCGCGGCCGCGGAGGGGCCGCCGGAGTGTCCGCCCGCGCCGGGGCCGTGCGCCACGGGGCCGCAGTGGAAGGCCGAGTGCTGGCCTCCGTAAATCTCCCCCACCAGCCGCTTCATCTCGTCCAGGGAGCTGGTCAGCATCAGGATGTAGTTCCTGGCCAGCAGCAGCGTGGCGATCTTGGACAGCTTCCGCACCGAGGGTCCGTGCGCGTAGGGCATCACCTCGCGCAGGCCGTCCATGGCCAGGTTGAGGTCGTGCATGCGCTTCCGCTCGCGGCCGTTGATCTTCAGGCGGAGCTGGTACATCTCCTCCTCGGTGACCTGCTTCTTGAGTTTGTACTTGCTGCTGCTGCTGCTGCTGCTGCTGCCCACGGACGCGGGCTTGCCGTCGCCGGAGCGCAGGTGCTCGCTCATCTTCTGCAGCTCGCTCTGCGTGGAGGAGGACACAGACGAGCCGACGTGGTGGTGGTGGTGGTGGTGGTGATGGAGCGGGTGGTGGTCTCGGAGATACATGCCGTCCATGTCCGGGGAAGAAGCTCTGCTGCTGGGGCTCGAGTCTGAATTCATTTTATGGTTGTTGTTTTTTTTTTTGTTGCTTCCGAGGTTGTCGGGTAGGAGGTCGCTGCTGGCTTCCTCCCTCTCTACTTTTTTCTCTGTCCTCTCCCTCCCCTCTGTTAGTTCTCTGGAGTTCTTCTGGAGCCTCTGGTCGCCCCGGTCACCTGATGCCGCCGGGATGCTTCCTGTCCCCGCTCTGCTGTCCCTCACACAACCGGTGCTCGCTCCGCTTCTGAGGCTGCCTACTTTCTCCGTGAGTGTCTGCGTGACTCTGCGGTGAGGAGGACACTGATAGAGCCTATTTATACGCGGGGACAGACAAAAGCGGCTTTCCTATTCATAACGCCTAGTTAGAAAGGATGACGTGCCCGCGAGAAAGGGGCGGCGTGCTTTGACTGTCCCGGTGACCGCGGTGCGCAACCATTCACTGCCATTGTCAGGACACCGTTGGGGGTCAAAGCTCCCCTCTCCTCTCCTCTTGGACAAACTAGATATAGAAGTGTCACAATTCGTGATCATTTTCGAAAATAACCTGCTTTCTCAAAACCTACAGAAGCAGAATGTTCTGTTTCAGTCACCTGTGGCTGGATTTTACGCACAAAGTGTCCGTGAACAAGTCGCGAAAAGTGAATAAAAAAATGCACCGAGATGAGAGAGAACGTCGCCTAGCCCTCTTATACAAAGCCCGGTTTCGCTCTCACATTTTGGTTGGACCAA
Source organism: Menidia menidia (assembly GCA_907169785.1). Classification (NCBI taxonomy): domain Eukaryota; kingdom Metazoa; phylum Chordata; class Actinopteri; order Atheriniformes; family Atherinopsidae; genus Menidia; species Menidia menidia. Next base: position 5,763,477 of record CAJRST010039999.1, read on the forward strand.
AGGTGCACGGTCTGTGCCGAGATGCCGAGGTTTGTGCGAGAAACGAAGCGGCAGAAGGGAAGCTGCTCCCCAATTGAGGGGTGCAGCAGGGCCTCCGCAGGGACGGAGGGAAAGCTCCCGCTCAGAGGCTCCACACTCTGCTCGCCATATGGCAGCATGTGGGCAGCAGAGTTTGCCACGATACGCAACAGTCCCACACAAGTCCGTGAAAGTGACACGATGTGATCCATTGATTAGTGTCCTGGGACAGGAAAGGTTTTTCTCTGAGCTACTTATAGCATGAGAATGACTGTAGTCATATGTTGGACTTAATAATAATAATAATAATAATAATAATAATAATAATAATAATAATAATAATAATAATAATAATAATAATAATAATAATAATAATGATGATATAATAATAATAATAATATCATTATTATTGTTGTTGTTGTTGTTTATGTTGTTATTGTAGATTTGAAATATAATTTAACCTGCTTACTAAGAAAAATTATTTACATATCACATATAAACAGTTAAAAATTGTCACATATCTTATATCCACACATATGGTTCATTTTCAAAATATTTTTTCTGTTAGTGAAAAAAACTGTCACTAATTCTTTAGCTAAATTTTGATTAAAAAAAACTGGAAGCACACAAAAACAATTCTAAATTTTAGAATTTTTTTTTACGTTTTCTGAGTTAAAAGAGAAATACTGAAATTCTAAATGCATTTAGAGACACATTAGCCTATTCAGTGCAAGAAAAAGTTTTAATAGACATCGTCGAAGTGAGCAGTGAGACCTTTCGCTGGTTAAAAATATTGTAAGAATGGCCTAAATTGACTCAGTATTGTCTATATTGAGCTGCTAAGAGCCTCTTTCCACTCTGAAGGGTCTAAAGCAGATCTGTTTTGTGGAGGTGGAGTGGAGGAATGGCCCACCAACAATAACACGTGGAAGCAACTGAACTCCTCTTCATCTGACCATCACCTCAGCATCCCATCTGTCTGTCTGCCCGTCTCTCTGTCTGTCTGTCTGTCCATCTCTCTGTCCGCCTGCACCCACCCACCCAGCACTTCAAACATGGATAATAAAGTCTGCCTCGGCTCGGCACTCCATCCCTCCCCAATGAGATCCCCCTGGTAGAACAGTGAAAATGTGTATTCACGGCCTCATTGTTGGCCCAGCAAAAGAGCCCTCCTCATAAAGGTGCTGCCAATGCAAAGAAAAGCGCTGGTCGGCTTTGCTCTCTCTTGGTGGCATTTGAAAGTGTAAAGCTTTGAATACCAATTGCTTGAACTGGACATATGTGAATCCGCTGTAAGCCTACTAATCCTGTCCCCAAGTGTTTCTTTGTGTGTGTGGCACCCTCGCACACCCAAGAGAAAGTGTTCCTAATCCGTCCAATGTGGAGAAATGTGTGAAAGAGAGGGACATTTGTGGGTGCATGTGTGTGCGTGTGTGTGTGTGCGCGCGTGTGTGTCAGGTATCAATTTGCCCAAGACAGCATGCTTTTTTCTGCCTATGTGTTTTAGTGTTTCTCTGTGTATGTGTGTGTCCGGCTCCACACCACCAGGACACTGGCCTAAATGAAGGCAGTTATTCACTGTTCCCTCACACTACTGCCGCAGCAGGCCGTCCATAATGTGCTCTTTTCACCGCATAAGCTCCTGGCTCTCCTTTTATTCCTCTGTTGGTATCTCTTTATCTCTCCCCCTCTTTCCTCCTCCTCCTCCTCCTCCTCCTCCTCTCAATCTTTCTCACTCATACTCTCCTGTTTCTTTCTCAGCTTGTTCTTCGCTGTTTAAAAAAAAATCTTCCTCCAAGTCACCGCCTCTCTGCGTTCACAGTTTAATAGCATTACATTCGTGACCGCAGCCCCACAGCTAACTGGGTAAAGTTAAACCACCGTTCACCTGCTTGTGCTCACTGAAGAGTACGACTTTTGCTCTTCGGAGACGCAGTAAAAAAACTTGAAGTCTTTAGAGGGTCATAAGCACTAAGATCAGTTCTCCTTTGGGCGTAATATGTTGAGATTGTCTGCTCAACCGTATGGCGTTACAGCAACCGGCCTTTTGGAAGTGTCATCATCTAGAGCATCTCCTTTTTTTATCTTGCTTTTTAAAAAAATAAAATAAAATAGAATTCAAATGTAGAGCAGTTGTTTAACTTTAGGTTTAGCCTCTGAAGTCTTTAAAATAATTGATAAAAAATGGTCCATTTAAAAAAAAAAAGAAGAAACATGTTGTCTTTTAATTTAGTTCTCTTGAATTGATGGAATGAATCTTTTTTAAACATGATCTTTTAAAACAATTTCAATTCAACTATTCATTTTCAGATTAATCCAATACGGAGCCCGTATTTAATGTTTCGTTGCTTATTTTATTGAAGGCTACTCACTCTAATTTAGTCTCAAAAACAAAATTACTTTACAAGGGCATTAAAGATAAATCAATAAAAAAAAATCAGGGCAACAAAAAATGGTCTGTTCTGAAAATAATTTTAGAAACAAGACATGTTCTGTTTTGAAAATAATTTTAGAAATTTTAGAGCCTGCAGTATCACCAGATGTGATGCTGCACGCTCCAACTCCACTACGACTGTCTCCACATTTCTTTGCAGTGAGGTCCTTAAAAACTAAGTGAAATGTTTGTTTTCCTTGAAAGTCTTTATGCTAAAAACATTCAGTGTCAAAGTATAAGAGAGCTGGTGGAGTTCATTCTGTGCAGTTACAGCCGGGGCTGTGCAGTATAATTCATAATGTTATATTAATAATAACACCAAGGAATGATTGCCCCATGAAAACACCGCCTCACACATCTCATCAAACTGTCCTAATAATCATGAAACTAGTATGAAACCTTAATAGCTCACAAATGAAAACAAAAAGCAGGTCACATGATTTTTTTAAGGCTGCATCACATCCTCCCTTATCGAATAATTTCATTCTCTTAAGTTACATTCATTTCTCATATCTAATATATAGATAATAAATTAGATAGATAGATATATGTGAATAAAGACTTCACATATACTGGTGTGTATCTTACATTGTACCTTTATATGTCTACTTTAGGCGGCAGAAAAAAAGGGGGAGAGTTTCAGATTTAATGCTAATGTAAAGCCTTAAATACAGCTGTTCTCTATCTAAAAACAGAGAGAAACAAGGCTGATGTTTAGAGAACCCCTTCTGGATATATGATTATGTCCATCCCGCAGCTTGTTAAACCACAGTGTTTCACTTGCTCCTTATAATCAATACAAACAGCTGTGGAGGATCTGGAGAAGTTCAAATGAACCAAATAAGCTGAACAGAGTAATGGCACTGAGGTAATGAAGGTGTCGGGTTACGGTAAGTGATGAGAAATGGAAGGTTTTTTCCTCGGAAATGTTTTTTTTCCCCATCCTGCTCCCATATATAGCCAGCTCTTGTCAAGCAAAAGACACACTAACATTTTCCTTTCTGTTGACACAAAAATAATTTTGGGGGTGATAAGTTCTTTGGCAAATTTGATCTTTTTGTGTTTCATTGTCAAAATTCAGATTTCTCAAAACAAAATGGCACTCTGTTTAAAGCTTGCAGGTTGCAACCATTGATTTATTTATTATTGGATCTGCTGGACTGATGTTTGTCTGATCGGAGGCAAAGGAAACAGATGCAATGAACAAAGAGAGGAGAAAGTCCAGGTTGCGAGAGACAAAAACATATTCTTATAAATAATATAAGAATAGAATAAATAAAATATAAAAATAACTGATTTTTACCTGTTGCTAATTTGGAGAAATCCCTCTAACTGACCAGAGAATATTTGTGTTTTTGTTGACTGATAAAATGCTTTGTCTCACTGCTTTCTATGGCACGAAAAGAAAAGAAAAGAAAAGAAAAGAAAAGAAAAACACTTAGAAATGATCTGGAGGTCTAAAGTGGGTTGTCTTTCAAAGGGCAAAGATATTTGTCTCTAAAAAAAATCCGAACTGCATTAATTTCATCCCTCTAAAATACTTTGAGCCCTATAAAATGACAACCTGCTAATAACCTTCTCTAATAGGAATGTTTATTCTTAGTTTTAGATGGAGTGTCTTTCAGTCAATGAGCAGGAACAAGTTGGGTTAGAGTAAATACATGTGCATGTATAGTCCTCTCTTTTAGCTCTTCAAAGCTTTCATCAAACCACAGTCTGAAGTTTCACAAAGAAGATTTCACAAAGGTGGAAGCATTGGATCGGCAGATGGAAGACAGCCACGCGAACACCGTGATCTCAGAGCGAAGTCGCCATCAAAAGGAGCTCGGAGATTTGTTTCTTCAAATGACGGCAAAAGTGCAGCAGTACCTCTCAGAAATGTTGGTGGAAACTTTTAAAAGCCTGATTTTTATTTCTTTATTGTTTTCTCAGGGTGAATTCTGGGCAAAAGAGAATAGCAACGGGCTTTCTTATTCTGCAAGAAGTAAACAAACCTTCAAATTGTGGCAAGCCTTTAATTAAAGAGACGATCAAATGATTAAAATCTCGTTAATTACAGACCTCACATCTATCTCCGCCAACATGAATATTGAGGTCCTAATTAATATTGGTGGAGCTGTTTTGTTCTTGGAAGACACTGGCATTAATTAGTCAAAAACAAGTCAAATTAACATTTCAGTAATGAAGAAACATACCTTCATGTTCTTATTCCTTTCCGTCTGAACACACTGATACAAATGTGGCATCTCAAAGCTTTTTGAAGCAATGTCGCGTTGTGCATTTTTCATCCTGATGCACAAATGATCAAGGTGTTTTTCTTGATTAACTGTTTACCGCTGTGTGGAAAGTTTTGCTTTAGTTCAGGAATGGATTTGTTTTGATTTGAGCTGCTTGGGTTCAGGACCAGAGTTTCCACATTTACGTCAGATACATTTTTCCCACTGAACTTTTGCAGCTTTTTCGGGAGACTTCAGTTATTTTTGGAGGGCTGTAAGAAGTATCAGTGAGGAGCACTAAGTGGGGGCTCCAAGGCTGGAAATAGGAATACTAAGCATTGACAGCACACCACTATAACCTTCAGTATTGATGAAGCTGAAACAGAAAGAGTGAGAAAGAAATTTGTTTATTTTTAAATCAGACTTGACTTGATTTTTGTTTGAAACAAACTTGATGGAGCGTTTAATTCCACAGATTTTGAATTCCTCTGTATACCTTTGTGTATTTCACAGCTATTCACACTAGTTTTTGAACCTCCACAATCTCTCCAGCATCATCATCCCGCTTTCGGTTATCAGTCATCCTCCTCATTAGACCCACACAAGCGGCGACACACACAGAATTACACACCACCAGCACTTAACCAGCCTGCAGCCCAGCCCACCAGCTTTGGCAACAAGGTTCTCCTTTTAACTGTCCCTTTCAGGGCTGGACAATCAGACACCTCCCATCGCCTCCTTTCAGGCTGCAGCTCTGGCTTGGTCTCCTCTCCTCCCCATTCTGCTCCCTGTGTCACTTTGTGTCCGCTTCGCCCCCTTGCAATGGGTGCACATGACCAGAAAATGAAGCAGGGGTCTCGGCAAGCGGGGGGAATGAAAGCGAATATGTTTGTGTGAAGGGAAAGGAGGGGAGATTACCATGTAGGGTTTAAGCTGGTATGAAGGGGTGAGGGTGGGTGAGCAGGGTTACATGTAGGGATGAAAGTTTGGATCAGGCCTGGCTTGTGCACATGTGTCTACTTTACGCTTTATGTAAGAAAAAAAAAAACCCTCATTTACACACAGGCTCAGCGCTCTCATTCAAACATATGTATGTGGTTCAGCACATACACTCAGTGTAAACCACACACACACACACACACACACACACACACACACACACACACACACACACACACACACACACACACACACACACACTATTAAGGAATAGTGAGGACTGCGAGGTGTTGAGGCTGGTTACTGTTAGACGGATTCTAACATCATTTACTTCCAATGAAAAGCCAATTTGGACGGCTCCCCTCTTCACTCTGCTCACTTCATCTCCATCAGTTAGAGATTCATTTCGGTCAAATCTCTGCACCAGCATGCTAATAAATCTGACTGTGCTCTGCCCCCGAAAAAGTGACTCTTTTTTGGACAACACGCAACCTCAAACATTTGTGAGGTCAGCTGCTTTATAAATTCTCTGATAGCTGCTTACATGAACGTGGTGTTTACAGTCATGCTGTAAAATGAGTGTATTTTAATATTATCTGTGGTCGTTTCTAAGCAAGTGACATCATTGGCTGAAGTGAAAGCAACTCGGAAATGTTAAAGCCACTGCTGTAATTTGAACTGTAATAATGAATGATTGAAAACGCCTCATATGATCAAACTTTGAGTTTCTTCCTCACTACAGATGTTTATGGTGAAGCACCCGCCCGTACATAATTCTCTGTCTGTCTTAAGGCTTTTGTGGCATATGTATCCGTGTTTTCACGGCACATGGCAATAAAAGAAAAGAAAAAAAAAACACACCGGCACAGGACACATTTTTCAAGTTAGCTTGATACATTTAAAATGCTAATAACCAGTTTATTATGTGCTACATCAAATGCTAATGTTCTGTTTTACTGCCGTGAAGTTCAGTCTACGTTAGCATTTGCATATCTTATGTCTGTCTCCTTAGCATGCAGGGAGGAACTGGATGCTGCGCAGACTCCCAATAAATAACATTAACAAGCGCATTAGACAAACAAGCACCAATGATGCAGCTATTAGGGAATGCAGCCCTGTAGTCTGCTTAAACGTTGGTGTTTGACACAGCAGCATATGGTCTGCAAATGCCCCCAAATCAACCTCATGCCAACTTTATCTGGAAATGTCAGGGACAGCAGAAGGATTTGAAAAAAAACCAACAACATTTTCTTAACTGCAGAAGCTTTACGACGTTCAGGAAAGCTGCAGAGGAATTTGCCTCTTTGAGACCAGCTGGCGTGGTGTGTGTGTGAGAGAGAGGAAGATAAACCGAGAAGGAAAGCCGTTAAGACCATCATTCAATCTGTTAATTGGAAATGAGAAACTTTGCCTGGTTTAATGTTTGTCTCACTTAAAGTTTTAATCACTTTCCGGCTTCATTCCCAGTGAGATGGGAAGTAAACTTTCCATAAAGTCGGTGATCGATTCCCGTTAAAACCTTTGTGACTGTTGAGGCTGCAATTCATCATGAACGTGTGATGGCACGGAGACAGGTCAGGCTTCAGCTCAGAGCGCTTCCTGTAAAGCCTGATGCCGCTTGGCTTTTTCTAGTCTGACAGCACTGAGAACTTTAAAGGAATATTCTGTAGGATGTTGAATTGATTCATTTCACCACTGCGGCAAGCTTCACATCACGAGGTAACTCCAGCTGTTATCCTCACTGGCAAAAACATCTGTCAGGGGTTGATTTGCAAAAAAACAGAGTTAATCTAATCATTCAATAGCTTGTAGAAGCTTTACTGGCATCAATAAGTCAAAGGAATCTTTTTTGTATATTATCAGACTTTCGTATTGTTTTTAGACGAATTTTGAGTAACTCTGTCTCATATTGATTTGTTAATTTAAGTTTATTGAGTTTGTAGCAGAAAATGTAATGATCTTAACTGGTTTTCTTTTTCAGACAATCTGTTTCCAGATTTACTGCTGTGTTTGGGAACATTGTCCCGTCGTATGACCCAGACAGATGGCCTCTGCTTAATACTTTAGCATACAGACTAGTCTCAGTGACTGCAATGGATCCAGGTCCTGTGTAAGGAAAACAGGGCCAGAGCATCGGCCTGGCTAACCCTGTTGGTGCTCATATGGTGCATTTGGTTTCCTTCAAACATGAAGCTGTAAATTCTGACCAAACTAGTCCACTTCCATGGCATCTGTCAGAAGGGTATTGTTTCAGAAGTCCTGTGGCTCGATCCGCTGCAGCTGTGGAGAGCTAAACCGCACCATGTTCTTATTAGAGACATGAGGCTTTCTCCTGTAACCCCTTTAAAAAAGATATATATGCTATATATTCTGGCTATTTAAAACACCATTGACATGTTCAAACCTCTCTGACCTCCAAATGAGGTTGCAGTTTCACAAAATGCAGTGAGACCGTACAGTTATTTTTAAGTGAAGCATAAAAAAAACCCCACCAAAAAATGTAAATCCATTAAAGAGGTACAGTTTCTCTTGTTTCCGTGACACTTAATAATCTGAAACACTTAATCTCATTTATTGCACAAAAATCAGGAAGATTTAATTTCACCAGGGCTCCAATCTTTATGTTTAATATAGAAATTATGATGATGTTAAAGAGGATTTCTGGAGTATAAATATCTTCATTAAATGACTTTGGTTCTTGTGGTTAGAGATGAGTCTTAAAATGAGTCATTTCTCTGTTTCTCTATTTTTCAGACAGATAAAAGCATCCCAATCTAAGTGTCCAGGACATTGTTAAAGTAGATCTACTCTAATAAAATACGATTTCATAACAGAAGCATCACCTGACAAATTCCCCATTCCAGTAAGTTAAGGACAGCATCTGCACAGTCAGTTTGGCTTTACTTACACGAACAATGATCTCCTACTGAGAAAGTTGGAGGCAGCAGAGGGTCTTTGACATTTTCTTACACAGGCCACAACAATGTGGGATCATTCGATTGAATGTGAATCAATTCCGTTCCAGTGCACGTATACGGGGACAAGATTGGAAGTTCATTCAAATGGCCACGACGAACCAGCTCCGCTCAGCAGACGGAAAACGTAGCTTATATTCCACATCACACAAACCTGCACACAAAGGTGTCATCTTGGCCATTTTCTTTAAATGTTGTAACTTCCTTTCGTACACAACTGAAATTTCAGGCAGAATTAAAGTAAAACTGTATATTTTCTTTTTCATCATCGGTGGGAAAATATAATGTCCCCAAAGCCAAATATTATTGAGTTAGGCCTCACAGCTGGAGCTGTTTCTTCTTCTTAAGGTTTCAGCGTAGATGAGAAAAGTCTGTATGGCTTCACGTTTCAAGCTTTGCACCTTTTTTTTTAAAACAGAAAGGCTTGTTGAATCATTGGTCAAACCAGCTTTGAGTCTTTTAAACTTTTCCTTAACTATAACTGGATAAGAATCTTTGACCCGCATTTACAAGCAGTTTCGCTGTGGGCGTGGACTGAACCTGAAGTGAGTGTTGTTGGACCGGAGGGTGAACACAATCCAAACTACATTAGGATGGTTTCTGTTTGACCCAGACGTCTCCCCTCTCCTCCTCTCAGACCTCCTCTCCACTTCTCCAAAGCTCGCTCATGATGAGATGCCAGCTCTCCCTTGTTCCTCCATTTGTCCTCACTGTACAGCCGTCCACTCCAGATGAGTGTCAGCTATGTACCACAAAGGCGTGTTGAAGTGATGCTAATGCTCTCTTTTTTTATGACTCGGTTCTTCCTCCTTCCAGCCTGCCCAATAATCTCTCCTCCTCTCCCTCAGTCTGTCTCTCCGCCTGCTCCTAATCCGCTCCACAGCCGTGAAAACTCTCCATGAGAGACAGGTGACCCGTTCTAATGGGTGGAGGCAACCGCCCACACACACAGCGGCCCAGAGTCCAACCGATGCACACACACACACACACACACACACGCGCACAGACCTTTACCAGACCACACTGAGCCCCCCGGCCTTACTCTGTGTCAGACGCAGAAAATCTACTTCTCCAGAACCATTTTGCATGATGGGAGTCTCAAAACAGTGCATCAAAACCCTTTTCTATATTGGGTCAGACACGTAACCATTTCCTTTAAAAAATCCCTCCATTGTAATGAAACAACAAATGATAAGATTCTCTGCCTTAACAAGTGGAAAACGTAGTATTTAAACGAATCACCGCTCCTCTACTGTGTTTGTGCAAAAGCTTGGAAAGTATTTTCTGTGTTTAACTTTTACAACCTTCAGCTGATTAATGGCAGGAATTCAGAGTGGGACATTTATGTTGTCGTTCTAAGAGAGAGCACCTTTGTTTGATAAATCAAGAATATTTGTTTCGTTTTCATTCTTTTATTTTTTTTACCTAATCGAAAAGTGGAAATATCCTGAGAATGAGAGAAGCAAGCGTCACAATGAAGGCTCAAAATTGACATTCTCTCTGCTGGGTTGTCTACACTGACAGGACTTTAGTCCACACGTTGTTTTGCTTCTATACTAGTTACTCAGTGATGATACGACTAATGTCAGACGACCAGAAGGCGTTATTCATGGGTTGGAGTTGACGATAAAAGATCTTTGTCTCTTTTCTAACTCGTGTGTGGGGCATTTTGTTGTGCCGTTGCTTTAACATTGTGTATTTGTCACCCTTTGCAGAAAATACTTTATGCTAGTATGATGGTAATAGTCAGATTGCAACAAATAAACAAGACTTTGCCCTAGACATTTATATATATGGTGTTGTGGAAAACCAGATATTTTTCAGCTGTCTTTGCTTTTTAGGCAGTTAAATATACAGCATTATTCCTTTTTAATTCTAACCAGATAGCATCCGATCTTTTAGAAATGGCTTGTAAATGTTAATGTCCATATTTTGGCTCGAGACACGTTCAGTTTGGATCAGTTTAATATAATGTGCGAACCCAAAAAGGATCACTTATTCAGACTTGAAAGTCCTCTTACGATACACCGCAACCGATTTCTGTTGAACAAGGAAGTTTGGAGCCCTCTCCTCTGGGACCCTCACGCACACAGGCACTGATTCGCACTCACAAAAAGACAAAACAAGACTAGTTAGCAGCAGTGGCTGGAGCAGCGTTTCCTCCAGACCAGCTCCTCTGGCCCGGCTTCAACAGATGGCCTGACAGATCCCTGGAAAGGCCTGTACGTTGGGGTGAGGATGGTGGTGGTGGTGGTGGGAGGGGGGTTAGAGGGGGGGAGGCCGTGCACTCTCTTTGGAGGACTGAGGGGAGCGTGGGGTGGGTGTGGGGGTGGGGGGGGAGACATATGTCCACAGTCCTGGCTCCTGCTGATGGATGGTCTCTGCTGGCTGCTGTTTCTGTTTCACACACACACACACACTTTAATTAGCCTGTTTTTTTGCCACTTTTGGGGACACTGATAGCTGATTACGACGTGCCAATCAAACACGATAGGACCAAAAAATCGGCCTCCTGAACTGTTGGGACCAACTTTTGGGTTCCGAAACGAAAAACTGAACCCCAGAATGACTTTGAAAACAAATCGTGGTGCTGCTGGCAGAGCGTTTCCCCTCTCCATCTGCACCTACGAGGCCCAGGCCCCCCCTCCCACCCCCCGACAATGAGGTGACCATGTCACTGCCTGAGCCGAAACAGAGGGATAGAGGGGCACACAGTGAAACGCAAGAAGAGGGAAGGAGAGAGGGGAGGGACACATTAACAAGCTATAATCTCAACTGCCTTATCCATAATGCATTGTGTGGGCCAATTTACATGGCGCTAGTCCCTCTGGGAAAAGGAGATCATCCATCACATTACTTTATTAGCTCCCTCACAGTCTCTCACAGATGCACACACACACACACACATACGCACACACACATCATTACTTCTCTCTGCCTCTCCCTCTGTTTTGTGGGCCTGTTTTGTCATGGTTGTTGTTTCAAACTGCTGCTGCCTCTATAAAACAACTCCAAACCAAGTCGTGTTGCGCAGGCTGTGACAAGCAGGGAGATTTTTCTTCTTTTTTTTATACGGCAATAGTTTATCTCAGTATCAGTGGGAGGATTTAGGTAAATGATTGGGAGTTAACGCTGAGGTTTTGTTTCTGAGGGCGAATTCACTTTGTGAGATAAACAAGTAAAACTCGAAACAAATAGAAACAAACGCCAATCATTGCTGAGGCCTCTTTTACAAAACTCCATAGAAAATCTGCACATTAATGCATCATAGTGACTCTCTGCTCCTGAACCGGTCCATTAAGGCACGATGCGACATGAGTTATTCAGTTTAGTAATTTAAAAAATACCTCATGTATGTTACTGCATAAAGGAAATAAAGCAAAAGTGAATGGAAAAGCAGAAACCAAGCTAAAGAGACACTTTTTAAATGCTCCTAATTAATCTTTATGTATAAAAAATCAAATTATAAAAAATAAATTGAATATAATTTTAGGTTATAGTTGTTTCTGTGTGGAAAACTGATGGCGATCTGCTGATATCACTGCTGCATTGAAACCAGCTGTGCGATTGTGGCTTCTTTTTCCTGCTTTTGTCTTCAAGGTCCCATTAATATTACTTTCTTTTTTATTTCTCCGGATTCTAAACATCCTTGTTTCCAAACAAAATCTCCCTGAACATGTCTCATTCTGGCAATAAGACTAAAATCACTTTTGGCAGTCAGTCTCAGACTAATTTAAAAAAATATTTTAACAGAAGTCTCTTTTAGGAATAGAGAGCACAGACACTCACATTTAATTTAAACTGACTACAAACATTTCTTTGATTGATTTTGGCTATTGAGTGTTTTTGAATGTATTGCATTGCGCGGAAGGTGGAGTGCGGATGGAATAAGAGTTCATAGAGTTTGGAAATTGGTGCCTTATTTAAGTTAATTTAACAGTAAACAGATGGTGCACGAGTCAAGTTACAGGACAGAGGCCAGTGGGTCAGTTACCCTTTTCTTGATCTGTTTTGCTCAGTTATGACTAGCTGTATGGGCTGTTTAACACCCAGGATTGTGAACAGTTTCACATCACAGAATATTTGGAGTGTCAAACTTACTAAAAAAACAATAATACAAAACAGCTCCCGGAAACACCGAATAATTCATGTTTAAGTCGGTTGTACAATATCGAATAATTCCCGAAGCACCCTTAAAGCATTGATTTTTACTCCTTCAGAGGAACAGGTAGAATCCAATAGACATCAGTCTGGTAATGAAAAAGGGATAAAGCTAAAACAGCCACAGACAGACCTGTAGATTGGTGTGGACTGTATGTCAGCTTGTTCTTTTTTTTCAAACTTTTGTGGGGGAAATGTAGCTCTTCCAATCTTCCATAGACTTTATCCCCCACATGTCTATATTTTCATTGATTTCATTTTTGAATACTCAACCACTGACTAACATCAGGACTAAATGTGTGAGGGAGTTAAGCTCACTGGACCTGGTCAGTATACTTTGACATGAGCCACCACTTTTGCTCATGAGGCCTGTTCGTGTTTGGACACTCTGAAATCTTTCGTGTGTGAGAGAAATTGAATGTTTGCACTTTGTCCACACACGCTCACATGCGCGCGCGAGCCCAGACAGGGACGGCCGCAGATCCATCAGACCTCGCAGTCATCTTGTGAATAAAAAGAGCTGTAATTGCAATCATATACGTGGAGCTCCGGCTCCGTGCGCCACGGCGTGCCATTAGTATCACAAATAAGTAATAATTCGCTAATGACAACATTATGTTGAGTCAGTTTAGGGCCAATTAAAGTGAGTGATATTTACATATGCCTAATGAATCACTGAGCTTGGCAGTTCGGGCGGACCCTCATGAATATTCATCCAGGCATTTCTCCCTTTCGAGCTGCAGTTTATAAACTGAATTATGGCTGATTTGCCCTTTTAAAAAATGAACATGGGCGCATCTCCCACAAGGAGGCGGTGAACAATAACGTCTGATTATAAAAATGCTTTACTGCTGAACTGCTGGTGAGGAGACGGCGGCAGGGTGGCAGCAGAAGAAGGAGGGCCCCGCTCGTCCTCCACCAGCGTGGACTGACATCCATAATCGCACATGGTCCCACAGAAGCGTGCAGAGGGAGCGGGGAGGCGCTCGGTTTGGGCTGGAGGTAGTTCATCTTCACTTCGGGTCATTCTTTAAGCGGTTTGCTGCTCTTCTCCTGGCGCAGCAGGCCCTGACTTCTCCGTGTTTGGCCTCCCTGATGCGGAACAAACAGGCGGCTTCAGTTTGTGGCCCATATTGTGTCTAATAACATGGGACCCCAGATTTATTTATCATGGAAATAAGCATATGTATGTATGTATGTATGTATGTATGTATGTATGTATGTATGTAT
>CAJRST010039999.1:5777459-5801603 GCA_907169785.1 Menidia menidia
ATGTATGTATGTATGTATGTATGTATGTATGTATGTATGTATGTATGGTATGTATGTATGTATGTATATATGTGTATTATCATATATAAATATAAGTATATATGTATATATATATGTATACTTTATTTACTTTTGACATTTTGTCAAATGATGGTTTGTACAGAACTTCTCACATTAGTGTCTCTGTTTGGACTCGTACGTATCTGCTGCCACCTAGTGGCTCTTCCTGCGAAGTACAGTAACTCTATCAATAACGTCCACATGCTGCCCTCGGAAAACTCTGGGAAAATGTTGAAGCTCCTCACAAATGACAGATTAAAGTAAAGTCAACCCTGAAAACATTTTTCTCTCATTGTCACGAAATGGAGCTAATGTCCTGTGTGAAACACTTTATTTAGGTGCCTAAAGCAGCACTCATAGTTTGAGTTCAGAGGCAGAACCTAACTCTGTCACCATCCTGGTCTCAGACACACAGACACTGCATCCGTTCACAATGTTCAACAACAACAGTAGCTCCATGAAGTGAAACTTTTATTTTGTTTTAGTTTTTCACTGAAAACAAAACACACTCTGATGGAAAATTGAAAACTTATCAGATTACCATCCTTAAAAAAGACTGTAGTTCAGTAACTTCAAAAGATTAAACAAGCTCTGAATTAGTGGCAATTAGTCCCTGATCAATGCCAAAGATTTCCTTTAGTTTACTTTTATAATTCAAGTTGTTTCAAGTGATTATCTTTTCACTTTATTTCCAGCCAAATGTTTGCTTGTATTTGTAAAATAACTATAAAGGCAACATACTGTCAGCTGACAACTGTTTTATCTTCAGTTTCAATAGGATTAAGGGATTCTTTTTCAGCTAAAATGATCATCAGAAAGATTTTCTTTCTTTTAGTGCACGCCATCTTTCTCCAGAGACTTTTTATCAGTACACAAAGCTGACGTATATGACTGATGCGTCTTCTAGTTTGGACAGTTTGAGGCCGGGGAAGGGAAGAGTACCGTCGCTGCCCATGTGTGTCTGGACTGTGTAGGCCTTAAGGGCTGCTCCCCAGTCCAGCGCCGAGCTGTGGATGATCCCCAGCCTGACCTGCTCGTGAAATGCCGCTCCCAGCTCCCTGCCCAGGAAGATGTCCTGGATCTGAGACGCGGCCAGAGCGTCTCTGCTCGTGTCCGCGCCCAGGTCCATGTTGGTGTCCCTGTCCCTGCTGTATCTGTCTGCGTCGAAGAGGAAATCATTGTCTCTGTCCGAGTTGGCGTTTAAGTCTGCGTTCCAGGCCCGGTTGGCTTCGGGGCAGTGGGGAAACGGCCTCTCCGGCAGCTTTATCACCGTCAGCCTCTCCAGGCGCTTCACGGCGAAATGCTCGTCCGGCGGCAGGCCGGACGCCGCCTTGGCTCCCCCGGCGCCGCAGCGGATCAGCGTCAGATGCCTCACGTCCGAGTTGTTGAGCAGACGCGAGACGTTGGGCGGCGAGGTGAACCAGACGGTCAGCGTTTTGATCTCGGCGTCGGAGTGCAGCTGGGAGCGGACGTCGGTGCAGATGCCGTCGGTCAGGGCCGAGGCGCTGCAGGGCCGCGGCTCCCGGCTGCACGAGTAGTACAGGAAGCTGCTGTGCGTGACACAGGCCAGATACAGGTCAGACTGCTGCCGGCCGGCCGCCGCCGCCGCCGCGCACAGCAGCGCCAGCAGCAGGGAGGCGGGGGGGCGGAGGGCAGGCATCACGGCTGGAGGAGGGCCTCAGGCAGCATTCTGAGCCGGGAGGAGGCTGCAAAAGAACGGAGGTGGTTTCAGTGTGTGAGCAGGTCAGCCTTCAGAAGGCATTCAAAAGGTCACATGCAGGAAATCGGGTCACCGTCTAATTGCCCCCTTTTTTATTTGAATCTTCATATAAGTCTAAAGTTGCATTTTACATTGTCCTGTTGTTTGGACTAACAAGACCCAAAATTAGAACCCAAATTCAGAAATCACAAAGAAGCTGAACATTTAATGAGGATAAAATAGTTTTCTTGAGCCATCCACAGCTGTGAATACAAAAGCGAGCTCCATGTGTGGCCGAGAGTGAGTGCGGACGTTTTTTTGGAAACGTCTCGGTTTTCACAGTTGAGTTTCACAGCCTCTTTTCAGTCCCGTCTGATAGACTGAGGCTGGCTTTTGCTCTTTTTCAGTGGCTTCTTCTTGGCAGCTCCTTCTACTGACATTTGTCCGTGGTGAGAGTATAAACAGCCTTGTGTTCTATCAGCCAAAACCTTCAAGTCCATACGGGATACTGATAGGATGGCAGTTGTGGTGCCGACAGGCAGATTTTTATCATCATTAGTCCAGGCTTCCTGCTGTGGTGTGAGGCTGGCTGGCCTGTTTTCAACAGGACTGTGCTCACCAGTTCTAGTTTTAGTTGGAAGTTTACATACACTCACATGCATACCTTTATCAAGTTTAACCTTGACAAAAAATATTTATTTCAGCTGTATGGATGTCAGCTTTAGTGAATCAAGCAAAAATCTGGTGTCATTTTTCAAATATAGTATTTTTCATCTGCACAGGGTACAAAAATAAATCATGAATACAGGCTCAAAAGCTCAAATAAAGTATATCTAATACTTGATTTAAAGTCTTACCTTGACCTGGAACTTTAGTTAGTATCAGCTATCAACAAACTCGAATTCCCTGCTTATTTATTTGGCTACTTTTCAAGGAGAGTTGCTTCAATTTGATAGTTTCCTGGATTGAACTCAAACATCAGGCATATATTATAAACAGGGCTGAAATCCAGACTTTGCGGAGGTAATCGTAAAATCTTTTTTTCCTGATATCTGCCTTCCACCCACAGCTTTGGAGTGTCAGGGCTTTCTGTCAAATGAACACATTTCTGTGGTGGTTTCCGACTCCACTGTACTCAATTTTCATCTCATCCTATATACATCTGCCGCTTAAATGGATACAAACAAAAAAGGGTGAAGGCATGAGCACCATGTTGAATGGTACTACTTTGAACTGTTTGCTCTTTGCTCCAAAAAACACTCCAGTGGTCATTCTTAAACCAGTTAATCTGGTTTTGTTCAGGCAAATAATGTTTAACTTTATCCAGAAAGTGTATCCTAGATCATGATGGGAGAAGTAAACAAAACAAAAGGATCACGTCCTGAGCTCCTGACCTGAAATATTTTCAGAACACCAGCTACCTGCTTCCCTCTGCTCGGCAAAAATCCCCTTTCAAAGAAAGGTTTGCTCTCTTTTTGTAATCCTACCTGACACCTTGCTGGCGGCGTTTGGTGTTCATTTATGGGTGAGTCATTGCTCTTTAAAAAACGGCTTTATGTGGATGTTAAATGGTGTGGGGCGGGGGGGGGGGGGTGTCATGTTTTCAGTCATATGAAAAAAGGAACACAATCTTGGCAGGGGACGTGTGCTGAGCTAAAAAACACATTCTGAGTGAACACTTAGTGTCCGCACCGTTTCAGCCATCACACATTGTATCATACCCGGATCCAAAAGCCATCAAGTTCTACATGTTGCACAATAAAAACTCAAGATAACAGAAGGTAATAAAGCTCCAAAGCACTATCAGCAGAAAATCACCTTTTAGTCACACTTTCAGTCCCTAGCTTGTGACCTAAAACACGTGAGATGAGAATAAGAAAGTGAAAATAAATACAAAAACTTGTGGGATTCCCCTTTAAGTAGAGGACCTGAACATGAACACAACAGCGTTCTGCTTTGCAACACTCCATCTTCATGTTTCTTGCGCCATCCATTCCCTGCTTTTACCATTATTTGGCCTTTCAACGTCAACAAGGAGGGGGAAAAAAATGGAAAGTTGGTATTTCTAGCAGGAGCAATCAGGACAATAACTTAATTTTTAAACATTTAAGGTGCTATTTAAAAAGCTTCAAAATGGGACAAAATCACAGTGGAAAATGTCTTCTTTTCACATTAGGTCTACATACTCAAATAGGCTCACATATTTAGAGAGGAAGTGATGAAAATGTCGGAAGTGATACAGCTGAACCTTAAAGGATCATTAAGTCAAAACAGCCCCACATGTGCTAGTTGTGACCCCAACAACACATTAAAGTCCAGTTACCCTGAAGCATAAAATTCCCGTACGTGTGGGTGAAATGAGCCTTACAGTGAAAACAAAGAGCTGGGATCCAAACAAACCACTCCCAGCTCAGAACATTAGACGTCAGAGTCTTGCTGCTGGAAATTTGAGGATTATGCTTCCAAGCGTGCCCCCTCTGCATTTTCACGTCCATTAAGAATTTTCTTTGCATACCTTGAATAAAAAGGGTCACTGGACATTAGTACAGCTGGTTTAGATCACAGTCAAAGCCTCTGTGGTGGGTGTGTTCTTCCCTAACCGTGTGCGTGTTTGGCACTGGAGGCACTTATTGAATTTCTCTTCCTCTTGCTCTCTCTCTCTTTCTCACACACACACACACACACACATACACAATCAGGATGTTATAACTGAGGAGACTGCTTTTGGATTCCAGAGAAAACACTGTTTTGATAGCTTGGTGGTTTAAATATCTGGGTAGGTTTGCTGGTTTGGCAGAGATATCATAGCAGGAACATGCCTCCCTGTCTAATTTTGAAGGCTGGACAGCGTTGACCACAACATTTTTCCGCTGACCTTTAGCTGCATAGAACAATCGTTATGTTTACTGTAACTTGCTGTGTTTTTCCGCAAATGTTCTGGGTCAGTTCAGCTCGATGTTTATCCCATGTAGGGAAATGTGAAGACAGTGCTCAGACTGTCGAGGCTGAGTCCAAATTTTGAGGCTTTTCTTAACCTTGAATTAAATTGATTGGTTTCAGTGGTATTTGATGGCATGGTAAATGTGCAGGTCCAGTAAAAATGCAAGTTTAAAAAACAAAACAATTATTCCTCTGTCTCAGTCTAATAAAAAATCTGTAACATTAACATTTTTTTTTTTTCTGGTGGCTGACTAAATCAAAATTTGAACTAAATCAAATTATTTTTTAAGAGTTCAAGAATGTGTGCCCCTGTGTGTACCCCGCCTCTCGCCCGTCGTCAGCCGGGATGGGCTCCAGCCCCCCCGTTGGTGAGAACGGTGAGAATGTTCTTTTCTTTTGAAGAACCTTTTTCTGGATTAAGAGGACGTGCTTGTTATTGAAATTTTAACCATCTTTATATTGTGTGATTAATATTTCAAAACGTTTACATTTTAAAGACTTAAAATCATGAGACTGACCTGTCCCACCCTGCAGACGTGGGCTCTCCCTCCACGTTTTTCATTTGGCCTCAGAGGACACGAGAATGTCGGGGTCCTGCGGAAAAGTGAATAAATCTATTGTAGATTCAAATGCACTACCCAGGAAATGTAAATGTAGCACTGACAGGGACCAACACGTCAGACTTGGCATCGATGGTTGCCTCAAAAACTACTAAATCAGATGACCAATCAGAAAATGAGATTACTAAAACATCTAAAAAACATCACACTTAAAATTAGATGTTCTTCACATTATCTCAGACTTCTGTGCCACGGTTTCCAGTCAGAAACCAGACATAAAGAAGGCGCACTGAGTGACTTAATCTGCATCTTTTGACCTGGTCAGTTTTAAAAGTGGCGTTCAATGTCTGGTACGTCAGCACTTCTACCACAGAACCCATTACCTCAAGGATTCTGGACAGAAAAAGGATTCAAGTTTTAAAAAAGAGAAACTTAACCAGGCGAGTGCACCGACACTGAAAGTGAACAAGGGAAAACATTTTAAAATAATGTACTTTACGTAACTCAAACTAAGGTTTCCCAGTTGTCACCAGGGACCTGTGAACTGTCTGTTTTAGATTAACAACAAACCAAAAAGATTTGGCTTTTTTTTTTACTGTTTGTTAGATACTTGAAGACCCATAAAAGAACAAAGTCTTTGAAACTTGAGGTGATTTTACTGATGTAAAAGTACCCAAAGAGAATCCACAATAACAGCATCACATTACATCTTCTCCCCCCAAAAACCCCAACAGTGTAAAAACAACGGTCCCACCAAATCAAATGTTATCCTTCTAACTCGGTCAGAATTGGCGTCAGGAGTGCAACATTATCCCCAACCAAGCCGAGACCTCTGAAAACGGGGTGAAACCACACGCCTCAAACCTTCATGCCTCAAGCTAAGACGACAATGAAACGGCAACAACACATTAAACAGCCCAAACTGTTTCCTCCAAACTGCTGCAGTTTGCCTCCAAAACTGTGATATTAAGCAAATTTTGAAACAAAAAGTCCATTGAAGATGAGAAGTTAATCACACCGATCTTCTGATGACAGCACCCCTAGAGACAGTCACCAGAGCCTCAGACTGCGAGCAGCCCTGGAAAATATTTTGTATATAAACCGGCTGATGAGAGGAAATGTTAGTGAATCTGTAAAGTGTGTCGTGTTTAGGTCCCAGTATTGTTCTCTCTCACACAGAATATCCAGGCAGCCCATCTTGCTGCGCATCTTAAGGCTGAATGTCCCTTCATTTCTGTGTCCAGCAACATTCAGACTTTCCGACGATTACGTAAACATTAGAGAGAGTCCAAATATCTGGTTTTCCAGTGATTCATGGGCTTAAAATGAGTCGAACGTCAGACCATGCAGTCTCTTTATGAGCCAGCGATGAAGCTTGTTAGGCTGTCATTAAAAGCACTCCTAGGTCCCCTCTACAATGCACACAGAAGTTTGTTTTTTTAAAGTCTGTCTGAGTTCAGAATTGTCTAAATATGTTTTTCCAAAATGTGAAAATTACATAACATACTCAGGAATGCCAAGTTATGTCATGTAATATGAGAACAGCAGGCTTGGCTTTCAGATCCGCTCACAGAGTTACAACAGAACAGAACCACACAGCTGAAGAGCACAACACCAGCTCACATGAGGGTACGGATCCCTCAAGAAAGGTTAGCCAGTCGTCCTGGTTTGAAACTTACCCTAAAAGTCCTGCTGAGGAGCTGATGTGTAAATGCCAGTTGAGCGCCGGGATGGGGAGAAAACTCTCACATCCAGCTGACGTCAGGATGGGGGAAGTGTTCCTCAGAGGAAGCTGCTGTGGAGTTCAAGGACCGGATTAAACCAAAGGCTGTCTGTTTGAAACAGGCTTGTGGACCCCAACGCTTTTAAATCATCTAAAAAGTCAACCTCTGTGAGGAAAAGTGTGGAAAAAAGTAGGCAATGAACTTTTAAATTATCTGGTTGAGAGAGATGTGCATGTAGGAGAGTTCAGCACACAGCTCTCTGTGAGCAATGCTAAGATATCTAACACAAACATCCCACCACATCCACTCTCCTTTAAATTCTTTGTGAATGAAGAATTACTTGTCCTCCCTTTTTCTACTCCCTTGCGTACACTGACCGCTGCATACACGAGAAGTAAATATTTTGCAATTTCCAGTTAAAGTTGTATGAGCGTGTGACAGCCTATGGTGCATTCATGTTCGTCCGGACATTCCTAAATGTGGACTAAACCCAAAATTAACGATGAAAAGTCTGACTTGCGAGATGCAATGTGACTTTTGCCACACCCTGAAGACTTTATCCTCAAGCATAAACAGTTCTTCTGCTGCCATATTTATTCAAGCATTAATATATTTTCTTTAGACAAGTGAAAATATATTAATACGGTATCTTCACCATATTATGAGTCACCTGTACTTTTAAACTTGAATGATTTTACAATAATAATGATTAATGTAATTCAAGGAGTACTATGAGAATAACAAAGGTTTATGGGAAAAGGACATAATAAATTATAAAAGGTAGAAACACTTGTCCATATGAAGATATCCAATTAACTTAGATCGGATTTTGTTAATAGGCAATGTCCTCTTAAATTTTGCATATGGTTTCGTGCAGATTCCCTCTTTGAATGGTCCCGGATCACAAATGCTTAGTGTTCAGTAGAGCCAAAAGTGGCGAATTGGGCCACAAAGAAATGATTCAACTGAATAAAAAATATATATAAAAACGTTATTTTCAAAGTGTAAAAACATTTACGCAAAGTATACCAAACCTTTTCAGAGCAGCCATTTGTTCTCGTGCATCGAAAATCCTACAGACGAGCGGGCCTTGAACGCCGTATATCCGGAAGTGATGAATAACATGATTTGGGAAACGCTGCCTCGGTGTTGGGCATATCCTGAGCTCCGGAGAAGCCACGCTAACGGAGCTGTGAGCTGGGTTTGGTGAGCCAGGCGGGCAGTGACGGCCGGAACACAACAACACGCCGTCAGAGAGCTGTCCTTTCCCCCCTAAGTCAGAGAAAACCCGCTCTGCCCAGCATGGATTTGGCTCGACTATCTCCTCTTTTCCTGTTTTCCCTTTGTATAAAGGGTCTGTTGGCCAACGGTGAGTTAGCGAACAACTTCTTTTTAGTGTATCTTTTTTTCAAATTTATGTTTTGTACAATTCCCAGGGATATTTATTCCTCTTCATGCGGTTTTAATGTTAATTTAAACGTATATTATGTTACTGTAGGAGAAGGTGACGAGTGGGAGGTGTCCTGTCTCGGGAAATTCGGTGAATCCCGGAGGAGGCTAGCATAGCATTGTTGGGTTATTTAGACCGAGCAGGTTTCAATTACATTAAACAACTGAATTAAACTCCTTCTCGAATTGTTTATGCGCCATTGCAAAGATTAATCGAGTCTTAGCTTCTATTTTTCTTGCCATCGTGTGGAAAAAGGATGAATTGAGCTGCGTTTTTGTGTGGGCTAATAACCAGTTTGGACCTCGGGATCATTTTCCTCGCAGGGTTTGCAGAAACGAGCCACTCAAGAATCCTGCTCGTAAAGATTTTGTCAATTTTTTCCCTCCTCCATTTCCTCTTTTATTGTTTTCAGTATTACCCAACTTTCTGCTCGCATGTGCTCTCAGATTTTGTTTAGAGGAAGGTGCAGGCACGTTCAACGTGTGTGGCAGAGGATGGGAGACACGTTCAGGTCCACCTGCATACCCCCAGGAAATCCCATGGAGCACTGAGCCCCCATCACCAGCAGATGTGGTGTGCTGTGGGAGCTTGTTTGCGTGGGCTGGGTCTGCTTGTGTCCTTTTGTAGTGGGAAAATGCTTCCTGGGTCAGACCCACAGAGAACCCAGAGGCACAATCCAGGATCTGTTGACGCTTGTCTTTAGTTTTATTTTAAAAATATCAAGACTGCATCTTGGTCTTTGGATGCCATTTTACAGACTTGGGCCTTAAGAAGAGATAGATTTGTCATTTTAAGCTTGTTGGTGTGATGTGGGTATGTGGGGTCAAAACAGACAGACCGTGAAGAGCTTTCCGGTCTCTGTCTTTATATCTGTGTCAGTCGTACATGAAGAGCTTACTTCATGTATTAACATTTTAGTACAGGCTCCTTTTTTATCCCACTGCTCATCCAAGTGGCCTTAGAAATCATTTTAAAATTCTGATCATATAAAAGGATGAATCAGCTATGCTTTCGACTAGGCCAGAAGTTCCGGTTTCCTTCCTCTGGAAATTTTAGAGCTTGCATTGTCTCATCAAACATCAACAGAAAAAAAAGCGATATCATGCTATGGTGCAGCAGACTGAGATGGAAATCGTTTCCTCACATTCAAGCGCGTTTTTTTGGACGCCAGCAGGGATTTGTTGAACCCGAGTCTGTTGACTTTAAAATGGCTCTTTTTCAGGTTCCCCTCCGATGCATCGTCGGCTGTAGCTGTCCAGCACAGCCAGCACGTTTAGCTGAATGTGCCGCAGAAGGGGAATTGAAATCCTTCTTAAAACCATGCCTGTCCTAAGGGCTCCCGTCAGTGGAGACCCGGGGACATTTTGCTGCTCGGTGTCGGTTAGAAGAAACATTCCCTATCCACTTAGGCCGGATCGATCCTCTGCTCAGGCTGCTGCCATAATGGATGATGTCACCAGCTCAGCCTTTCGGCACTGGGCTTCTTTGGCTTTTTCCCAGACAGAAAAGCTTCTGCTTACTGTCTGCAGAGTGAATTTGACTCATTTCGACATCTGTCCGCAAAGCATTGTTCTCCATTTAGTGGAAGAACAAGCAACCCTCCCTTTTGAATCATGATGAACGTTATCCATCAGGGCGGCTTTAAGAGCACCTCCAGGTTTGATCCGAGCTCCCACGTTATTGAGTTATTTTTCGTCATTGGTGAAATGGTCCTGAACACGGTCTGGCCCAAGAAAAGTCCCCCCGAGCTCGGTTCAGATTGAACCGAGCTCAGGACCGAAAGCCAGAAGAGGAAACGAGCCTGTGGTCTGCAGCAGGAGTGTGTTTTCAGGCCCTCTGACCGCAGCCGCGAGCGGTGTGAGCTCTGTACGCTCTGCAGGTTTTATAGGACCGCAACCCCAAGCTGTGGAGCCGTCGGGGGTCAGGTGTGGCCTTCAGACGCCCTGACTGGGCGGTGGGAGGTTGTGAGTGTCCAGAACAGAAGTGCAAGGCCACCGGTTTGCTTTGCCCTGTGGGGAGTGTCTGTTGTGTGGCGCAAAGCAGTCGGTGAGTCACGGCACGCTGTGGTGCTTATGAGTGGGGCTTTTCTTGAAAATAAACCTTTGCTCTACACCTTTTGTTGCACGAGAGGCTTGGAGAAGAGAGTCATAACTCAACATCCTGTCGGACAGAGGTAGAGGGGTCCCTCTGTCCAGTTCAGCAAATGGCAGATTTTTCACAAAAGGACGCTGATGTGAAAACGCTCTCCGATTGATGGCCGTGAGCTAAACATGGCCGGTCCTTCACAGGAAGGCCCGCTAGGCCCGTCGCTGGTTGGAGTGTGAGCCGGGCCTCACTTTCAGCTGAAGCAGGAGAAAAAGGCTTTCCATTCATTTGCCTCTTTTTCGTACGAATTAGAAATAAGTTAAGTGACTAGAATAACAAGGAGGAGAACACACACACACACAGCAACAAAGAAACTTTAAGCTGCTGAGGCGGCGTTTTTTTTGCCCTGCCGACAGATGCAATCTGCTTTCTCTTCCTGCTTTTTTTTCGAGATGTTTGTGCTTCGTTGGTTCAACCACGTCTGCTCGCTGCTGCTTTTTCTCTACCTCTTAATACGGAGCTGCCAAACTCTCTGTAGTAACAAACCAAAGCATTTCTGCTGAATCAGTCCAAGTGTTGTTTGTTCACAGGAGGTTGTGTGTTGTGATGCTGCTGCCTGTAGTTTGGTTTGGGCCCTTTGGATTACGATGGTGTTAAAATAGGGGTGTGTGTGTGTGTTTGTGTGGGGGTTGCGGTTGACACCCCTCAGGAACCAGCTTTACTGTTGTGGTTGTCACTTCTTCAGAGTGTTCGAGACGCCGTCTGTGTTTTCGCTTTCAGGTGTTCCCGGAACATCTGAATGGGCGCGATCACGTGCGCACGCCTGTGAACTGCAATGTCTTCGTACTTTTTGTTTAATCACGGCCTCTTGACAAAGCGTGTGACTCACCCGCGCAAGGGCTTGTTTGGTAATGTACTTTCGGAATTTACTGAAACCAACCAAAGTCCAGTTTCACAGACAAATGCAGGCTCCCTGTCCCAGTTTGTCCTCAGGCAAACGATGGGCGCTCATCTCCGGAGAGGCATGCGGGAACATGCTCAAGCCCTGCACTATTTAATGTTGAGCTGCACAATTCTGTACAATTTCTTTTTTCTCTTTGCTGCTTTGGATTTTAGGGAAGTTAAACCACCAAGAAAATGTTAGGAAGTTGCCTAAAGTATGCGGTATGTGAACGTTACGAAGCAGAGATTGTGCAAAAAAAACAACTGTTTTTCAGTAACCCATGTAAAGATATTAAAGTCTCTTCCTTTGTGGTTTGCCTCAGCTCACCTCAGGTGGAGCTTCACTCTGCCCTCTAGTGGCGGTGACGGCAACTGCAGCCTTCGAACTCAGCCGCTACTTTTTTTTTTCCCCCTCTGTTACTCCATTTTATCTTCAGTATGTTTCCAGTCTGAAGCTTGTGCTTTGTGCCTCCGCAGTGGCGGCCCCAGCTAACGTGTCCCTTCAGTGTTACAACTTTAACAACACCCTGACGTGGGGTTATGACGACATCAGGCCCGGGCTCCGATTCAGAGTGGACATACGCTCGGACATTGGACTGAAGGGGTACGGCCGTCTTTATTACTACTCTGTAAGATGTTACCCCACTCATTTATGCAGGATTTTAGCTGTATGAGTTCAGAAGTATGAAGTTACCACAAACGGCCACAACATACACATGGGCACACATGGACATCACCCCATCCCTTCCTCACAAACACACACATACACACACCTTTGCTCACCCAGATTTATTGTAAATTTCACACACCGAGGTGATAATGACAGAAATGGACTCCTACACTACAAAGACCACAGGCCAGTCATTTGTCAACAATGAAAATGGTGTGTACCGTCTCACACAGTTTAACTTAGGCCTCAAACTAAAATCTAATCATTTACAGCTCCTTTTTCCTTTGACTATCCATGTTACTTAGTGGGATCTCTGGCATATAAGGCACAACAGCTTGCCATTAAGTTCAACCAACAATTATAAACTCTTACACTATTTTACACCATTCAACGCACATGCGCATTGGACAAAAATACAGCGTTTAGCTCCAGTGAAGTGAAACTACAATATCAACGCAAGAGCCGCGCGGAACGGGGCAAAGAGACGCCGGTTGGCCAGCCCTGTATGGATCATTTGGGAAACAAATGGTCAATATGTTT
Organism: Menidia menidia; assembly: GCA_907169785.1. Taxonomy (NCBI): domain Eukaryota; kingdom Metazoa; phylum Chordata; class Actinopteri; order Atheriniformes; family Atherinopsidae; genus Menidia; species Menidia menidia. The sequence goes on from CAJRST010039999.1 coordinate 5,790,130, forward strand.
TTGTCAACTGGGTTACATATAGCAGGGTTATAATTTATGCAGTCATTTTTTTATAGCTCCATCAGAGTGTTGTAAAACATTATCGACTCATTCTGACACTAAAAGTATTTGACTGTAGTGATTAGAGTTGTTTTTTTTCTCCAGGTGCAACGATACAATTTGGGTGGACCAGCCCTCCTTAGAAGCCGACATTTCCTTTCTTTCGGATCCGGGAACAACGTACTCCCTCAAAGTGACAGCTGTGATTGGTCTGAATGAATCCGAGGCCTCGCCTCCGAAGGGACTCATATTCAGCTACTTCCATAAATCCCCACTGGGCCAGAAATGTGAGTATCAGTCAAAGTGTTTTCCAGTAAGCCCACAGTGACCACTGAGATGAAATGTCAGTGTTGTGTAAAGTCCAGATGACTCATATAACCATGAATGCCTTAAATACTGACTGCAGTCCAGTTTAAATGTGCTGGAAATTTCTGTTAGGCCACCACCACCAAAAAATAAAATAAAAAAGACTAGTAGATCAGAAGCTTAGTATAGGGATTTACTTACTTGCATCTTATATTTGTGTCTTTAGCTTCCAATTTTATACGTTTTAAAAAAGGTTTACCCCCCTGGTCAGAGATTCAACAGTGTGTCTACGGTTCCAGGTTATCTGGACCTGCCGCCTGTTAGCCTCTCCTCAGAATCGCAGGACAGAGTCCTGTTCAGCTTCGAGCATCCCTGGCTGGTGTACCAACGAAGGCCGTCCCAATGCAGAAAGGCGCACACAAAATCCCGGTGGAGGAAACAGCCAAAGGAAACCCTCAGAGAGTTCCTGTATGATGTCATCACTCTGGGAAAGGTTAGCCTCCTGCCTCCCGTTTTTATGTCTCTGGCCGCTCTCAATTGTTGCTTTGTGCCGACGCCGACTTCAGCGTGCCTCACCTGACCTTCACGAGCCTCTGTGCGCAGGAGGAGAAGCAGCACGGCCTCCTGTGTGAAGAGAGACTGTGTAACGGCTCTCTGCCGGTGGATCCAGAGCAGCACGAGCACTGTCTGAAGTTCAGTGGAGAGCTGGAGAAGATGCTAATCAGTCCCAAACACAGTTACTGCACCAAGCCTCCCAAACCAGCAGGTGAGCAAAACTCCGCCTGTTTATCTGGTTATTTTTGTTGTTGTCTTTGTGTGAAAAATCTCTGAATGGGGAACATTTTGAAATGATATGGGTCCGGCCGATGTGGCCCGGGCTCAGTAGCTCTTCACTTAGCTCAGGCCACCGTGTCTGGAAATGAAGGTTGCCTCCTGTTTCAGATCACACTCACGTCTACGTCTCGGTGGGCCTCCTGGCCGTGGTGGCAGTGGCGGCTGCCGTTCTCCTCATGGTTTTCTGCAAAGTGACCAGACCCTCAACTCCCCTGCCCAAATTCATGGTGTGTTCGCCCCGCCCGCCCTGACCTCCCTCCTCACCGGAGTAAGTCGTGGTTTTTTAAAAATGTTTTTCGGTGCTCATGGGGCTGTTTTCTGTTGGGTTTGCCAGCAGAGCGGAGCGCCGGCGCAGCGGGGGCCCATGCCGTCGCATCAGAACTCGTTCTCCTCCGTGACGGTGGACAGACCCCTGCTGCCCACGCCCGAGTCGGACTCCGGACCCGAATCTCCCCCTCTTCCTCCGAACGGATCCGCCGAGAATGAGCACCGCATGCCCCTCCAGGTCCCGCCACAGAACCCGGAGCAGCCGCGCCCGAGCGGCCAGAATCCGCCCTACATGCCAGGCAGCAACCTGGAGGAGGAGGAGGAGCCAGCGTGCCCCGAGGCGTGCTCCTCCGGTTATGAGTCGCGTGCCGTGTTGGATGTTTTGGAACCTGAGGAACGGCACGAGGGAAGCCGTGGCTGAGGCTCCTGTTTCGCTTTAAAAACAAAAGGGGGGAAAAAAAAGCCGATCATTTTCCACAGCGTACACGCGTCCAGCACCTTGTTCCCCAAATGTCCAAATGAGTCCTTTGTCCTTCCAGGAGCTGGCTGTGACACCTGCTCCCTCAGAAACGGCTCAGGATGACTTCAGTGTCCACTTTTCATTTTGCTGTCCTGTGGATGCACTTACTCTCTTAACTAAATGCCCCCCATCCTAATCTGCCTTAAAGCTTTTGGCACTTTAAAGTCACAGAGATGTGACAATGTTACATTTCTCTAAGCTGCTGTTAAGGAATTCTTTTCAAACGTGAGAGTTTGAAAGAAAATCAATTGGTTGTTTTGAGTTCAATGTCAGCACAGCCTTGTAAAGCATTAGTACTTAGAATTGAATATTAAGTAGTTTGGTGTGGGTTGGAGCTCAAAATCCTTGCCTGCTGACATGTTTTTAAAAAATGTTTGATGTAAATACATTTCTGCTGGCCACACCATTTCCATTTTAGCCTTGCAGCATAAACAGAAGACGTCTGCTTTTCAGATTATGTCTTATTATTTACAGCGGGGAGGAGCTGCGACATTGTCTTTAGTTTGTGTTTTTATTCAGTCTAACTGATTCAACTTAAGCACCTTGGGCTGTAACTGATGAAATACCCGAAGTGAGGGGAGGAGAAACGCCAGCAGCCTGAAAAAGTCTCAGGACGAGAGACTAACTCGGTAAAACATCCGACGAGCAAGTGACCGCAGAGCTAAAACGCCTGCGGTTTTGAGGCGAGGAAAAGAAATGGAAGCCGTTACAGTCGCCTAAATACAAGCTCTGATTTCCCCGTCTGAAAAACAGAGCTCACCCAAATCAGAGGCGGCCGAACGGTGTCCCGTTCAGGCCTTACGGGACACCGGGACTGAGGGGCTTTGCTGCTGAGCCGCAGCTCTTTGGTTAAGGTAATGGTTTTTTGTTGTGAATTTGTCATTACTTTTTCTCTTTGCATTTGTGTCATGCCAATAAACCAAGTGCAAATAAAAGCTTCTGTCTCGTGTTCCGTTTCAGTCGTCGGCGTCCTGTTTAAAATCCTCCCAGTCATGCGGGGAAGTTGGCATTTCAGTGACACTGAGCATCCAGCTTACTGCTTACCTGCGGCTCTATTGAAATTTGGCCGCATCTGCTTCTGTCACATGCTTTTAGTTTTAAGGGAAGAAGCAGCCCTAATAATGATGTTTCATGACATTTGAGCCATCCTGTGTGTTCCTTCCTCCGAGTCAATCATTTGTGACCGTGTGCACATCTTTTGTGAACCTGTTGGTTTCCTTCCTCTTTACTACATGTGTGGGTAGGGAGGCCTAGTTTTTTTATTTTGTTTTTGTTCCAGTTCCGGCTGTTTTGTGTGCGAGTCTTCAGCTGATCTGATTTTCAGAGTGGATTTCTGGTAAGCTGCTCCAGGTCACACCCGCCTCCCAAGTTCTGTAAACTGAATGACTCAGTAAAAATTGTCCATATTTACCGGACTTAATCTCTTTTAAATACATTATACATTTTTGCGTTTTTTGATACATGTTTGTGTAAAAATCCCCTAAAAAGAAAGTTGTAGACAATAACTAACGGCTTTATGACAATCTTTAATATGTTGGCGTAGCTGGATTCGGCATAGAGTGAGAAGATGGGAGTCGTTGGGCTTCAGAGTCCCGTCTGACCTGCTCTGTTTGATTAGCGCTGTCAGATAACTGTTGTTGGGATTTGGCGCTAAATAAAATTGAATTGAATTTGAGCTTTTTACCATTTTGTAAGGATGTAGCTTTAAGGACGTTCTGACTCCGTGCACAGCACACAAAGCTTTTCAGCTGTTATTTTGGACTTTTGTTTCCTGTACCACCCCCTCAGCATGAGGGTTATTGGTTCAAATCCCAGTGACCATGGCCCTTCTGTGGACCGGGGGCCTTTCTGTGGACCAGAGGCCAGACAGGGGCCCTTCTGTGTAGAGTTAGTTTTCTCCTGTGTCTGTGTTGGTTCTGCAGCTTCCTCCCACCATCCAGAAACATGCATGTTAGGTTAACTGAACCTTCTCAATTGCCACTAAGAATGTGAATTAAAAAAAGTTTCTGTCCACCTAAAAATGTGATCGAACCTTTGCACGCCTTAATTTCTGCCTGTGGATCAGGTCCATTTTTTGTAAACCACAGTTAGAGACCCGTCACAACAGTTGGCTCATTGGTAACCCTTCTAATAAAATGCCATTTCCTCAGATATCCTGTAAAAACAGAAGCTATGGAGACTGCCACCCTGCCAAAAAAGGCAGCGTCTCTTCTTATTGGTTGGCTCCACTGGTCTGATCAGATAACGCTGAATTTCGAGGAGCCCTTTAAATGGACTCAAATTAGCGTACAGCCTGATGTCCCTTTTTACTACAACTCTTTGAAAAAAAAAAAAAAAAATTTTCAGGGCATTTTAGATAAAAATGTCCTCGGTGACTTCTAATGTTCTGTGTGAGGAGAGAAAAGTTTGTCAGAGGCCAAAAATACAAGGAGAGGTCAAATATAAAGAGTTATTTACACAAATGGGATTCAGATTAATGCTCTGAGGGGTGTTACAGTAGCAATGTATATTTAGAAGCTATTAATATCTCCTTTATAGATCCATTATCAACATAATCAATCATTAACCCAAGTGGAAACATGAAGTGGCAGATAAGAGGTGAATCAGGTGTGATAAAGCACTCTGCGTCACACTGATATAACAGGCTCATTATGTAACATGTTTCCAGCTCATGTGTGATGCTGCCAGTAAAGGCTTCCCAGTGGTACCAGTAACAGGCACTTCCAGCTGGATGGACTGGAAGCGGCTCTGTGTGGAACTTCTTCTAAACTTTAAGGGAACAGATCACTACAAAAATGTGACAAAAACCCACACTTTTTTCATGATCTAAAAGTGGTTCGCGTCATCGCCTCACAGCAAGAAAGTTCTGGGTTCCAGTCTCCCTGTGTCTGCGCGGGTTCTCTCCGGCTTCCTCCCACTATGGAGTTAGTTTAATTAAACTAACTCCATATCCCACCGTCCAAAAACCTGACTATTAGGCTGATTGGACATTCCAAATTCACCTTAGGAGTGTGGGTGGTTGTTTGTCCTTGTGTATCTCTGTGTGGCCCTGATTTCTGGGTTAGGTCACCCTCTAAGCCAGAAATTATAATAAGCAGTTAGGATAATGGATAAATAAATAAATACAGCTATGCAAACTAAGCCACATTGTCTTGGATTTGCCGTTTCCACATCAGTGCAAGGACGGCGTGCTTCGCGTCCCTGATCTCTCCGTGGAAATGACGCAGGCTTGAGAAAAGCCTTGAAGTCGAGCGTCCACCAGAGAGCACGTGACGACTCTGTGGAGTCGAGGCCAGCCGGCGGCGCGCAGCCGATGGATGGACTCGTCATCGCGTTTGGGAACAACAAGGCTAGCCGGTCTAAAACTGGAACAAAGAAGAGGTACCACGAGGCTGGAGCCGGGCTCCGCGTCCCGTTACGCGCCCGTGGCATTTAGAAGGGGGAAGTCGGCGGGGCTTTAAAGGCGGCGGGGGCTCCTGACGGCTCCACACCTGCCTCCACCCTCAGCCTCAGCACCATGAGCCGCCTGCTGCTGGGAGCCGCGCTGCTGGGGAGCCTGAGCATCCGGGGGACAGCACAAGGTAGGCAACCCAAGACCCCCACCCACACCCACCCACCACTGGACCGGCTCAGCCCTTCTCCACAGTTCATCAGCAAATGAGCTCAGGAAGAAAGGAGCATTGATTTCAGCCGTTTGTGGGGCAGCTGCGGGGTGTTTGGGTGGACATTGCCAGAGCTTTAGTGTTTGCAGGAGTCCGTTTTGGCTTGGAGTTGAGGAGAAGAGAAGCGGGGGTTACTGTGGGAGCAATTCAGGGGTCCAGGCTGGCTCAGGCTGGACTCTAGAGAGGGGATTGGATCATGGATGGAGATAAAACTCTGTGTGCGGTTCTGTGAGTCTTCAGCTTGTTTGTGAGACTGTCTTGTGTTATTACAGACAGCATTAAGGTATAGCAAACATTTTAGTTTAGAAACTGTAGGTTTTTAGTTTCGTCTGTTTTTTTTCCCCAGCAAAAGGTCAAACCTGAGATGGTCAGATGGAAAAAGGTTTCAGTGTTTGGGTTTGAGCAGGTCTTGCAAAGCTTGAAGCCTCTATCCGGCCGTGTCTCACTGGACAGACGTCCGGTCTGGAGGCAGCCGCCCGTGGCGTTTGGATGCTCTCATGAGTCGGTGCTTAATGACGGTTGTGGTGTTGCAGAGCTGCTGGAGCCCCCTGCCCGGGTGAGGTTTGACTCCACCGATTACAGAAACATCCTGCACTGGACCCCGTCCAACGCCAGCTCCTCGCTGCTGTTCAATGTCCAGTGGAAGATGTGAGACACACACACACACACACACTCACCCATGCACACACGCAGTCCCATTTAGCCATAAAACAACTCAGATGCGGTTCATCTAAAGAGCTTTTAGAATTTTACTGTTTGTTCACCGTTCAGGACAGAGACCAAAGGCGGCTTTGGTGGCACTTGATTTTTTAAAGCGTTCTTTACTCTTTTTCTATGGTGGGATAAGTCGATTTAGGACATTTTCTGAAGATGTTTTCTGAAGATCACATCGTAGTGACTTGTGATTATAATAAAACGAGATTTCTCTGTATCATCATCATGAACTTACCTTATCACAATCAATAAACTCATCACGATTTATAATCTGGAGATAGTGAGGTTCCACCTTGTGTGAAAACATAGTGAAAAGTCAAAAGTTCAGATTTTGGGGTAAACAAGTATGGATAAAAAGCCACTCAAAACCGGTCTGCCTCTCAGAGCATAAGGCCTTCTAGTGCCCAGCCTCCACCTGTAGGCTTTATGGCTCTCAGACTGAGTCTCTGTATCCCAAAGCCGACGTCTGTGTTTGTGTCTCTCCCCCCTCAGCTACGGCGAGAGCCAGTGGCTGGATGCCAAAAGCTGCCAGGGCATCCCCAAGCCTCAGTGCGACCTGAGCAGCGTCACCTCGGACACCAGGGAGTGGTACTACGCCCGGGTCAGCTCGGTGGCCCCCGGCGGCCGGTCGGCCTGGGGCCTCTCGCCCCGGTTCAGCCCGCGCTGGAACAGTGAGCGTTCGCCCTCGGTCCTCCGGGCTTTGCACGAACACAGAGGGGAAAAAGCTGACCTTCCACAGCCCGAAAAACTCTGAATCCATACTGTAGCGGTCATAAGGCTGCAAATTAATTCAGTTTTTTTTTTTTTTTCCTGCATTTCTTTAGCCAAAATCAGTCCTCCGGGGCTGAAGCTGAGCGTCAGCAAACAGGGGATCGTTGTCCACGTGAAGCCGGCCCGTGCGCTGGCCAGAAAGATGCGCACCGAGCTGCACCACAACGTCTTTATCACCCCCACCGAAGGGGAGGAGGTAGGCATGCTCCCCTTATTCCATCAGAACAATTACCGGTCTTTGACAGGAAATCATGTTTTTTCCAAAGCATAATCAATGTAATCAATAAATATAATATATCATATAATATGATATCATATAATATGATATAATATAATATAACATAATATGATAGAATATAATATGATAGAATAGAAAAGAATAGAATAATAATAAACATAATTAATCAGGTCTCCGATGAATCCTTCATTTGGTTTAATTCCTCTGGGTATGCAGTGTTAAGAAATGCTGCACACCGGATGGTTTACAGCCCGAGCTGATGTGCGGTAGCCGTCCCGTTACATAACATCCACCATAACCATAAAAACTAAAAAAAACTAAAGGTCAGTTTGTAGTACAAACAATCAATGCATACAAGCACCCGGCCGAACACACGTGGCCAAACAGCAGAGCTGTTGCATCATAAAGGTGAAAGGTCAGGTTACTCCGGGCGAAACACAGTGCGTTCAGTTTGAGCCGTTCACCAAACTGGAGCTTCAGGTTGAAGAAGATCCATCAGTTCCCATCGGCTGCTCCACCACAACATCCCTGAGCATGTGGAGGGAGGGGTTTCGGCTCAGAGGATGTAACGAAAATGTTAATTTGTTGTAAACGCAACAAAAATGGGATTTCATGTTCCTTCTCGTCAGCTGGGACTTCTATATGAGGACTGACAGACTAATAGTCTCCAAGATAGTTTCCACAAAGTAAAATCAAAACTTTCTTACCTTTTTGCTTTTGCTTCTTGGCACAATATTCGTACGGAAATTCTACATTTTTAAGGGAGAATCCAGCTCAAAGTCGAAGTATTTTCCTTAAATCGGACCCCTAAATCATCCAGCTCTTTGAGAAAAACAGACCTGATGGAGGGAGTCTGCAGAAAGCAGGTTTTTTCTGTACTGCTCACAGCTGATTGTAATAAAGGTAATCAAAACAGTTTCAGCCAATCAGCCATAAAATATCCAGATGTCTTAAACGGAACTACGAAAAGAAGCCGGACAAAGAAAATACCTTAAACGCAACCTTAAATGTTTCAATTTAGGCTTGAAGGCCCAGTGTCAGAATCATGATTATGAAACAGAAGAGGAAGGAGGAAAGGGAGAAGAGGTGGAAGAGGAAGAGCGGCAAAAAGGAAAAAAAAAAAGCCAAAGGAGAACTAGGCTAATCTAACGGAGCGGAGGGGAAACTTTGGCCCGGTCCACATGTCTGCGGGTAAACCTGTGGCTTTCCCCCCCCCCCCCCCCCCCCCCCCCCCCCCGCGCCCCCCCCCCCCGACCGCCCCCCCCCCCCCCCCCCCCCCACCCCCCCGCGGCCCGGCGCCCGCTACTGCCTGCGGGCCCAGAGCCTGGTCCCCCGGCACGTGAAGAGCAGCGCTCCGAGCCCGCCCGCCTGCCTGACCACGCCCTGACCGCCACGCCGGTGAGCGTAGCCGTGTGTGCGTGCGTGTGTGTGTGTGTCTCAAGATAGTGTGGCCGGCCGGTGAAAGGCATCCCCTCTGCTGTAACAAAAGAGCTCCACATCAGGTGTCAGGCTAGCCTTGGCCTGAGGAGGAAGTGTCTCCACTGAGGCTGCGGCCGCCCCGGCCCACCCCGCCCTCTGGCCTATTTTTAGACGTGCCACCTCAGGAAGTCGGCCCGCGCCGGTTCGTATTTCCCGCCCCCCTCTAATCGCCCTCTCTTTTATTCTTCCCGCCCGCAGCCACGGCTGCAGCTGCAAACATCTGCGCCTGGACGCCTCCACGCCATTTGGGAGGGAACTGTTTCCTCGAGGAGCGTCGTTCCAACAGGGGGGGTTTATTGAATGTTTTTCTGGTGGTGAAAACGATTTCTGTCTCAGGGATGCAGGGAAAAGAAAGACTTTGTATCTCCAAACTCTGACGTAGTTTTCCAGATATCTGACTCGTGTGTCCATTTCCAAATAAAAACCTCAGACCTTTCTACCTTCAGAGATGGCATTGGTGCTTTTGTTTGTGATGAGCTGGGACTGAACCCCCCCCCCCCCCAACTCCCCTAATAAAACTGACTGGATATTTCTGCTCATCCTGATGAAATAAAAGCAAAACACAACAAAGATCCTGATTTAGACTTTATTCAAAAGGTTGTTTTTAAACTCGATACTCTTGATCAATCGGGCATGAAATAACCAATACTGAAAGGATAACAAAAGCCGCTCGCTAGACACACAGTCAGTGTGACAGACACCGGGGGTGTGTGTGTGTGTGTGGGGGGGGGTTCTCCTCATTCGATCGGGTACTGAGTCTGTCAGCAGCACCATTTCCTTGCTCTTCCATAGCAGCAGCTTGATTTAGTGGCTTTGGTCCAGGAGACAGACGGGGGGGACCATGGTCCCACATCTGGAGGCCGGACCATGGTTACACATCTGGAGGCCGGACCGCCCGGCACCAGGGACTGACTTCACAGGACTGCGTTGTGTCCCCCCGTGCATCAGTGGAATGTTTGGAAATGTGGAGTCGCTCGGTATCTGGGGAGGACTGGTGGGGCGAGGGGGGGGGGGGGGGCAGGGGCAGTGCTTCGTATTTACAGATGCCCTAAATTGTGGCTTGGAGTAGCACCTCTGACAGCTCGGTGGCTGATGGGGAACACGGGACGCAGAATGCCTCAGTAGCACTCAGGAATGGCTGAGCCAACTCACGTCAACTCAAGACAACGTTAATAAGGATCAAATACACATGATTGCCTTAACCTTTAAAGATACAGTCTACAGTGACTGCACAACTGTATCCCGAACACCCCCCCCCCACACACACCGTCCAGTTCAGGAGGTCTGGAGGAAAAACAAAAAAAAAGTTTAGAGAAATGAGGCCCTTAGGCGACCCAGTTGAAATGGGAAACTAGCCTCATTCCAGCTATTCAAATGTCTCCAAAATCTCTTCAAACTGAGTATTTGGCTGGCTGGGGGGTGGGGGAGGGGCCTGTTTAGCATAGATTTGAAAAAATAGATAGCACAATCAATCAGCCAGTTAAATGTAACATCTTATAGGTTTATACTGAGCTAAACATCTGGATCGTTGAGTGGATGAACACAAACAAAGACAGAGTTTTACAGTACGTTTGCGGTTCCAAAGTCCATATAAAAGAAAACAAAGAAAAGAGGCAGGCACGTGCGGCCAGAGTCCTCGTCCTAGAAAATGCTGGTATCAGAGGGGCTTCATTCTAAACTCATTCATTTTGGAGCGAGGTTTCCCTGACGTGAGCATGACCCAAAAACCTCTCTATAAATATAAATCCACATCAGCAAAGCATGGCGGAAGCTTTTTAAAAGAGGCGACCTCGCGCCCCGTTAAGTGGTGTCGGTGTTTTTCTACCCGCATCTGTAAAATCTCGGTGGCGTTCCGGGTGGAAACGCGCCATCCGTGCTGTAACCCGGCCCCGGAACACCAACTGTGCTGCAGCCTCGCCGAAGAGCTGCCAGCATCAGGCTGAGAGCAGTCAGAGAAATATTTACAACAAAGGCATAGCGTTCTTTTTTTGTGTTTTTTTGTCTTTTTTTCTGGAACATTTCAAAGGTACATGCATGATTTTTAAGACAAAACTAGGTGTGATCACACAGCTCTGAAACTCATGGAATGTATGTCCTGGCTGGTTGCTACGGTAACGTCAAGTCTCTTCAGATTAAATTACCTATAAAAATATATATATAAATAAAAAGGTGAGGGTACTGTGTTGCGAGAGCGGCAGCAGCGGTCAACGTCGAGCTGCGCTGCGGGACCGGAGGGGGGGGGGCTCTGCTGAGCGCGGCTCTGGGGGCCGCCGGCCGGCCGCCCGGTCAGACAGACGGACGGACGGCGGCAGAGGCGGCCGGCGTCTCCTCACGACAGGAACTCCTTCTCCAGCTCGAAGACGGAGGGCCGCGCCGGGGAGCTCTGGATGCGGCACAGCGGCACGGTGCAGTCCCGCTTCTGGCCCTCCGTGTCCATGTCCAGCAGCGAGCAGCCCACCTCCGCCGCCAGCACCAGGCTCAGGCTCTGCGCCGCCTTCTCCCCGGAGTAGTGGCCCAGCGAGTAGCTCTTGTTGCGCCCGCGCAGCAGCGCCCAGGCGTGCGGCTTGGCCCGGAAGGACACGGGCCGCGGCCGGGGGGCCGCCTCCCCCGCCGGGGGCTTCTCCTCCCTCTGCTGCCTCTTCTG
>CAJRST010039999.1:5801703-5952187 GCA_907169785.1 Menidia menidia
CCCGCCTCGGCCTGCAGGAGGCACTTGGTGGAGTTGCATTCCACGATGGCCGACATGGAGACCAGGTTGACGGGCGGGGGGGCGGGCGGCGCCTCCTCCCTGCGGGCGCGGCCGCCCGGCGGCGAGGTGCTGCGGCGGAAGCGGGTGGCGCGCTGGAACAGGCCCTCCTTCTTCTTCTTCTCCCTCTCCTCTTTGGGGGGCTCGGGGTCCTCGGCGGGGGCGGAGCTTCTCAGGGCCTCCCTGATGTCGTAGCCCAGCACCACGGAGGCCAGCAGCGAGCCGCAGCCGTACAGGACCGAGTCCGTCCTCCGGCGGGCCGACGACCTCTTCAGGCTGTTGGTGGGGGTGAGCTGGGGGGTGGTGGAGGCGGAGGAGGTGGAGGTGGTGGTGCAGGGGTCGTCGGCGGCGGTCTCGGGCGCGGCGCCGGGGCTGGCGGCGCCCGGCCCGGCCTCTCCCGGGCCGTGGCCCCCGCCGGGGCTCTGGGGCTGCTGCTCGTCCCTCCACAGAGGTAGGTCGATGTACACCTGGTTGGGGAACTTGAGCTGCTTTGGTTTGGAGCTGCTGTCGGGACATTCCTGGGAGTAGGCCTCGTCTTTGCCCGCCCCGGCTGACGACACGCAGGGGGGGAAAAAAAGAAAAAGACCAAACGTTTTCAAACGAAACGTCTTTACATGGAGATTGAACCTCAAAGTGTGTGTGTGTGTGTGTGTGTGTGTGTGGGGCTCACCTTGCTCAACAAACAGGGCGGCGAGGGGCACGGACTTCTGGGACTTCATCAGGCTGGTGGACCAGGGGTTGCTGCCGTCCGACAGAGGACGCACTCTGGACAGAACAGCACAGGAGGAGAGCTGAGAGCGGGCGGCGGGGCGCCTGGACGCAGCCCGCCTGAGGCGGTCATGAAACGATTTGCCCCCCCCCCGCGCAAGACCTCACCTCTCGGCGGCGGCCGGTCTCTCTTTGCTCTGGACTGAACTGGGGCCCCAGGTCCTTCCTTTCTTCTTGATTCCCTTTTTCACGTCGTCGAACTCCTCTGGCCTGAAGAGGGTGCTGCGGCCCCACGTGCGGTTGCTCTCGTCTTGAGTAACTGCAAACACAGCCGTGCACAGAGGACTCAGCCTTCAGCAGAAGTCAGCTTAGACGGGTTAGGGGGATTATTAGGGGTATTATGCCATTTGTTCGATCCCAACACAGTCTGTAGAATAGCCTCCACCTCTCCTCTTGGTTTTAACTCTAAATGGGTGGTGACACTTCAGGGCATTCCAGGCTCGGGGTCGTTGCCACGTCTACAGAGGGACGTTTGGTTCTATTTCAGAAATCTGAAAAACACTACCTGAGTACAGTTTCGAGCTCAGAATGGGAGGTGGGACGGCACCTGTGTGAGTGTGTGGCAGAACGTCTCTCTGTTAGCTGAGCGACTGTCTGCGTGCCTTATCTAAATATTTTAATCTACCGTCACCGCACACGGGGAATGTGCTCGGGTTATTGCAGGGGCGTCGGTGCGTGACTAACATCTTTATGAAACTGTTCAAACAACTGGCGGACTACCCGTGGCTCGGCCTGCTGTCCCACGGCTCTTTGCACAGTCAGTGATTTACTGAAATTCTCTACGAGTCGAGTCACCTTCTCTTATCACTTATTTGCCTGAAACAGTCATACAATTTTTAAGGAAGAACGTGGAGACAGTCAAAAGAAAGTGGACCTACGCTGAATGGCTCGGAGCCGGGGGATGAGCGTGGGGCTGCTGGGGGGGGAGGAGCTGGTGCTGTGGAGGCTCCGCCTCTTGTCCATGGAGGGCGACGCCTGCACGGTGATTTTGTGCTGGAAGTCTGTGACGTGACCAGAGGAATGACATGTTTAGACGGGGTTGGGTGGGGGTTGGCTCGATCTGCTGCCTCCACCGCTCGCCGGCCCTCCTGGCGCCCTGTCTGCTGACCTGAGGGCAGGCTGATGCGGTTCCCGTCCTTCAGCTTCAGGCGCGAGCGCTTGAATTTGCCTTTCCTCTTCTTCACGTTGGGCTTGTCTTTGTTGAGCTGGAAGATGAGGATGTTGAGCTCCCTCTCCAGCACGTTGATCTCCCGCTCGGCCAGCTGCTGCTCCCGCCGCTTCAGCAGCTCCTCCTGAGACTTCTGCTGCAGGGCCGCCCGGGTCAGCTCCTCCTCCCGGGAACGCAGCTCCTGGGGGGGGAGATGGGCAGGTGCGTTAGGGTGGAGGTGGAGAAAAAAACGTCTGCGCCCCCCCAGAGTGTATATCACCGCCCATCAGTGAGTCCCAGTCATGCCTCTCGCATGTTAAAGCAGTTTTAACTGTATGTTTCTATAAACAAAGACATATGAAGACCTAAGACAGGCAGGATTGTTAAGAGAACTTCATCCATAACCAGTCGGTCCCAGGAGATTACCCGCTTTTGTGGAACTATGGTGCAACAGCCCCATGGCTTACTCTTTCCTCCGTTTTCCACTGAATTGCCCTCTGCTCGGCAATAATAATCCTTACTGGATGACTTCAATAAAGCAGCTTTGCGGTCAAACCACTCCAGCCACCCACCAAGACACAGATTACCGACAGATATTTACAGGAAATCTGATGATTCAGAGGCTAATTATGCGGGTAATCTTGAGACATTTGTGATGGGAAACTGCTCAAAAACATTTCCTCTCTTAATGTGTGACGGGACACTAATGGAGCGTCATAAAGCTCAGCTGGCTGGTAAATGCAGAAAGGTGGTCTACCTGTACGAGTTAACCAGAATGAAGCTGAAAAGATTTGTCTACATCACATAAAAAGGGGCAAAAGAATCCCCTGAAACTCGTGTTGTTCGGCCTTGTTGTCTGGATCTGTGCTTGTCCTGCTTCTGTAAACGCTAATTACCCTCCACTCTTAAGCCAGCGACGGGAGACTTGCACACAGGAAGCAGATTAAGGTCTTAACGTGGGGGAACTACGCCGACGCACCTCGGCATTAAAACACCCAATTAGCTTATCCACTTAAAGCAACTTTTAGATTAGACTTTGAGTCCGTAAAAACTGCCGGGAGCAACGGCTCGCAGGTTCCCCCTATGGCTGGTGCCGGCGTTTCCCCGCCGACCGATGCGAGGGCGATGGTACCTTCTCTTTGGTCCTGAGCTCGTCGAACATCTCCTGGATCTCCACGCGCCAGTCGTCCTGCATGCTGTGGAAGGAGTCCTGCGGCATGGTGGCCATCACCGCCTCCTCGATGGCCGACAGCTGCTCCAGGATGCAGGAGAAGGAGGGCCGCACGTGGGGGTCCTGGTCCCAGCACTCTACAGTGACCGGGGCGGCAGAGAGGCGCACAGATTTAGCGGACACCTTCGTGGTTAAATCACAGTTAGCGGTGTGACGTTTTGTGACAAAACGGTGACGCCGATTTCTGGCCGATGCTGAAAAAAGGTGACTAAAACACACATGTGAATCGAATCAGATGAAAAACTACAGCTCAGATATGGATCCGAAGCGGGTTTAGTGGTCATTTTGGTGGGACTGCGCTTTTGGGTATTTCGATGCATAACTGTTCAATTATTTAAATTAATTTAAAATACCAAATAAGTTGGAAAACTGCATTTGTCAAATTGTGATGATTTATGCTGTTATTTAGATTATCTTGGAAAATAAATTAAGAAGTGATATTTACAAATGTACACACACTATAAACAATAGTTACAGGCCATAAAACATTCAGCTGTGAGATTAAATCAGAAATAAATCAAATTCAATAAAAAGTAATTTTACTTTGCATATGTAAAACAAAAACAACTTTTGCTAAAGACATGTAGTAGTAGAAGTGAAAAAAAGAACTTTTAGCTACTGTTTGTGTGTAATCTTGGTTCTATAGACGGAATAGTCCATTCTAAAGAGTTCAGTTCAGCGTAACGGCCTGAGCTGTGCAGGGATCTGTCCGCCTACCTTCCATGAGTTTGGCAAACGGCTCAGGGCAGGTGGAAGGGATGGGCAGCGTTAGCTTATTGACCGCGACGCCGTAAGCGACGGCCAGGCCGTCGATCCCTCGGTACGGCACTTCCCCCGTCAGCAGCTCCCACAGCAAGACGCCGTAGCTGGTGGAACAGAGACGAGAGTAAAAAAAAAAGCGCCGGGGGAAGAGGGGGGGGCAAAGCCCTGGACACTTGAACGCACCTCCAGACGTCGCTGCCTTTGGAGAAGAGAGAGGACTTGATCACTTCCGGGGCCATCCAGGAGTAGGTGCCTGCCGCGGACATCTTGGTGGTTTTGTGCCACTCCCGGGCCAAGCCGAAGTCAGTGATCTTCAGCGTCTTCCTTCCAATGTCGTCGTTCTCGATTACTTCAAGTAATAAAACTGTAATAAAAGAAAAAAAAACATGCAACAGATAAAAGACAATTAAAGCGATTATGCTTCATTGTGGACGTTTGGAAAGAAAGATGGACATACGCGATGAGGATGATGTCAGGAAGAAAGTGGAAAAGAGGCAGAGAAGAAGAGTGGGAGGACAACTGTGCAAGACAGGAGATGATAGTTGATATTGCAAAGGGCCGTCAGTGGTATACGGCCCATTTATTACCGTGGTAACAGAAGACTGACAGCACCACAAAGCAGCTGTCCTCCAGTCTGAAAACTGCTTAACACATCAAAGAGGGGAGGAATTCTCCAAACCTGCCCGTAACACTAGACCTGGCCTGAGAGCAGCGCCACAGCCCGCCGACGCATGAGCTCAATCCTATGAGCACACACTGCTTCAATAAGAAAAGACTGACCGACTTCATTATGTGTGGAAAGTCGGAAATCAAACGGCGCCCCCCCTCCTCGTTTCACCCACTGGAGCCTGGTCTAGTTGTTCTGCTGTCTCCATTCTGGGGATCCTGCTAACAAGGCGCATCGCTTTCCAATCATACATATAGTTATTTCCACATATTAAATGAACATCAACTAAGAACTCCAACATGAACGTTTAACTACAGGAATCGCCCAGAGATAACCCAAAGCACAGCTACTGATAATTTAGGGTTATGTTGAACCTGATGGCGTCGCTGAGGCCTGAGGTGACGTTTCAGGTAGTAAAGCTGATTAATCAACAAAGCTGATTCAGATCTATAGATATCGAGTAGAATGTTTACGAGACAATAACAAAAGGAACCTGAGTGAGTGTTCTGTATAAGAATTATGTTCTATAAGAAATATGTAGCAGTCTAATTTGAGATAAACAGACTTTGGTTTCCCAGTCGCTCTCTGACCTTGAACACACTCCTCCACATCAGTGAAAAACAAAACTTCTTCTGGACTTCACTGTGGTGAACCCTTTTTTGCACTTCTCCTCTTACAGCCGGCAGAACGGGCACCCGTTCCCAGTCCTGCGTGTTCACGGTTCTGGAGGCGTTTGGGAACCCGGGGAACCCGCAAATCGCTCGGGTAGACGCGCTCCGTATCCCTGAGCCCAACGCAGAGCAACGTGCACTTCACTAACAGGAGCCGCCGGGCTCCGTTTCACAGGGCAGCAGCTTTTTCCCACCATGCCACCCCGCGTTCTGCAGGACAAGCCGCTGTCAGAAAAAGATTGTGCGTTTATCGGGGTTTGTGGAACATAAACGATCCTTTAAAAGCCGTGTTTACGCTCATGGGGCCTTGGAATCTTTAACTACAGCGAAAAAGCAACAAAAAACAAGAAAAAATACCCAGAAATGGGGATGACCATCAGTATTTTTCATTCCTGGAATGAATCAGAGTTGTTAAAGACATCTCAATATGATGTTTGTATTTTCCCCAAGCCTCAAACGAGCTACAACCACCTTACAAAGAGCACAAGCTCATCATCTCAGACCTGCCGCTCCCTCTTTCATGGAATTTACTCTCCAAGTCAGACTGGCCTTTCAGGACTGACATTTGGATTCTACTGCTTTGCTGAAAATGGCTTCCTAACCTCCCAAATCAAACCAGCTGCCGCAGGAATAGGCACTTCCAGCGGTTCGGAAAAAACTTGCTGCAGCCACAGGTAGGCGGGTGACAACCATTTAACTATGAGAAAAATCAGGAAGCATTATCAGTGCAGAGAGACTCCTGCGGGTCCTCATTAATAAAGAGGGCCACCGGTGCCATTACAAGCCTCCGGCACCGAGGGGATCCTCTACCCAGGCTGCAACAATAGGAATTCCATTACAAACAGGTTTCACTGGACCAATGATATACTTCAGCTTCCTGTTGTCAAGTCTCCTCTCAGTGATTCCAAAGATTCCTCCCAGCAGACTCAGTGGGCTAATAATGACTTAGGATGGCTTGGTTACACAACCTGAGGAACAGAGGTTTTGGGATGAACTTGACCGTGCTGATTGGCCTATAGAGTATCACGCCAAATACTTCCTTTGTAGCTCCGTGTTACTTTAGTGTCAGCCCTCTAGAAATGTCGCATAAAAGAACTAGCTAACTGTCTACATGACTCCACGCTGACGTGATGCCACACGAAGAGCACCGGACGGCCTCTCTACTCCTTTAAAGCAGCCCGTCAGCAGCCAGGCTAATAACAAAACAGAGCCATAGCTAGAAAATATAAGGAAAATGTCAGTGAATCTGCTAACTTTTTTCTGTTTACATTCAAAGCCACTTCATGCTGCACTGTACTGTCAGGTTGTCCTGTAGATGTGTATTCTGTGTTCAAGGGATATCAACATATGAATGGATGTCAAAACAGGATAGAGAAACCTTTATAGACATCTAATAAAAAAGGACTACACAATTAAATACTACATCTACCTGAATACTAGACGGTTGTAAAAGATAATCATATACATATATATATATATGTATACAGCAATCTAATGACAGACTAACATGTTCCCAGAAAGTCTGTCAAGTGGAGTAAATATCACAAAAATCACTGCCAGGTTAAAAATAAAGTGACATTGAAAGCCGCCAGCGCTGACAGGCTGTGTGTTTGAATCTGACTCCGAACTGACTGACAAGTTTTCTGGAGTTGATGGAACCACTCGTCCTTGGTGTGGTGTTTTGACGACACCGGACAGCCGCCTCGCACAATGTCCGAGGCCAAAGCAATGGACGGACACCGCACCACTCCGACGAAGCGCGTCGGCCTCTGGGTGGAGGCCCTGTGTTTCTCCTGTCCGGAGAGGGCTACCGCCACTGCTGTCAACAAAATGGGTGTGTGTTGTTCTCACACTGTAGGGTTCCCCATTGGTGTGGAGATGTTACAGGACAGACTAACTAATGACTTTTCCAGAAAAGAAAAACACAAACTGTGAGGTGTCTGTTACCGGTGGCCTCAACGTGGGAACACTTCCTCCTTCAGTCCAATTTCAGGGGCTCATTTCAGAGGAGCGGGCATACTGCCGTTCATAAATTAGAAAATAGCAAAAATTATGATTCTGTCATCTCTTCGAAAACAGTCATGTGTCATTTAGATGTAATAATCGCTCAGTGATCTTTGTGACCGGGTGCGTCTAACAACACATTACAACTCAGACCTCCTCCGCGCTGCCACTTTTTCCCTGTCTACATTTTCTCACTCTTTGAATAGAAAATGTTTTGAAGAGGACAACAGCTCAGCGCAATTGGAGATGGATATGCCCCCAAGGCAGACCCCACCCTCGGTCCAACCCCCATTTAGCTCCCCTTTCTAACAGCGGATCTCGAGGCAGACCCATCCTTCACGGTGGGACAGTGGGAAGATCAGAAGCAGAGCTGCTGTCTTCAAAGCAGGTCCCACGCTTCTTTCCTTTGCCCCCCCGGAGTAAAATAACTTTTGGGGTTTTTTGGATTAAAATGAGAACGAATGCACATTAATCAATTGTTTAAAAGGTTTGAATATGACAGCTGAGCAGCTCTTAATCGTGTGTTAATCCAAAGCATTTTCACACCCAGAGAGCTGCTATTAAAAAGTATTTAAACAGCATGATTTTTGTCAAACTTGGTGGGCCATTAAAACAATTTCCCCGTTGCCATCTGCGGTGTGAATGTAGAGAGAACAAAGCTCAGCGGGAGAACTTTTCTGTCCACCATAAAGGTAAACCGTAACCTTTCCCTCATATCTCTCTATATATAGTCACATTTTGCTACCAAATATACTTCGAAGTAACTTTATTTGCTGTAAAAAATTCTTTAAAACTGAACCCAACAGTTCAAACTGAGATCCCTGTAGTAAGAAGGAACCGGGGTGATTAACACACATTCAGACTGGTTTGTTTCTCCGGGTGGAAATGAGAATGCCCCCAGGCATTCTGGTCGATGGGAAAAGGATCAGGGCTAATAGTTGGCTAAATCCATCTATCATGGTCACATCTCTCTCTGGGCCGTTTGTTCTTTGTCTGCCCTCTTCCTCTTTTGGTTTAGGTCTATACGACGTTTGAGTGAACCCGTAGCTTGGCTAATTAAAACCTATCAACTGTTTAAGGTGTGCCGCCGGTGCCTTCTGCTGTTTGGGCATCCATCATTGCAGCGGGGCGCTGCGGGCAGGAATGCAGAGGATTGGTGGGTTTTGGAAGGCAGCTCTTCTCAGCTGTGGGCCCTTTTCCTTTTCACCCAGCCCAGCAACAATAGGTGCAGTCAGGGAGAGGTCATAAAAAACACAGTGAAAGCATCTCAGCTCCTCCTCTCTCCCCTCTGCCCATTCTCTTGTCAGAAAAAGACAGGCAGTAACTGTCTGTGTGTCACCAGGGGTAATTGTGGGAAGCCAGAGAAATTTGCCCCGCAACACCTAGTTCCCGTTTGGGCTACTTTACCTAGTAGGTTCCACTTATTCAAGAAAAAATGTTACCTAAGACAAATGATAAATTAGAGGCTAAAAAGAAATTCGTATGGCCTTTATGGGCCACTTAAAACTTTGCTTTGCTCTCCTGTTGTGCTTTTTATTCAGTCCAGCTAATTAAAGACTAGATTTCTTGAGAGAAGCTTTGGCTGTGCTGCTCGTGGAGAGAAACTGTATTTTCATTCACACCCGGCTGTGCAGCAAAACAGTTCTGTAGTTTTTAATTATGTCCTTTATTGTGACTGAAGCAAAGATAGGGCTGATCTGCTTTTGTCTACCAGTAAATAAACCTGATTATAACGGGGATAGATCCCGTTCACTGGACAGATGTTTGTGTTCAAAGCAACTTATTGTAATCTGTTTTTCTGCCCACGCTGCATTAATTCCCTACTAATTATTTGTCGAGCCCCTTTAGTTGTGGATGAAATATGATTATGAACGTCTCATTTATATGACTTTAAATCTACTTTAGCGCTGAGTGATATTCCTGTAGAGATGGAAGCCACAGCTGACTAATCATCCGCACTAACACTGTGTACTTGGTCCTTTAAAAACGAGTTCCCACTGAAGCTTAAATATCAACATGTAGCAGAAAGGGAAACATTGGTGTGATCCGTGAGAGGCGGGAGGAGGGAGGGGAATGGGCACGATGAAGCCAGACAATAGCTTCAGATTGAAGGGAGAATAGTGTGGCATGTGCTCTGAACGGAACTCCATCCGTTTCGGTGGCGTTGGAGCACACATTCTTGGCATACTATGGCTCACACAAAGATGCAAAACTCCAGAGCTGATGTAGGTTACGTGTGCTGGCTGAGGGCCAGGTTTCAGAGTGGCTTCTTGCACTTGCTGCTGCTGCTCTGTGGAGTCAGTGCCTGTGCCAACGCCAAGAAACAGGTTTAAATCAATGTTGTGTAATGAGATAGAGGGGAAAGATGAAAAATAACTGGTTGTAACAAATAACAAAAGGCAAAGTAAGCACAGGAAGTTTGCAAATAAATCCCTGAACACATAGGAATTAGTAATAAATGTTCTCCAACAGCTGCTGTGTGCATAGCTGAGATTCAACAAACAAAAAAAAAGTCTTTCATTATTTTGAGTATATTTACAGACTCAAACCTACCTGCCAAGCAACTACAGTGCAAAGGTTTATCAGAGGGAGATTGTGCGCATTATAAGCTTATAACTATGTCCCCCGAACACATAGAGAGAATGGAGTAAGAAAATATTGGCAGGGATAACTTTTTAGTTGGTTTTGATCCTCTCAAGGAGTTGAATTTAAGAGCATTATTAGTTTGAAAACTGCCGGCAAAGAAGCAGACGTGAAAAATAATACACAGCAAGTGGGAGCCGAATGGAACAGGGAGAGGAAGGAGAGACATAAAGTAAGAAGGGAAACCCCCTCAGTTTGAAGCAATAAAAGAGTACCGCTGCTCTCTGGGAGATTAAATATGAACGGAACAAAACAAAACGAGGGCTTTGAGACCCTCCGAGTCCTAGCCATTCTTTTGGCCGCAGTAGCCTAGCAACCGTTGCTTGACCAGTCCATTGTGTAAACGTATGTTAAGCTTTTATCCCTCATTAGCAACATTCCACCCTGCAGGCCGGGATTTTACAGATTAGGTTGAAAAACACAAAAGAGATTGAACAAATCTTGCTGACTTCCAACATATTACTTTACAGGCTAATCATTGATCAAATAGCCGAATGTTTGTCTGTGTGGAGCATGTGTACATTGTGATAATTGAAAGTCAGAGTAGTTCAGCAACGTTGATTAAGCTTCTCTGCTCCTCATCTGTACACATGTACCTGCTTATTATCGGTTAACACTCGGACGGAACAACTAGATTAGAAAAAAAAAAAAACAGGTTGCTGGTGGGAAACCGCTTATCACAGTTGATCTGTTTTCATCTACCCCCTGCGTGGATCGTTCTGACTGCCTTTATCTTTAAAACTGGCTGATGCACAAATAGCGAGGCATATGGACACCAGGCCCACAGATGCACCAGCCCAGTCCTGAGCTGCATCGCTCTCCAAGTGGGGAAAAAACAAACAAAAACAACACACCCCAGGGAGCCGCTCGAGTGTTTGTGTGTGAGAGTCTTTTGTGAACTTACTGGCCCAGCTCTAAGCAAACACATGCAGCTTCTTCCGCCGTCCTCATTCAGATATGTATGCTGTCGACTCATGTTCAGACCTCTGACCCCATACGTTCCTCTACGTGCGGCCACTGACACCACCGCTGATAAGGTAAAGCTTCTATTTTTGTCACTTTTTGCCGGAACAGCCCCAGTGTTTGACCCTCGTTTGAGCATTATTCTGCCAACGCTTTTCTGGATCCGGCGACAGGTTCAAGTTTAGCTGGAGCCTGGCCCCTGTGGCGAGCTCATTGTGGACAATCTCTGCCGTTTCTAAGTTTTCCTTCTCTACTTCAATATTAAACTTTCTCTGGGTCACAATGAGCTGGCAAAACAAACACTGACCTGTGTTAACAGCACTGTGGCTGTTCGGGGGAGTCTGTTTGTGTATGTTCCCCAAACATCTGATTAGTGAAACAGCCTAAACAGCAGTTAAATCCTTTCTCCCCATCTGCCCCATAATTAAGCGCTAATCTTCATCTTAAATAAGACTTCTCGCAGGGTTGGTCTCCTCTACACTGTTTCTAAGTTAATCAATGGGATAAAGACAACTGTTTTTAGACAGTGTTTATAGTAAATGTTTTAAAAGGCTACAAAGCTGAATCTTAATCACCTGGATCTAATGTATTACAAATGACATTGGCTTGAAAGCTGTGTTAGCAGAGGATTTTGACAAGATCTAACTTTAAGAAAAGTCTGAGACCTTTATCGTGTCTGCAGATCATATCCAAGGTTAAGATGCAACGATAATCAGGGAGTTTGAAGCTGCTGGCTGCCATTTCCAGGACCCTCCGCATCAGGGCAACTCTACGTTTTTCAAACCCAGTCACAATGTCTCGACCCATAGCTCCTGCTCAGTGTATCACATGTACCCCCCCACACACACATTAACGCACTGCCTCTCACAGCTAGAGATAAACAGACATCATTACACCAGAGCTGCTCCACACATGGCTCCAGGCCGATAAGAGTCTCCAATCACAAAAGGGAGAAATGGTGTTTGGAGTCGTATTACACACATAAACACACCTGAGCTGCAGTGAGTGGTCTGTGTCACTGGGTATGTGACTCAAACCCTTTTTTCTCCTCGAGTCCGGTCCATTCATTATTCAGTCCTGGGAAACTAAAGTTTGCTGGCCTGTTGTCAATTAGCAGAACTGGCATAGTAGGCCTGCTGCTCTGAACCGAGCGGAGCCTGTGCTATTACAGAGAGAGCGGCTCCCAAAAACTGAACCCACCAATTTGCTGTTTGAGACAATACTGCTGACAGTAGTAAGAAAACTGTGAAGACGTGGCTTTCTGGGTAAGCCATCTTTCTCACTTTCACAAGTGTCATCGTCCTCTGTGCCACTTCTTTGTGTCCTGCGAACTCTGTGGCTGTTTAAGCCCATGACCCGGCGGTGTGTGCAGAGAGTGTCTGGTTATGTGTTTGGTAAATCACTGGCTTTATTTGAACAACATCTCGGCTTTCGGTGGAGAGGGGGCTGGGAAGGTGAGTGTGTGTTTTAAAAGGATGCGGTGGGGGGTTCAGTGCGGCCCAGCTGAGCAAACTCTTCACTTTAGTTCACATCCTCTCGACGGCATCCCCCCACCACTTCATACAGCGCAGGCCTACTGCACCGCTCTGAAGCCGCTCCAGGAGAGGGGCAGCGCTCTGCCGGCAAGGTGGTGAAACCTCTGTGGATTACACGCTTACAGCAGCTCCGGCTGGTGCTGTAATAACAGTGCTGCGTTATCATAATAAACAATGAGCCAGAGATTTATTTCTAAACAGGGCCCTGTGTCAGTGAGGACACATTTAACCACCACCAGTTGCAACATGCGCCAAACTGTTAATCAGAGATTGTCTGGGGTGGAGGAAAAAAAATTAACAAGGGCTTAAGTGTGTTCAAACTAACCAGATCATGGAAAACACAGCTAAATATGTGTAGAATAAAGAATGTGGCAAAGGTTCAACAGGTGAACTGGTCCCAGAGATGCCTGAGGCCCTTCAACAAGTCTGTCCAAAGCACACACACACACACACACACACACACACACACACATACACACGCTTCAGTCTGTGCTTACTGTTGCTAGACTTCAGGTCACGGTGGATAATTGGGACCACGGCCTCCTCGTGTAGATATTGCATCCCGCGTGCGATCTGCACGGCCCAGTTGACCAGGATGTGTGGAGGAATGCGCCTTCCGGTCAGCGCCCGGTTCAGCGTCCCCCCTCGAGCGTATTCCATGACCAGGCACAAATTGGGCTCCTCCAAGCATACCCCTTCCAGCTTAATGATGTTCGGGTGCTGGAGCATGGAGAAAAGCTTGGCTTCCTGCTTCACGCTGCCGGCGGTGGCCGTTATGTCCTCGTCCGGGTCATGGCGAGCCGCTTTCACCGCGACCTCCTGGTCGTTCCACGTGCCCCGGTAAACTTTGCCAAATCCACCCACGCCTATGATCTCCTCCAGCACCAGTTCGCCGAAGGGGATCCGGACGGGAGGGCTCGGGACTTGCTCCGGGACCCCCACCGACCCGGCAGCCGCAGGGAGACGGTAAATAGCGGGCTGGTAAGTAACATAATTGGAGGGGAAGATCCCGACCCGGTGGTTGATCTTGCCCGTCCACCATCCCTCGTCTCCGGATATCGCGGCGTCCTTGGACAGGACCTCCACCACGTCCCCTCGCCGGAGGCTGAGCTCGTCCTCGCCGCTCGCCTCGTAGTCGTACGCGGCCGTCCACAGGGACCGAGTGGGGCACAGTGGGGCCGAGTGAGCCCACGCCCGGCCGGTGGGGGACTCCGTCCAGGCATGCTCCCCGGTCCCACCGCCGCCGCCCGGCCGCCCTTCACCGTTTGGGAAAGCGGCCTGCGAGACATCCATTTCTCGGTGGCCGTAGCGGCACCATAGGGTGCGGAGCTTTCAGGACAAAATCTAAACTTTAAAAAAAAGTCAAACGTAACTTTAGAAAATCATCGCGGTGCCACATTTGCGAGGCTATCCGCAAAAGAGGAGGAACGGATCCCCTGCGCAGCTCACGACGGATGTAAACTGTGTCCAAAGTCCTGTGGGAGATACCGAGTGCATACAAGCCTCTATCCACGTCGCCACTCCGGTGAAAAAGTGTGAGGGTCAACGAGCAGCTAGCGAGGCTGCTGCTGGTGGCTAAAGTTAGCCTAATTACGCTTCAGCAGACGCCACACTCCACGGGCTGGTGGTGGAGCAGCGACATAAAGCTGGGAAGTATCGGCCAAGGCTTCAAATTATGTCTGCGAGGACACCATGGCTCTCTCGGAACAGTTTATGCTTGGGGCTTTTGCGTTAAACCGGCTAAAAGTTAGCCCGTCGCCGATTGGAGCTAAGTTACCAAGTTTCCGCAGGTGCCGCGGGAGGTGCACCTGCACCGTCCGCTCTGGACACGCACACGGAGCCTCCGGCCGGCTGCTTTTCCCCGGCAGGCTCGCTGGTAAAGTGCATGTAGCAGCCGTGTGGCGAAACGTGAAGTCTGCTCGTTCTTCTCTGTGAACCTTTACCGGGAATTCCCAATGCATTCCAGACTTTGGGCTAGCGGGTTAGCTTAGCATAGGTCAGTCCGTTGACTGGTACAGCGTTTCGGGGGAAAAAAAAAGTTGCTTTTCTCCTCTTTAAGACCACTTGCTCCAAAGTTTATCCCTCCGCCGGGGTGCGATGAACGGCTGATTAAATAGTGTGTAAAAAGAGCGCAGAACATCCTGGGGTTCAAGCGAGACGGTGCGACGGCAAAACCACGAAAAGAAAATCCGTAAAGTTTAATCAAAACAAGCCCCCCCCCCCACCTAGCCACCGATGTCGCCAAGAGGAGTCGGTCGCGGCAGTGGCTGGACCCGAGGACGCTGTTGGTGAGCTCGGGACTGTCTGTGACGCGCTCTGATTGGCGGGCTGCCTGTCACGTGACCGCTGAAGCAGTCGTGGGGGAGGGAGGGGGGAGGAGCCACTGTAGGAATGTGTGAGGAGAGCACGCTTTCATGGAAATGATGGGAATAGTGTACCATATAAGGACTCGTGCACACACCCGCGCACTTCCAATGCTACACAATAACCTGATATTCACACTGTGATCACCACGGACACACAAATCCTCCACTGGACCCACACATAAATACTGCGTGCAAATATATATATATGTATATATTTATAAAGGCACGTTTGTGTTTGAGTATCAGTTTTCTCTCTCTCGTGCAAAACCACTCGGCTGTGCACACTTGCCGAGCAATGAAGGAGGGACGCGCATAATAGAAAAAGATGGATGGGCAGGCATGGAGGAGGAGTGAGGGAGGGAGGGGGCGGTCAGAGCTGCGCATCTGTACAGGCGGAGGAGACGAAGGAAGGAAGGGGGGAGAGAGTCGAACGGGTCAGGATGAGGAGCGCGGCAGCGGCAGCGACGCAGAGCTCGACACTGGGATGGGAAAAGCCAAACGAGAGGACAGCTCCGAGGGGAAACGACGAGGCATGAGAGACGGCGCCCGGGAGACGTGCTGGATCGCTCCAACATGGAGGCATAGCGACGGTGGCATACGTTAAAGGGAGATCATCTCATTGTAGCCTAGCAGCATCATCATCATCATCCCCATCATCCCCATCATCACCATCCGTCCGTTCAACCTGAACGGAGAGGAGGAGAGAGGAGGGGAGATGGGCTCCCAGGTTGTGCAGACCCTGCGACAGGGAGTGTGGGCATCCTTGACCGGGGGCTGGTACCACGACCCCGACCAGAACAAATTCAACAACTCGTGCCACCTCTATCTGTGGATATTCCTCCTGATGTTGCCCCTGTCTCTCCATCTGGTGAGTTTTAACAGGGGGTGGGGGGGTGGGGGTGGGGGGGACATGACGTTCAAGGCCGCGAGGGTGGCGTGAGGTGTGCAGTAGGTAACGTTCATCCTCGCTGGGTGCACAACCGAGAGCTCAGCAGAAATCTGACTGTATTCTGATGTGTGGAGCCAGAATTACGGGGGTGTCGCAGTATTTTTCCCCGCATGCAGCGAGGGAACGGATGGCTGCCCCTGGATGTGTCACTGGTGGGGCCAGAAAGCGTGAAAGTGTGATTAAATACGCTCCTGTCATGGCTTTGGAGATGGGTGCACTGTTTACTGAAACAGTTTTATTTAAAAGCTTCTTGACTTCCGCTTCATGGGTGACTTGGACTGAATGACACAGTTATGTTAATGAGATCCTTCTTTAACAGAGAAATGACTTTGAATGAATAAAGTACAGAGCTGCTGCCAAAGGTCAGATGGATGAAGATGTGACTGTAGTGGGTTCAAACTCCTAATTTCCCATTTCTGTAGGAAGTTACTGAACAAGAAGATAATTTTCTAATGTATGTGACACTTCTGAAAGATTAATCATTTTCTACTTTCTGAAATGAAAGCATTTTATAACTTTCCTTTAAAAATAGGGCCTTGTGGAAGAATTCTGGGTTCATTTGCATTTTTCTCTTAAAAATACTTGTTTATGGACTCTAAAGAAATGACAGCATCAATACTACCAGGCTCTAAATTTAGGCCCAGATCTGCTCCTGGAGACATGTAAAACAGCCAGAATTGTCCTCAGAGAAGTGTGACTCATGTAACAGCGTGATGCAGATGCTTTGTCTGATATCCCAACAGTCTTTGCTCTAAGCCTTTCTTCCCACCAATCCATCAGATCAAATGTAGTGGTTCGCTGAGCTTAAAATGCTCTTGGGTGGATAGATGGGTTCTCAGGAGGTGCCGCAGACCTTGATCAGAGGCTGATAAAACTGTTCCGCTCTCTCCACAGGCCCTGCCACCTACCACCATGGCTCTGAGCATCTATTGCACCTCCATTACCATCTTCTTCATCCTCATCAAGCTGGCCAACTACCGGCTGCACCTGATGTTCGATGAGGGTGAGGCAGTGGTCCGCAGCAGCCTCTCCGACCTCAGCAAAGCTCAGGAGAAAAAGAGTAATGCCTCGGACTCCTGCCTGCCCGCCAGCATCAGGTGAGCAGCCGTAGGAGGGACGGGTCAGAAATAGGTGACAACTCTGTATCAATATTCGACTAAGTATTTTTCTGCCTTCTACAACTCATACCGCTGCTATGACGTATCAGTCATCACAAAAACTAGGCCAGAAGGCTAAATCCCTAATGATAGAACTTAATTATTAATATGGAATGTACATTTAGGACTTAGATCTCCCTTTAGACTAATGCCAATAATAGTAGTGTAGCTAACCATTTTTAGTTTGAATTTCTACTCTGTAAACGTCTATTAGCATCAGTCCTGTCTTCCTTTTAGATCATATTAGCTAAATGAGTGAGTGTCTTAGAGTGTCAGCTTTATTTCAGATGTCTAAGTGCAGCTTTCATTTAACTAGAATAAACAACAAGTCCAGGAGCAAGTGTGTTTGCCTTTCACATTAGTTTCCTTGTGTAAAACATATTGATATAGCCAGACAAAAAGATGACTCAAAATCCTGTCAAAGCGATGTTTCATTTCAAGTTTCCATAATTTTCCATCTTTATTTATTAGAAAGAGCAGCACAGTCCCTGACAGTGTTGCCATGACGACGTTAGCTCGGAAGCGTCCCAGTTCAGTGATCCAGGTGACAGTGAAACAGACCGAAACTGACCCAGGACTGATCGGAGTGGTGAGGGCAGATTTAAGAATTGGACAGTATGAACATACTTTGCATGAGCTGCACTGGGTTTGTATTTTAATCTGGATTTTTCTGTTCCATTCAGGACTGTTCAAAGTCAGAGGAGGGGAAAACTGTGGAAGGTATTGCTGATGTTCTATTTATTTATTTACTTGGTTTTGCTGTTAAGATGTAAATGTGTGACCAGTGATTGGGCAGAGACACAACCAATCCAGATGTCTTCATACAGAGAATGAGGCATGTTGGAGTCCAGGCAACATCACAAACAAGTGGGTGCCTTAGCATCACATTAGAGGCGGAATGCAAAACACCAAAGAAACTGTTGAGTCCCTTGGTTTATGATTGGTTTTATTAACAGTTACACTCATAACAATTTTTCTAACACTGCAGTAAGCAAGTAGCACACAAGTACATCTGTTCCATTGTTCAAACGACGAGACACAATTTCATTTCGATGGCATCCATCATCTAAACATCCATTTCAATGTTGCTATCTCTGGTGTTGAAATGGCTGGAATAAATCAATAAACTGAGTTTAGTCAACTTTGTCCTCAATTTTTACCCGTGGTAGCTATTTGTTTTTGGAATGTTCTAATTTTGGGTTAGCCTAAAACAAATATAAAAGCACCAAGAGAGCAGTTTGATTGAAATATTTAAGCGATCGTGTTTTAAGTTTCACTAGCTTCACTAAGGGATTGGGCGATTTTTTTATTCTACACGATTTTGAGATTAAAGGAGGATGGCGTGTCAAGGTTGTTGTACGTGATGATTATTGGCAGATCTATTTGCAGATCAGAGATGATTTTCAGAAATGATAGATCTCCTGGGTGTGATTGTAGAAGCCATTGTGGATATATTTGGCCTAGAGTTCTTTCTGAGTTACTGAATCTTACTGCGGCTTTTATTGACCAGTTGGCGGACAGAAAAGTAGATTGAAGAGGGAAAGGGCAAGAAGCTGGGAATCAAACTGGACCAGGCTGCAGTGTGAACTTTTGAGCCATGATCATCCGATCCTGACCTGAGGACGGATTTTGGAATTAAGGATTCAGTTTTGCAGCACAAAAATTTTCACCACCAAAAAAAAAGCACAACAGTGGGACGCAGAGCAGTTTTCTAGAAAAATGGCTTTTAGACTTAAAGGAGGTTGGAAATTAAACATATTTTAATTAATCATTTGTTATAAAGTTCAGCCTGAGATTGCAGTAAGTGAGGCTTTACACATACGTTCTACTGTCAGGGTCAGTCCTCACTGGAACCAAACGGTTCCTCTTCCCTAATGCACTAAATGGTTTCTTAGAGAATCTGAATTGACAACTTCCTTTTTCTGCAAACACATCACTGTTGTTAATATGCTCAGACAAGCAGCGAACTAACAACAAGCCAGTTAGCCTGCCAAAAGCAGCTGACCGCTTCCGGTAAATTTATGACATAATGCACGGGTGAGTAGTCAGACTAAAGTCAGCTGATTGAAAAAAGGGACATAAACACTGTGGCGCATTGCATCAAATGATTGCACATTTGGA
Source organism: Menidia menidia (assembly GCA_907169785.1). Taxonomy (NCBI): domain Eukaryota; kingdom Metazoa; phylum Chordata; class Actinopteri; order Atheriniformes; family Atherinopsidae; genus Menidia; species Menidia menidia. The sequence goes on from CAJRST010039999.1 coordinate 5,820,745, forward strand.
ATGAAAACATAAGTGTTCGTTTTTAGTACCAGACTTCCTGCTGTAGAGGTCAAGGAGTGGTCTGCTTTATCTCAGAAAAGTGCAGTTAAAGTGTATGCTGTCACTGCAGTCATTTAAAAGGCAGGAATTTTAAGATTTAAGTCATTTTTTTGTTATTAATGAAATCCCCTAATATAAGAATCATGTCACGCCAGGACAGTACGAGACCGCTTCAGAGCAGCCTGTGGAGGGAAGCCCGCACCGGACCCCCGATCCGTCTCCAGACGACCTCTCCAGTCCCAATCCAGACCAGGATGCCCCGCTGCTGCAGGCCCAGCAGAGGCCCCCGTCCCAAGCCGAGAGGGAAGAGGCGCGCGTCGGGTCTGCAAGTGAGATCGGAAAAGCGGATGCAGAAATAACCGAAAATGGAGCTGAGAAGGAAGCGGTGGAGATCCAGAGCCCTTTGCCGGAGAAAGGCAGAGACCAGACAGAGCTTGAGAGGACTGTGGAAAAAGACTTGGAGCAGGAGAGAATAGAGGAAAGAGAATTTGAGGATAAAGAGAGTGCAGACAGGGAGACGGCTGATGAAGGCTTGCCATCTTCCAAGGGAAGCGAAGATGAGAGTGAGGAGTGCAGTGAGGGGCAGAAAGAGACCTCGGATGCCAACAACAACTCACTTGAGACTCCAAAGGAAGACCAGGATGAGTTCATTGACATGCCAGAGCCTCCCTCACAGGTAGGCCCCGCTTACACATGAGAGCTTTAAATGTGCTTTGGCAAAAAACATGTAATTGTTTAGCATTACTTTATACTCAATGTGGACATGTTGTGTCTCAGGCTGAGCCCGTTGAAGAGACATACTGTTCGGATGAGATCGAGGTGGTGCTGGTGGATAACTCCAGCTCCCCTTCGTCAGCTCACCTGGATAACAGCGACACAGTCAAGATCATCATCACTATGAGCTGTGATCCTCAGACTGCGGCTCAGCTGGAGGAAAGCGTCAAACAAAGCCTTCTGGAGAATGCACAGGTATTTATTTTTTTAAGTGAATTCTTTTACCCTCTCATGTCTGTTTGGTCAAAGCAAAATTCAGACAGCATTACATATCATTATTTTCAATGCTCTCATTGAACAACTAAAGTAAAATGTATGATTTGGCACAATGTACTCCAGAAAATTGGAGTTAGGCAAAGAAAGTCTGCCAAAATTGGATTTGCAAGATCAAAAGATAACCTGGTGAGGGTGTCAGGACTGGGTATTAAAAGATACCCCGAAGACCTTTCAAACAAGCTTGTGTTAGGGTTTTCATTTTCACTTCACCTATTCCACCCAAGCAACCAGAATTTCCAGCTTAAACAGAACCAGAAGGCCTCATGTCTACCCCACACACCTGAGTTTGCTCCAAATGAGCTCATTTCAGAAGGACAGAATGACAGGGGACAGATGCTCCGTGGCCAGATGAGTCCACGTCTCAGCTGTTTTCAGGGTAGACTGGCATGTGGCCTCAAACCTGATCTATCTCTCACTGAAAATATAAGATTGAGCAGCTAATTGACTTAATCAACATGATAACTTCTAAACGTAAAACGTCACATACTTTTCAAACAAGCAGTTCACCAATGGGTTAATTTTTCTCATTAAGAAACATAGAATATCTTTTTCAGTGTACCTCATCTTTTCTTATGTTAGTCATATTTACGCAGAAATGTAAAAGAAAATCTTATCCAAACATTATACAACACCACTGACAAAACAGTACAGTGATGTGTTACTTTGGTGTTTCTAAATATAACATTTCAGCTTGTCTGTGCACTTACTAATTGCTTGATAAGAGATATTCTGTGCACTGCGGCGTGAAGTTTGGTCTCTCTCTTCTTGCCAATGCCTACAAATGGACTAAAACTTGTTTTTATTATAAAAAAAATCTGTCTAAGTCATCTGTTGAGCATCCAAGTGTGGGAAGAGGTCCAAATTCAGTATTCCGTGTGTTCCAGTCCAATACTGCTGATGGCAGATTGTTCCTAAATAAAGCTCAGACCAAGGTTGGAGGCATTGTTACGCTTCAATATAAGTTAATGAGACATGTCTGTCTGTGTGTGTGTGTGTGTGTGTGTGTGTGCTCTGAAAGGCTCAGAAGGATGCTGGGGAATGCCACATCAAGATCCCCGTCATCACTTTTGATTCACCTGAGGAGAAGGAGGAGGCTGAGGAAGGAGAGGAAGCGAGTGGCTCGGAGGCTGACCCCGCCGCCACACTGCAAAAGACCGCCAGCCAAAGTGAAGAGTTCCATTTATGTAGGGAAACAGCCAGTCCTGGGTCCACCACTCTCGGGTGTCCTGATCCAGAGCTGGAGCATCACACACTGCAGATGACCACTGACAGCACGCCCAGCCCACAGCTGACCAATGACAACAGCTCATCAGGCATCGACGTCCACTCCCACCCAGACGACACTGACCCTCTGGATCCAAACATAGATTCACGAGGATTCTTGCGTCTGCCGCAAACCATAGGTCGCTATGGGCCTGGAGGCAGGACGCACATCCGAGGGCTGAGCATGGACAGCGGGAAAGATGCCGTCCTGCTGTCCGATCGCTCCCATAACACAGTACGTTTCAGTCTATTTCTGCATCTCTGTCTTTGTCGTCACCATCCATGTGCTGTATAAACTCAGTTTGCCTCTCATCAGACCACCATGACTAGCTCCAAATCAGACCTGGAGGCAAAGGAGGGCCAAATGCCAAATGAATCCAACTTCTCTGAGTTTGTGTCCCTGCTGGGGTCTCTCAGCACGAGAGGAGGAAATACTGTCAACAAAGAAGCAGAGGGGCCAGTGAACAAGGAGAAACCGGATGCTGCTGATGAAGGTGACTCAACCTTCTTCATGTAAACATGCCAAAAACCAGGATTATAGATATCGAAAATCATTCACAATTAGTGGATTAGTGGCTCGGGATTTTCGCTTCATGCGAAAGATAACACTGTCGAATTGGGTTTGGATTTCTGGTTCTCCACACAGCTGTCTGACAGCTGTCTATATTCATAAAACAGTTAAACGCAAACAGTCATTTCTGTTTGGTCTATGCTTAGAAAAACAGAGCGCAACTCCTGGGTCGGATGAGACGAAAACAGATACCAGCACTGAGAACAGGTCAGAGAGACCAAAGCCACCCACCAGTCTGCCAACCAACACTCTGCAGGCCATACCGCCCACACACATCCCCATCGTCTCCCCTGACAGGTAAGCTAGGAGGTTTTTTTTGTGAAAACGCAGCTGAATTTAAACTCAAACACACAATCTGAACAAAAATATATAGACTGGACCTCCAGATAATGTTGTTTTCCTGTCTTAAGCCCACAGACGGACAGAGAGAAGGATCCAGATTATGATTCTCTCCCCTCGCAGACATCTCAGTCTGAGAGCTCCATGCTGCAGGTCATCTGCAGACCCGAGGCCACCAACAAAGAAGAGGCCTACACCTTCCATACTGTGCACAGTGAGTTGACAGTTGCGTGATCAGGTGTTCAGAGAAAACAACATTTAGTTACGAACGACATCTGTCACTGTGTTGTGAAGCTTTCGTGGCATTTAGATCCCTTCTACAATAACTAGCAGGAGCTGGTGTTTTCACTTTATTAGCATCTCTGAAGACTTGCCGATCAAATGGCATTTTTACCGGACTGACTCAGAGATGCTTAACTGTTCAGTTGTGTGACTGTAAAGTTAAACGGATCCCCCGTAATCCGTTGTTGCCCTGACAACCTGTGCGTCTCTGTTTAGGAGATAGGCCTCGCAAGCTGTATGCAGAGAGGGCGCTCAACCTGCCTCTGGGAGCAGAGCTCATTACGGGCAACATGTGGTATGCTGGGACATTATGGCACACAGTCTTTATCATTTACTTGACCTGCATGGAGATTTTCTTTATTCCCCCTGCATATTCTCAAGTGCTCTAACGTACCAACTCTAGCTGAGTGATCAGGTTCATTCTAGGTTTCAACACCAGCCTGCTCTGTGTGTGCGCCCCCTAGTGATCTCCTGTCAACCTCTTCGAACTCGGAGTGTCAGGAGGGCGTAGCAGGTGGCCACACTGATTGCCCTTTCCAGCGCCGCATCATCCATGCGCACCGGCTGCGTCCACGACGGACCCATCCCGAGATCTTCCAGGTGTCCGTCCACTTTTTACTATTTCTCTCCGTGCCACCAGCACCCACAATCCACACAACCTGACGTGCAAATTGCTGCTCCAGGATCAGCTTCTTTTTACATCCAAGTGACTTTTATAGATCACTTTGTCTGGATCAAAAGACATAATCACAAATGACAAAACAGTAAATGTTGCTTTGGGTTTCCTCTTGCTGCTTCATCGGCACCATCAAACTGCATTAGTGTTTTCTGGTGGTCCCACTGTGACCGACTGGAGACAGTTATGAGTCATCGCAGCTGCTGGAAACAGCCGCTGTCACATCACTCCTGATCCAGAGCAGCAGAGGTGTCACTAGCTGTGGGAAAGACTCATAGTAGCTCCGACAAATCAGGATGCTGAGTTGCGCCGCTGATTCAGTATCATTGTGCTTGACCTCCCGTTGGCCTAAACGGTTTGTGTTGCTGTGTGTCAGGAGGAGGACTCTTTGGATGAGTCGTCGGAGACTTCCACTCAGGAGAAGCCAACCAAAAAAATTTACTACAAACTCCAGCTGTTTCCCGGGAAATGGATCAGTATTTTATACGACCGACTCACCCTGCTTGCTCTTTTGGACAGGTAACGTTCAAAACTGGCTGTTTGAATGTCTGTGTCACTGTGTAGTGTTTGCCTTTTTTGGTTATCTGGGATGAATCTTTTGTCTTCTGATAATGCTGCTGTGACCTATATTTCTGCCTGTGCCTGTGCTGTCTCTTACAAAGGAACCAAGATGTTCTGGAGAATCTGGTCGCAGTCTTCATGGCTTTCCTAGTTTCCTTTCTGGGTTTTGTGCTCCTTAACCATGGCTGCTTCAAAGATTTCTGGGTCTTTCAGTTCTGCCTGGTGATTGCCAGCTGCCAGTATTCCTTACTGAAGGTAAACCTGTGCAGAAAGTTGAGGATGCATGTTGTTTACTATAGTTTGGAACTGTTATATAGTATTAAATGCCTGTTGGCATGCAGTTGCGCCGAACTCTAAAGGAAAGTTAAAACCAAAGAAAACCTCCTCTAGACTGAGCTTGCTTACATGAAAAATGAGAAAAAACATGGTTTTCTGTGGCCTAGCAAACAGTTATTTTATGCTTGTACACGTCCTCTGTGCAAATCTGTGATGTTTTCATCTGATTTCCTGTTAATTTACTTGTGATGGCTTAGTACTTTGGCTTTGTTTTTCCAGAGTGTTCAGCCAGATGCAGCTTCGCCAACACATGTGAGTTTGTGTCTTTGTTACAGTAATCCTACAAATCAGAAAACAGTTGCACCTCCCTGCTGCTCTGCCTCTTTACCTCTTCACTGTTGCGTCTTATGCACACAACCTACTTGTTTATGATTGGATGTCTGTCTGTTGTGGGTATTACTGCCCTGTGAAGAGTGAATCTCTGTAGCTGACGTCCTGATTTGCGGGTTTTTCTCTAGGGTCACAACCAGCTGGTTGCCTACAGCCGAGCGGCCTACTTCTGTATTTTCTGTGCACTAATCTGGCTGCTGGAGCAGCTGCTGCGGAGGAAGGACCTGCCTGTCTTCCCCCTGTATGGAGTCACCATTGTCTGCTATGACATACTGCACTTCTCACGAGACCTGCTGGTTGGTGAGGAGGAATACATATGTATAATGAAAGAGCTCTGTTTCAGACAGGTTTGCAAACACTTGATGTCGAAATTTCTTTCTTCAGCTCTCATTTGCATATAGGTTTGAAAGAATGTCAGAAAAAAACAACCTCCATTTAAAATCAACAGGTGGAATTAGTTGTGAATTGATTTGCAAATCACTGAACTCTTACACTGAGTCCTTACTGTTTTTGCTTTTCAGGCTTATTGTTGGTTAACAAAAAAACTTTTGTGCATTAAACAGGTCTCACCTACTGCTTTCCGGTCACCTTCCTGGTTGGTCTTCTTCCTCAGATCAACACCTTTACCATCTACCTGCTGGAGCAGATCGACATGCACTTCTTTGGAGGAACAGGTTAATTGAAGCTATCTCAGTCTTGATTTAAGAAATGTACAGATTTGTATAGATGAATCCAGATGGACGCATTCATGCCAGAATATTTTTTTCATGTAGATTTCAGGCTATGGGTTTAGTTTGTAGTGGTTGGGTACATTTTAGCTGTTGAACACATTTGATAATAATGACCCATGCTGATTATGTTTGAGGGCGCTGGGACTAAAATGAGCAGCTTTTCTTGGATCCACTTGGTTGAACCCAGGTGAACCTGTTCCACCTGACATCCTGATTTGCGGGTTTGTCTCTAGGGTCACAACCAGCTGTTTGCCTATTATCAGGTGAACCAGTTCCACCTGGGTTTGCAGTGGCTTGAACTGAGCACACTGGCCCAAATTAGACTGAGCAAATAAAACTTGGAACCAACCGTGAGCCTTCATTGAACCCACGTGGGTGAATACCACTGGTCCAGGACAGCACGTGTGGACAGTCATCCGTAGACCTGATATTTCACAAACCACAGATGTCGTTAATACGCTAGCAAAGACCAAAATGCGAATGCTTGGATTTTATTTCCTCACTGCTTCTAATGACCCCATGTATTTAGCGCCTCATTCTACTCTGTGTTTCAGCCGCTACAAGCCTAATCTCTGCAGTCTACAGCCTCCTGCGCAGCCTGATCGCTCTGTCCCTGCTGTACGGCTTCTGCTTCGGCGCTCTCAAGGTGGGAAAAAATACAGGGAGGGAGCATGGGCTAGACGTAACGTGGTCCTCTCACATCTCCCATCTCCCTTTTCCTCAGAATAGAACTGAAACCGCCCTTGTGGTCTTCCTGCTTATTGAGCCGACAGTGAAATGCATGTAGATCAGTTATAAATAGCCGGCAGTGAGGGAGTCTCACTGAGGGACGCGCTGCTCGTCATCCCTCACATGTAACAACAAGCACATGCCGCGGGGGGGGGGGGGGGGGAGGCTTCTAAACTGCAGAGATATAAAAGCAGCAGCTTTGAAAAAGTGCACGAGGGGGGGAATGACTCCCACTGATGCGAGTTTGTATGTGACCACAGGAGCCGTGGGATGAGCAGCACACTCCTGCCCTGTTCTCTGGTTTCTGCGGCCTGTTGGTGGTGTTCTCCTATCACCTCAGCCGGCAGAGCAGCGACCCATCTGTGCTGCTGTGAGTATCTCAGTGTGTTGAAAGGCAGCAGTAACCTCTGACACAAGGACAGAGCAGAGGATTGCTATTGCTCCGGTGGACATGCTTGAAGAAACACAGAGATACCCCCAATGTATTTCTTTTCTTCACATTCACTTAAGATGGCAATTCCTTTTTTGGTATTTAGAGAAAACTAACATGGTTCTTTGTTTAAGTCATTTCATTTTAAGCCTTTATTTTAAGCAATACTGATAATATAGTTGAAGAGTCTTCAAAAAATGGCACCTTTCTATAATCATTTGAAATTGTATTTCAGCCTTCTCATAGACATTTTTTCCTTTAAAAGATCTCTGATCAAGTCAAAGATAATGCCCGCACTTGTGGAAAGTGAAGAAGAAGAGGAGCAGGATGCAGACATTAAAGACCCCCTGCCTGAAAAACTGCAGAACGCAATGGTAACTACAGATGAATGAATCATAAAAGTATAGAGATGGGGTACTTTGGTGGCCTTAGTAAGGTTAGTAAGGTCAAACCTGCCAGTGTTTCCAGGTTTGACCTTTCTGAGAGTCTTGGGGTTTATTTTTTACACAGATATGTATGCAATTCAGTTGTGAAAACCAGAAAAAAACACCTGTGTAGTAGTTAATCAGCATCACAAGATGAAGACTCCTATCTGTTACAGCAAATCTTTAGCAAATGCAATTTGAATGTGCAATTTATGCTTTAGTACAATACATTTTAAGACTAACCTGACTAATTCAGTGTTAGACAAAAATTGTAATGTAACTCATATGGTTCCATGGATATTTATTTCTGAGAACAAAATTGAAATGTTAGGCAATAGGATGTTCTTATTCAGTCACTTATTGATTGATAAAGGTTGAAGTGGTGAGTTTCTCAGATAGTGTTCAGACAGGTGACATAGTTAAACGTTTTTGTACTAACACATTTGCTAGTTGTGGGTCCATTTTCATAGATTTGTTTCCTTCTTTTTGTCACAGCATCTTGGCACCATGGTAAGTCCTCTAAACATTAATTGAACAATTCAAAGCAGAGCTGACTGTAATTATCATCCCACAATCAGTACTCATAAGCACTGCGTGCCTGTGAATTCATGAGACAGAACAGGCTGGATAAAAGGCAGTTTTTGTGTGCAGTCGATTACTGTGTGTGCATCAGATAACCCAAGCCTGGCATTACCTCTCATAGTGTTGATATGCATTGTGAGGGTCTTAATGCTGCGTAACATGTGGTATCTTTCATTTCCAAAAACAGCGAGTAGCCAGAAATAATCACACAATTGAAATGTTGATTTGGATTCTGAGTGATCGGGGCTCCTCCGCCCCCCTTTGTTGTGCAGAAGGAGATTCTGCTGTCGGACATTATCGTGTGCTCTGTTGCCTACATCCTAACCTTTGCCATCACAGCGAGCACCGTGTTCCTCTCTCTCAAGGTGAGGTTCTCCTTTGTTTCATGCTTTTGTGCACAGCTTTTTGCTCTTAACTCCACATCTTTAGTCTAACGTGTCTTTTTTCCTGTGTTTGCCACCTTGCCTGCAGCCTTTTGTGACCATCGTGCTGTACGCTCTGGCTGGCACGGTTGGGTTTGTAACCCACTACCTGATCCCACAGCTCAGGAAGCATCATCCTTGGTTGTGGATTTCTCATCCAGTTCTGAAAACCAAGGAGTACTACCAGTTTGAACCTAGAGGTTTGCAAAACTGCTGCATAGCTATTTAAAATGGTCAAGTGATGGATGCCTCGGTGTGGCTTCCTTTGCTGAGGAGCTCCTCCTGAACTCTGTCTGTGATTGACAAACCTCTCTCTTACGTGTGCCGCAGAGGACGCTGTGCTGATGTGGTTTGAGCGCCTGTACGTGGGCCTCCTGTGCTTTGAGAAGTATGTGGTCTACCCTGCCATTGTGCTGAGTGCGCTCACTAATGACGGCTTCGCCCTCAGTCACCGCAAGAAACTGGGAATCCAGTGAGTGAATTCATGCGAAACGCCTAAAAACAAGAAGCACAATGTCCAGAGTCTGAGCGAGAGGTTATTTGCCTGTTCACTTTTTATCTTTTCTCTCGCTCTTCAAGCTGTGACGTTCTCCTGACCACGGTCGCCGGACTGAAGCTCCTGCGTTCGTCCTTCTGTGATCCAAGCTTCCAGTTCCTCACTCTTCTCTTCACGCTTGTTTTTTTCCACTTCGACTGTCCGCAGGCCTCTGAGAGCTTCCTGTTGGACTTCTTCATCATGTCTATTGTTTTCCATAAGGTAAAAAAGACAGCATCTGCATACAGTGGGGGCTAGTCAGCAGGCACCTTGAGTGTATAATTCCTCAAAGTGTAGCTCATTAGGTTTTATGGTAAATACATATTTTGAAGTCAGGCATAAAGAGATAGTGAATCATAAATGTGCTGAGTTTATGGGAACAATGCTGAAATCTTTACTATGTGAACATTTTTAATGACTTAATACCATATTTGCCCCTAACTGGATGGTATGTTTCATTCAATTATTTTTTGGATTTGCGGACATGTGATCGCACTTAACAAAACAAGTGAAAGGAAAAAATCAAATATTCCTCTCTCGTGTTCACAGATAAGAAAAACACTTAGAACTCTTTAAACAAATGTCACATGACAGATGACAATGTTCGGGGTCAGAATCCCGGTTCACCCCTGACATAAGGATTTATGTCTGACCTGTTGAAAGTGAAAAGAAAAATGTTTACACCAGAGGCCAGTTTACTCTTCCCAGACTTCCACTCAGCTTGTAAAACCCTTCTAATGTTCTGCGATAGTTTTCCCAAGTCTGAGAGAATGGCCCTGAATGCTTCTGCCACCTAAACTTAAACTCCGGAGAAGGTCGGGCTGTACTTCATAGATGTGTGCTGACACTTTGAGTTTTTTAATGCCGACTGAATGGAATCTGCCCGGAGGTGACCCCTGATGACCGCTGTGAGTCTTTGTGTGTTCCTGTTCACGTGCAGATGCGCGAGCTGTTGCTGAAACTCCATTTCATCCTGGTTTACATCGCTCCGTGGCAGATCGCCTGGGGCAGCGCCTTCCACGCCTTCGCCCAGCCCTTCGCCGTGCCTCGTATCCTCCCCCTGCGCCGCGCGCAGCTGTGTGTGAGAGTGTGCCAGTGCCTGCTTTTCTCTCCTTGACTGCTGTCGTGCGTGTCCAGACTCAGCCATGCTGCTGCTCCAGACGGTGCTCACCACGGTGTTCTACACTCCATTAGCTCCCTTCTTGGGCAGTGCCATCTTCATTTCGTCTTATCCGCGGCCCATCAAGTTCTGGGAGCGGAACTACAAGTAAGGCCAGGGTTAATCAATGTAAACATCACATGACTACGAGGCCAGACTGACTAAATCTTTTGAGGCTTCAAATCAACAATGAAGTTGAACTGTCATGAAGGAAATCTGTCAGCTGGCCTTCTATAGCGTACATCTCTATTCTATAGTCTTTTGACGTGAGCTTTATAAAACATTATGAGTCATTTCTATTTGCTCATTACTGTAAGCGGTTATTTGAATTGCCCCTCCAATCCGTGCGGTCCTATTTGAGTAGTCTCTGCTCTGTTAAAAACCACAGCCCTCAGCTATTTTAGGAGAACAGTGTTCTTAATTTTTTAATTTGACAACATATTTTTGGACTCGTCCCGGTGTTCACTTTCCAATCGATTTATCCGTCAGGAAAGAAAAAATATTGTGACTTGACATCTTTGTTGTCATTTGTCAGCTCAGTGTTGGTGAAACTGTATATTTCTGTCGGCATCCCGCCCACGCGTTCAAACAAACAGCGTAACCTCTCTGTTTCACCTTAATTATTGATGCCTCCTTTGCAGAGAGCTCTCCAAAAATACTCCTGCAGCTTTTTTTTTTTGGTGCAAACTGGGGTTATAATTAGAACTGAAAATCCTGACGGTAAATGTCTCTGACAGCCCGATCTGAGCTGGAAAAGTTTAGAAAGTTTTGCAACGCTTGTCAAATGGACACGTCATGAGGACTCCAGCCTGATGTATCACTTTTGGTGACTATGCAGTTTTGATCTCCTGTCTCCTGTTCCTTTTAGTACAAAGCGTATTGACAACTCCAACAGCAGGCTGGTGTCTCAGGTGGACAAAGAAACAGGTGAGCCCTCTCTAACTGCTAGTAACTCATTAACATACTCCATCTTTCTTTAGTTTCCTTTCCTCTCCGCATCCAGCACATTCACGATTTCCACCCGACACAAAAGGTACAAATCAAAGGCTTTCGGTATCAGCCTTAGAATATTGTCTCTTTATCTTCTGACAGGATGTGATGATAACAACCTAAACTCAATTTTTTACGAGTACCTGACTCGCTCCCTGCAACATTCACTGTGCGGCGACCTCATGCTGGGCCGGTGGGGCAATTACAGCGCCGGGGATTGTTTCATTCTGGCCTCCGACTACCTCAACGCCCTGGTGCACCTCATCGAGATCGGCAACGGCCTCGTCACGTTTCAGCTGAGGGGTCTGGAGTTCAGGGGTAGGACCTCCTCTCCCCCCGTTTCTTCAGTCAAATGACTGACGCCTTCCTCATAAGCCCCCCCCCCTCCCCCGTTGCGTCTTTACCAGGAACATACTGCCAACAGCGAGAGGTGGAGGCCATCACGGAGGGCGTGGAGGAAGACGACGGCTGCTGCTGCTGTGAGCCGGGCCACCTGCCTCACATGCTGTCGTGCAACGCGGCCTTCAACCTGCGCTGGCTGGCCTGGGAGGTGATGGCCACCAAGTACCTGCTGGAGGGTTACAGCATCAGCGAGAACAACGCGGCCACCATGCTGCAAGTCTACGACCTCCGAAAGTTGCTCATCACCTACTACTTAAAGGTGCATATGCTCCTCACTCAGAATCCCTCTTACTGCTCAGAATTCCTTCTTTACTCACGCTCCACTTCACCAAATCCAAAACATTTGGCTCAGTAATGTAACTAGGATTCATTAGATTTAGTTATTAGATTTGACTCAAAATGAATTTTCCACTTGTCCCAACGGGCTGTGCATGCCAAGCTGCTTAACTGGCAGTTAAACCAGAAACTGATGCATTAATTGCAATTACACAACTTAAAGGTACAGACTCCGGATGAATAGGTGCACTGTTCTTAGCTCTATTTCTGTTTATTCCTCCCTCAGAGTATCATCTACTACCTGGTCCACTCTCCCAAACTGTCCACGTGGCTCAAAGATGCCACCATTCAGGAGGCGCTGCAGTCCTACACCAAGTGGCACCACATCGAGCGTGACCCGCAGGTCTTCAGCGTGAAGATCGATGAAGACTATGTGCACTGCCTGCAGGGGGTGACGCGAGCCAGCTTCTGCAACGTCTACCTAGAGTGGATTCAGTACTGCGCGAGGAAAATGGAGACGGTACGGTGCCTAAACTACAATAAATAACCTGTCACATTGTAATCTGTAATAAAGACATGGTCGGTCACTTTAAACTAGAAAACTCAAAGCTGCATTGCAGTGACTTATTATCACTGCACTGTCAATGTTTCTCAAACCTTGTTTTGTGTTCATGCCCAGCCTGTGGACTGTGACGAAGACTCCTCCCTGGTCACGCTGTCTTACGCCCTCTCCGTCCTGGGGAGGAGGTCCCTCGGCACAGCCTCGCACAACATGTCCAACAGGTACACAGGGTCAGAGCGGTTCCACTGGACTCTGAAAGGGAGTGTGGGGAAAGGTTTTACGCATCAAAATAATCAAAGATATGTGGAAATAGGTATTTGTTTGCATGTGTAAAATATGTTAAATTTGGCCTTTTGTGGGAGAGGAGTTATCAGAATTTTAATCAACGTTTTTTACATTTTTTTGGAACTGTTTCACGTTACATACCTCAGTATAATAAGCTGCAAAAGGAGCTGGAAATATGAGCATATTTTTTTACACACAGGTGCACAGATGCACCAGAAGAGGGCAGCAGCAGCTAAATCCTGACGAATCCACCCCACATTATTTACTCAGTCTTTGCAAATTTACCTTTCTTTTCTTTCTCCATTTTCACCCATGAACATTCGACAACCGCCCCGAAAAGCCTGGAATCCTTCCTCTACGGATTCAACACGCTGTTCAAAGGGGACTTCCGCATCGCCACCAAAGACGAGTGGGTGTTTGCTGATCTGGACCTCCTGCAGAAGGTGGTGGCCCCTGCGGTCAGAATGAGCCTCAAGTTGCATCAGGTGATGGATGTCCCCTGTAGAGGAGAGTTTTAGTGTTTTTCTTTGTCTGTTATTTCTTCTTTGATTCCATGTGCTAATAAGAACTCCATACGTGAGTCATGAGTCTGATTCATGGGGACTTTCACACCTTCCAGGATCACTTCACATGTCTGGAGGAGACCGAGGAGGCCTCTATCTTGTATGAAGCCATCACAAACTACCGCAGCAGCTTGGTAATCTGCCACGAGAGCGACCCCGCCTGGCGGAAGGCCGTGCTGTCCAGCCGCGACACGCTGCTCACCCTGAGACACATGATCGACGACGGCACGGACGAGTACAAGATCATCATGCTGTACAAACGCCACCTCAGCTTCAAAGTCATCAAGGTAAGAGTTTGGTCCTCAGTCTCACTCTGCAGCCTCTCGCTGTCACCACTTGTTGCATGGCGAAACAACGACAAAACTAGAAATTTTTTTCCATATCGAAATTAAAACCAATCACTGTAGAGTTTGTTTAGTCGGGTTTCTGATGTGCACGTGATTTACTGAGGTCATGATTTATCTCACCGGTAGCTGTGAGGTCATTGAAAAGATGTATTTGCATGGACCAACAAAAAGAAATGCCTTTCTCTCAACCTGACAGGAAAGCGAGTTGGCTTGAATTTAGGCTGGATGTTTTTTCTTTTTCTTTTTTATTAGCTGTTTTTGACATGTACAAACTGTGAATAGTGCAGATTTAAGAGGATAAAATAAAAGCAGTTCAGAGGGCCATGAAGTTAATTTCTACCCTGACAAAAACACTCTTTTTACACATTGTTACTTATTTGTAAGAATTAGAATTGGTATGCACATGTACACGGTCTGGTTTATCGTGAATGCGTGTGTCTGCCCACTACTGCTGAAGAGTTGCATCATCAAGATGAGCTGTAGTTGGTGCTGCTGCACCTGTTGCTTTCTACTGCAAGATAAAACAGTTTAAGTTATGCCGTCAACCATTTAATATTTCCGAACAAACACGTTTTGCACATGCAATAGATCTCCCGATAGAATTTGTTTAAAAAGAAGAGCTTAATAAAACTGCTTTCTCCTTTCATGTCTCCTGTGCATGAAATGAAGCTCAAAATCCAATCCCCTTACGGTAATCAGCTTTAGACAAGCCCTAAAGTGTATTTCACTAATTACTTGGAAGAGTTAGTTAACTTGAAATGGATTTAATATAATTGCCATTACCTGTGTACCCTTCCTTTTTTTTAAAACTTAGGTAAGGTTTTTTAAACTGAGGCTTAAGCTGCGGTATCTCATTTCTACCAATCATTAAAACAGTGTTTTTTTTGTTATTTTTGTGTAATTTGGGAGAACAGGAAATCACAGGTAAGAAATTATAATCCACAAAATGTAGGAAAAATGTTTGAAACATAAATGAAAACAGAATGCAATGATCTGACAGTCTGATGAGCCAAAATGTTAAATATGACTAATTTTAGCTCATCTTGAATTTGATGATAGCATCCATTTTTTTGTCATTTTATCTGTTCCAACTCTCCCTTTGCTGAGGTTTAGCATCTTAGCATGCATGCATTTGTAATCAGATGTACATACAATTGATTCTTTGTCCTGTTGCTCATGAGAGACTCTTACTCTCTTAAGTGCTCTTTACCTGTTGAGTTCTAACACCTTACAGATTAATATCAAAACTAGACAGAAAAACTTGAAAATTTGGATGTTTTTCTTTTGTTGCATCTGGTAAAAGGTTTACATACCTTCATAAAAGCCTTAGACTGTGGGGATTTCCCTTCTTCACTAAATAACTGAATGAGAGAATGAGACTCAAGCTTACAAATATGATTTTTTCCATGTTCCTCAATGTGGCTGTTGTTTTTCTTGACAGTAACACTTCTATGTTTTCATGACTGGACTCGTTTCCTGCTGCAGATCAATAAGGAGTGTGTGCGAGGCCTGTGGGCGGGACAGCAGCAGGAACTGGTGTTTTTACGCAACCGAAACCCGGAGCGCGGCAGCATCCAGAACTCCAAGCAGGCGCTGAGGAACATGGTCAACTCGTCCTGCGACCAGCCGCTGGGATACCCCATGTACGAGTGGTCAACAGCCCCGCTGCCGGACGCACGCTGTCCCAGTCCATCCCTTCATTTTCAAACAAAGTTTGTTTCTTACTTCCCAGGTATGTGTCGCCACTGACGACGTCCTACGCCGGCACACACCGGACGCTTCGCAGCATAGGAGGAGGGGCTTTCAGCCTGGACGCCATCCGCTCCTGGCTCTGCTCTAAGTGGTTACGGTCAGTACATTTTTTACCCTCAGATTCATGTAATCATTCCCTAATTGATATATGTATAGGATAATGGACTGTTGAGCGTATCTGTATAGGGAATATGTTCATGATCCTTTCAGTCAGGTGTCCTGAGATGCCACAAGCTGATGTCAGCTATTGGATTTGAAATAAGCATTTTAAATTGACGAAATGTTTAGTATAAGTTCGCTGTACTCTGCAGTTTAGGGTGCACGCTTCCACCCGAAACCATCCAACAACACTGTGAGGTGACCGTCTCGTCCTGTCTCTGTGCGGTCCACTGATGGACTGGTGACCTGTCCCAGGTGTACCAAACCTCTCGCCCCATGAGAGCTGGGGTAGCATCCGCCCCCCTGCGAGGCTACTTGGAATAAGCGCGTATAGAAAATGGATGGATGGTGTTTAGTGTTTCCACCACATCATAACCGTGTTTTTTTTCCTGTGCAGCGTCCTCATCTGTGGCAGACTTACCAGTTTCTGCTACTTAGCGTTTGTGTGGACAATTTTGCTGCAAGATTTGGAGCGGTTGTGCAGAAGCTGATTTTCTTTTTCTCCATGAGCTGGTCCTCATGGCATATTTACGCTTCTTGATCGTGTTTAACTCATGTTGTCACCATTCATTTCCACTTATGAAAATGTTGTGTTGAAAATTGTAACCTTTGCATCGGCCACAGACTCTGTTTCCTTGTTGTGGTGATGCTGTACCGAATATAGCTAAAAGCATGGGTTGTTTTCCGCTTTTACACCTCGGCTTCAGTAGATCTGATCTGATACGTCTGTGTTAACCTCTACCGGTCAGCGAACGGCTCGTGTCTTTGTAACTGAGCAGTTCTCCTTTAAGCGTCTTAAAGGCAGAGTTTTCCTTTCGGATTAGATTAGACTGTTAATCCTGTTTCAGCGGACCTCATTTAGAGGTGTTGTCTTAATTTGACTAAGCATTAAAGAAGCTAAAGAGGCACTTTAGACTTTGTCAGCCAGCACACATTTAACTTATTTAAGAGGAAGAGTGCGCTTGTGTTTGTCACATATGCTAACACAGTTACATAACATCACTCTCTGTGAGTCAAAGCCAGTGGATCTAACCAGCTGCAAGAGTCAGAGCTTGTTTAATTTTTGATGCCCTGTTGCCCTTTTACATCTCTGGCGGTGAAGTGCGCATGAATGGATAAATCAGAGCTGTGTGTGTGTGTTTGTGTGTGTGCGTGCATCTGTGTGTGTTCCCCACAGGGTGCGTAAGGACAACTTGACCAGCTGCAACAGTGGAGTGAACATGGAGGATGTGGACTGCGGTGCAGGTGGCTCGTCCCCACCGAGCCACAACCGCCCGTCCTCCGTCACCTCCAACAGCCTGAGCCTCTACCAGCACCGGACCAGGGCCACACACAGCCACAGACACCACAACGCAGGTACACAACGCGCGCGCACGCGTGTATACGTACGACCTCAGCCAGACAGTTTTAAAGACAAAACCGCATGTGACAACATTTTGATTTAAACCACAAAGGTTTATTGACCAGAAAGGGACACTACAACAGATCAAGTTGTGTTAATTTGGTCAAAACCTGTTTTTGAACAGTTAAGAAACGGTACAGTCCACATTATGGGTGCCAAACTAATTTGACATTATTCTTGAAAATGCTGTGCATAGCTTTGATAAAGACAGACAAGAAATACATTTAGACCTTTCAGCCTCCGTGTTGACTTTTGATGTGATATTTTATGATATTGGTTTGGATCTCTGGCTGTAAAACCATGCATATCTCCGGGTGTTTCTGTTTGTTTTTTTCAGGAAGGAGAGAGTACCGCAGCCGGTCAGTGCAGCCTCAGGGTCAGCGTCCCCCTGTCAGCAGCCAGTCGGGCCCTATTCTGGACACAGGTTCCACCCACGGGCTTGTCCAGCGTCTCTCCAACAGTCAGCTGTCCTTTAACACCTCCATAGCCTCTATATTCTCCCAGGTATTCAGCCATTTCCTCCCACAGCTTTAAAGCCACACGCAGCTTTTTTTTTTTTGCAAACGGGAGTGAAGAGGTTTCTTTTCCCACAGGTCCCACACCTCTCAGGGGCGGGGGGGATCGGCTCCCAGCACCAGACGGCGCAGCACCAGCAGCGCTCCAGCCAGGTGCTGACCCCGCTAACAGTTTTTTTTCGCACGACAAAACAAGCCAGCCTTCTCACGTCCCACCTTGGTATGTGTCCCCCTTTGTGGTGTCATCCCTCAGGTTTCCTCGTCCTCCTCCACACTCAGCCTTCTGTTCGGCAAGCGCAGCTTCTCCAGCGGCCTGGTCATCTCCGGCCTGTCGGCCGCCGAGGGGGGCAACACCACCGACACACAGTCCTCATCCAGCGTCAACATTGCCATCGGGCCCTCCCACAGGTCCAGCAGCAGAGCCACACAGGTAAGAGGCCTAAATCAGCGGACAGGCACAAAGTGGTCACAGATTTGTCCTCTCTTCAAGGCGGATTTTAAGAACAAGTGAACATTACAGGTGTGGTGGTTAGCATCATCGCCTCACAGCAGGAGGGTTCTGGGTTCCAGTCCCCGGGGGGAACGGGGACGCTTCTGTGTGGAGTTCGCATGTTCTCCCTGTGTCCGCCTGGGTTCTCTCCGGGTTCTCCGGCTTCCTCCCACTGTCCAAAAACCTGCATGTTAGGTTGATTGGACATTCCAAATGGCCCTTAGGAGTGAATGTGTGTTGTTGTTTGTCCTTGTGTGTCTCTGTGTGACCGTCCAGGGTGTACCCCGCCTCTCGCCCATTGACCACTGGGATAGGCTCCAGTGCCCCCGCAACCCCATTTAGGAATAAGCGGTTATGAAAACAGACGGATGGATGGATTAACTACATTTGACGTCATACATGGCGAACCAACTAAAGAGCACTTTTGTATTCCCTCCTTTCTCTTTTAGTGGACATCAGAGCCATATGAGAGTATAGACGCGACCAATTCCAATGGCGCTGCCACAGTGAGAAACGGCACGCAATCCATCGACGAGGGCTGCGGCCGCGGGTTAGATGAGACCCAGGAGGACTCCGAATCCGACTCACCGGCCCCAAAGCCCAGCGATCAAAAGACTACCTGAGAGGCGGGAAACATTTGCACACACACATACATATATATGGGAGTGCCCACACTTGCAGTACAAACATGTACAGACGGAACTGTACGAAGGTAAATACAAACGCATACAGACGATTGTATAAGAGAGCACCTGTGCACACAAGCCTGCCTACTCTCTCGTCCTCAGCATGTGGTCTCACCAAGTTGTCTGAATGTAAAGTCTAAAATCATGGTCTTGGATCTGGATGAGGAAATAAATATGTTTTTAAATGATTGATTGTTGTCTTTCTCCAATTAAAAAAAAAGTGTTCATGGTGGAAAGCTTCGTCCTCATCCAGGTATAGACTTTAATGTTACATAGATTTGGGAGAGTTCAGGACACTTTAAATCAAGAGATAAAATGCTTTATCTTTTATAATCTTTTATGATTTTGAATAATTCAAAAGCAACTTGAGCTCAAGTTTTGTTTTCCACCATGATTTTCAGATGTGTTAATCTTGTTTCACTAAGATAAGTGCATTTCAAATGTACTAATTACCTCAAACTTTTGATGCTTTGCCCGTTACGTTCTAAGCTGACAGTACAGTTTTTAACTTGGGATCTGGCAAAAAATAGGCTACTAAACATAAGAATATAGCTAGGGTTCAAAAAAAGGTTAAGGGAATTTGGCCATAATGATGAATATTTAGATTTCTTTAGCGAACATTTCTGATAAGGTCATGTATCCAAAACCTTTTTTTACATCACAAGGTTGTAGTTTAAACCTTAAATTTCAAAAATCTGATATTCAAAAGTCCTATGTTGTCCAGTTTTATTACCAAGCTGTTACTTTTCAGAACACTACAACTACATAATTCAATATTAATCTAAACATTACTTCCTTCACCTTTTTGGGATCCGTTGTTCTTTTTAAATTGAAGAACTGGGAACACTCTAGTGAAATATATTTCTTTTAATTCGAGGAGTGCATTAACTTCCCATCTGGTAAAACGTACAGGCATAGATGTTCCTGAAATGAGCAAAACGTGGAATGTCTGCCTCCATTCATAGCTCAAAATGGGAAGGGAAACTGTCAAATTGAACAATATTTGATGTTCACAAAGAAAACCAAATGGGCAGACGTGAAATGTGGCCAGAGGGCTGTATATTTCTGCCTTTGGGAACACAAAGTGTTAGATATGAAACTGCAAAGTCCGGCCATTTAGATAGACAGATAGTTACTTAATTTGAGGGAAAGTCATATTGGGTAACTTCTGAACTGTTGATATAACATGCTTTATCACAGGTAAGACCCAAAAATGGAGCAAACCCACAAGGTTTGTAGAACTATAAAATCAAATAAAGACACAGTCACATTTGGCAAAAATCTATGTAGTATTTATTTGATGTTTTTTTACATTTATATTTCTCTCTCTAGCAGCACTATTTAAATTATGGATATTCAAGGGCAGTTACCATAGACTGTAGGTCTCTCTTAACGCAAGATGTAAACAAAGACAGACACAAAAGATAAGTAGATTAAAATGTACCACAACATGGGCACTCGGTTAACGTGACACTAACTTACATGAGGTTCAAGGCTGGTAAGCGACAATTTTTGTGTCTTTTGAGATAGCATGTAACTGACAAAGGCTTCTGTTCGTAAAACATCAGATTCAGCTTTTGAAACAAATGGAAAACAGTGCGCAGCCTCCCGTGACGGTTGCAGTTTGCGTCACACACGCTGTGATCGACTGGCGTCCAGTGTGTCGCGAAATGTTCAGGACCTGTGAACAGAGCTTCGTGGATTAAATGCTGATGCACGCGGATGGCTCAGAAAGAAGAAATGCACATCACAGCAGCGTGATGAGACACGGAACAAAACGTGTTTCACCAGGATCGTACAGAGCTTGTGATTTAATATCCAATTCATTCCTTTCCATTTCCATTCACTGAAACAAATGTCAGATCATCAATATGGCACATTTCCCACCCAAAAAGTCCTGTGTGACCACATTAAATCTAATTGAGGTATTCCCATGTTTTTTTTCTTTTAGTTAAACATCCTTCAACAATTTAGTGAATCATTTCTCAGAGGGATAACTTCACATTGTGGCAAGTACGCTTGTGTTCCTTAACAAGAAAATGTTAAAGCCAGCTGATGGTTGGCTGAGCTCAGGCAGGAAATGGCCAGTTAGGTCTGGTAAGGTGAAACTGTGAAGCCTCGTTCTGTACTTATTCATAGATCTACTGTATTTTCTGTAAAGGATACAATACCTGACAATACTTTTTACAATGGCAGGAAAAGAATTACCTCTCTGACAGATCCAGACAAAGTTTTGAAGCTGCTGACTTTGTCGTTCATCTTTTGGCCTCTAATAGTATGTTTTACTTAAAAAAATCACCTGTAGCCTAAATGGCCATTTCCATAAGATTTCCGCGCCACACTGTAAATAAATAGCACATCCTAACCTCACATATAACACAGATGAAAGGCTGATGCTCAGTTATCTGCATCGCCGCTGACAGGCTGACATTGCAAAAAAGATGAAACGAGTAGAGTGTTTTTGATGCTACAGTTCAGGACGGATTACCAGTTACTCTTACGTTCTTTAAACTGGACAAGTGAATTCTCTACAAAAACTAGCGTTCTGCAACTTAAGTGTGAAAACGGAGGTCATGGAGGTGTGTGGCAAGAGGAGGCCTCGCACTCTGAAACTGTTTCACTCCGCTTCCATTTTCACCCTGAGAGCCAGCGGTGACCAGAATCCATCTGCCTTAATGCACATTGTAAAAAGTCTGGATTTTGCCATCCTTAAAAAGGTCTGAGGCAACAATGAAAAAGCTCGACTGACCAAACTCTGGACCAAACCGCGCTGCTCTGGAAAGGTTTTCCTGTAAGTCATGCACATTTAAATGACCAACCATGTTCCATTGTTAATACAAAGAGGGTAATTTAGTCATTTTGGCATTTTGTGAGACACTTAAAACAAGAATTAAATACCCATAACCGTCAATATTAATCAAACATACTAGAGAAAAATGTGAAGCTCTTAAAAGAGTTTCTCATATTTTTAAATGTCTGCAAACTGCAGTACTTGAATACATACTCATACAGTATCGTTTATAGCAAATAACTGAATTATTTCATTTATTTAGCACAAAGCATGCTGAATAGAAAAGAATGTCACTTTTTTGAACTGTCTAAAGTGACGGTTTTCTTTTTTTTCCAACAGCAGATCATTTCTCAATGACTGCGATTTTATCTACAGAGGCATGACAACAACGAGAGGCTTAGGCATCTAAATCAATAAAGAGAAAAGTGATTGCCTAAAACTGTTGATTACCAACTCCTAGCAGTACCGGCACAAACATATTCTCTTTCCCAAAGTAGCACAAACACCTCTGGAGGAGGTTGAAAGAGACAATATGATGCTGTTGGTATTCGCGTCCAATAAAGAAAACATTGGTGTGATTCTTTTGCTGTTGAAGCCAGCCGTTTCGGATTTGGCTGCCACTAACAGCCCCGTGAGCGTGACAGCACAGAGAGGAAGTGAGAGCCCGAGAGACACAGAGTGTGAGACAGAGAAGGAAATATTGAGGTCTGTCGTGAAGCTTAAAGAGGCACTATACCCAACGGATGGAACACCGGCACCTCTGTCCTTTAGCCACACTTTATTGTGGGGAAACAAAAAAAAAAAAGACACTAAACATTTCATGTGAGGAGGTAAATGTTCTGCCCCCTACCCCCTAGAAAAAAAAAAACAATAAATCAAAAAATAATCTTGGACCTCTAACTGACCCACACATGCCTATGGAGCGGTCCCATAAGCAAAACTCAGACTCCTCTTAAATCTTGCAGTGGTAATAAAAATGACACCCCGACTTGGCTCCACATAAACGCTACTGTGTCAACACAGTGATGGTCTGACCGGACGTGGCTACGAAAAGCAAAAGTAGAAGAACAGAATAATAGGCTGCCTTTGCTTTCTGACGGCATTGCACTGGACTCATTTTCTTACAATTTCACAACTTATGTGCACCGACAAACAACAAAAAGACAAGGAGGGAAAAGTGAGAAACCCTTCACAGCAGGCGGATTTTTTTTTCCGGGACTAGATGAATGAATGAGTGTCACATATGGACGGGAACGATGTCAAAGGCGGATAACCAGTGCTGACTCAGCTTGCTTGTTTCCAGTTTTGCTTCATCTCAGCCCTTCAAAGTGACACTATATAACTCCTGAATGAAAGAAAAGATAGCTCTGGCTCTCATGAACAAGTGGACTCTCATACACAGTAAACTCAGTTGTTTGCCGACTTTATGACTTAACTGTACTTGTGCTGCCTCAGCACAATGTTTAATCTACTACCCTTAAATATCACCTATGGCAACAATGGCCTTTGTCTGGCAAAGGTTACGGTATAATGTTACAGGCAAGGGTAAATCACGTTTGGCCCAATTACCTTGTTTTCCATGCAGACCGGGAGCTGGATAACAATGTCAGTGAAGTCCTGATGTGGTTAGTCCTTAAATGAAACCCCTATCTGTTAGGCAATACTGCACCGGGTCAGCTACTGGTGTTGTTGCCTGAGTAATGAGAACTTTTCTGACAGTCATCTGTCAGCCGAGTTCCAGCCATCTATCTCACCAAGACTCCAGCACACAGTCACATAATGTCAGACAACACATTTATTTGTTTTCAGCAAGGACTCTTTTTTTTTTTTTTTAAATCAAGGCATAATACTATTTACTCTGTATGTTACTTGTATGTATGTATGTATGTATATATATATATATATATATATATACATACATATCATATATATGTATATATAATATTTATATAGAAACAAAAATAAGCGTACATTTTTGCTGAATAAGATTGAAGAATATCAGCAAAGGGCAATGTAAACCACGGTCCATCTAAAACTGGTGAAAGGCGCGGTAGCTCGCCCTTTCCTCGCTCACCCACAGTAACATATTTGCATAGGCAAAAATGGGATTAGCCCTTAAACAGTGGATTCCTGAATTTGTTAAAGAGATGTAAAATCTAGTTTAGCTCAACAGAAATAAAAACAAACATACACACAAACAAAATATTATAATAATTATTATTATTATAATCATACTAATAATAGAAATGTTGACTATGCCATGCTCTCTTTAGCCCCTCTGGTCATATACATAGTCATCTCTGTGCACATTTTGTTTACAGTGTTAGGCTTCAAGTAGATCTAAAAACAACTTGTACATTGACAACTAGATGTGAAATAAATGAACCAACATGAGAGGTAGTGAAAAGCCTACAGAGACGTTTGCTTGTCTTTTTTTTTTTTTAAAGGAAAGAAAAAAAAGTATCAATAAGGCCAAAGCTTTGCAGACCTCCATCCTGGTGGGATACTTCAGCTCTCAACCTTTTTTTAAATTATTTTTAAAGTCAATAAAGCCACAGCCATGTTTCAAAGACTCACTCACTCGGAATCCATGGAAAGATAAAAGATAAAAATCTAAACTCAGCGATGTTTCTACGTCACTTTAAATCAGCGTCACTGCTTGTAAAATCCACATTTGAAATGCAGTTATTAAAAAATAAACAACAGTGTACACCTCCCCACTGTGTAAAAGTCTGAATAAATTAAGAGGGAAGGACATAAGCAGAAAATCTGTCTTTCCGCTAAGTACGCTCTTCCTGAAACAACACTCCCAGTTTAAAACTCAGAGATTTACGCCAGCTTTAAACCTGCTGGCTTTCAGCTCCCCGCTGTTACGAGTAGTTACGAGTAAGGTACACACATCTCACAATTTATAAATGTAAACTCGGTTTGATTGCACCATGATTTCGTTATCTGGTTCCTGGTGAAACATTCTCATGTTAATTAATATATATATACACACATACACACACACACACACACATACACACAAATATATATATCTAAATATATATATCTATATATATTTATTTATATATATATAGAGACAACAAGGTAACGTAATTGAACTGTGCAGAGGAGGAATTTGCCAGCAAGAGCTTCATGAGTGACAGCGAAAAAGTTCCAGACTTGTCCAAATGCGACCTGGAAATAAAACATGTTCAAGGAGTAAGTGCGAGAATCGACCTTGACTACCAGAATCTGATCGCAAATTCGGAATTCGGATCAACTGAGCGCATGCATGAACAGCTCTGGATTAAAGCAGCCAAGCAGTATCAGTCAAGCTCTGGAGGGTATAAATGCATCCAAGTGCTGTATTGCCAAAGGTTAAACAGAGTGTGTTTTAGTTCTGGTTTTAACTTCCTGATTTACAACGACGACTTCTAATCTTAAATCACAACAAGTGGCTTTTAAAATGTTGTGACAGACAAGATAGCATTGCAGTTTATTTCTGGAGGAAAATCTTTAAAAAGAACACCCCGTGGGTGCTTATCCATCCATTTTTTTGTCGGATAAACTGAATAACCTCCCCCCTTATCTAGTTTCTCCAGTAACACGTGCAGGTGCTAACACAGGCAGCCAGTCACAGAAATGAGTCCACGCTAGCAACGTTTCAGGTGTCCTGCAAACGACCCATTTAAACGACAACTTTCCGAAAGTTTAAAACCACGAGAAACAACGAGACGATGGTCTTCAAACAGCTCAGATTTATCACCACGCACCACATACAGTTTCACTTCCATATCCTGCACCCTCTGCTCTTCGTTTCCACCCGGACCGAGCTTGGCACGTGAACTTCAGGTAGTTAAAGGAGGCGAGAGGAGCAGCACTGTTCCACTAACACTTGAACACTGCACTAACTACAAATCTGACCAGGTCAGCTGTCCGTCCAATGACAGAACGAATGTACAGACTGCACTCATGCACTTTTCTACTGCTGATCCACAGGCCCGGAACAAAGTTCATGTTCAAGTGTTCACATTTGAAAAAACAGCGTCCTATAAAAAAATAAAAAAAAATCTACTCAACATTTGGCAAGAGCCCCTTATCCTTTCCTTTATTTGTTTTGTGTGTAACCGGGGCTCACACACATTAGCATTAACCTTTATCATTGCATGCTGTCAAAGTCAGATTAGAAAAACAAACCAGTGTGTGTGTGTGTGTGTGTGTGTGTGTGAGGGCTGGCAGTGGGAGAGAGGATTAGCATGGCTAGCACAAGCATGCTAACTGCTTGCCTACAGCATGCTCAAACCTTCTGGGTTTGATGACAAAGGCTTGTGTGTAGCGTCACAAGGATATTTCTTAGCCAAACCGGTATGGTGGCACTTATACCAGCCCTCGTCTCTAGCTCAAGAAAAAACAGCAACATCCTTAACGGGCGCTAGCGAATCGAGGGAACACCACACTGGTATGACCAATGCTCTGAAAGCCCGGTGATCAAATATCTCTTCACAGCATCTTGGAAATTGCGTTTGGCACCCAGTTCAGCTGATATTTGATTCAACCTCAAGTACTGTTGCGTTGGCCACGACGTCTAAAGCTGCGGCCTTACGGACAAAGGCCAGGGCTCAGCGGCCCGTTAAATTACATCTGTGCCCGGGACATCTGCTACTGTTCTCCCAGCAGAAACAGCCTTCCGTCATGCTCGACTCGTTGTAAAGCACAAGCATAAAAAAAAAACAGAGAGCCGCGTTTTTTTATGCCCCGGGAATCTGAAAATGTAGGCGAGTGCTCGGAGATAATGTGGGTCTCTTATTTTTCTCCAGCTGTGTTTTCCCCACGGTGGGCACCTGTGCTTGTTAGGCTGTAATGGTCTGAGCTGGAGGGATGCGGAGGGGGAGGAGGATGATGGGAGGTAGGGATCGTTGGACAAACTGTGGTTGCTTTCCAGAAAATCTCTTGCGGAACTCTTCCTTCCCGTTTCTTTTTAGTTCTTTTTTTTTTCTTCAGACGTGTAAAGGCATTGTGATTTTTCTCGGCGGGGACGTTTTTTTTTTTTTTTGGTGTGTGCGTGTGTGAAGTTTCTGAGTTAAAGAAGACGTAGCTGCCCAACCACAGGTCTAGCCCTTACTTCTCCCAGTAAAGAATTCAAAGGGAGGAAAGTGTTTGGACGGAGAGGTGCACTGGTGGATGGGCGGATGGATGGAGGGATGGATGGATGCGTGGGCGGGTCGGTGCCTCTGCCTCTGCAGCAGACACCTTTAAATCTCCCCCTAAAACACCTGCAGTGAGCTTAAAATTGGCAGAAGTTGACTTTTTCCCCCTGGCTGAACACAGACGGCTAGACAAAGGTACAGCTCCCCTGCCTTAATACCTCTCGGTATTCGGAAACGGTTGCAGTCCACGGCTTATATCGTCAAGCTACAGTAGAGAAAGAGAGCTGCATGCAGTCAGTGCTTCTACAGGTCGAAAGGGCTCAGGTGCCCCTATTCAACATCAACAACTGGGCGTCCCGTTCGGACCGTGAACACATACAAAAGTCAAACAAAGTTAAATAAAGCTGAAGAATGAGACAGATTTTTAAAAAAGTTGAAAATAGATGAAAAATGAGCAAATTAAGACAGAATTTTTCAAAAGTAAGGGTAAAAAGTGTGAGGTCTAAATATTACAGTACGGGAACAGTGGATTTGTCCTTTGTGTCTCTCTCTTTCTGTCCTCACCACCTGAGGAGTCCTCGTCCACCACTAGTCGGCGCCTGGCCATCAGGTCGGTCGTTTCAACAGATGGCCGATGCGTGGGCCGGCTGCTCAAAGGAAACAAACAGCACAAACTGCTAGCAAAACAATCACTGGCCAGCATTAATGGTCTCAAACTGACCAATAAGCAGCCAACAAAGGCCGACCTAGCCCCAGCGGGGAGCTGGATAGAAATTGCTTAAAAAAATATAAATAAAAAAACCAACCAGCTGTTTTTGGATGTCATTCAGTCACTTCAGTTAAAACAGAGCGAGAGACTTTTCAAACCCAACTTCTGGCACCATAGTAGTATTTGAAGTTTAAGAAGTAGTCTTGTTGGTGTACGATGGCAATGACGAAAGGGTGTAAAAGTTTAAGTGTCGAGGCAGGTGCGCCTCCTGCTGGCCAGGAGGTCTCTGTAAACAGAGGAGTTCAGGAAACGGGGGAAGGAGTCGCGGTGCATCAGGGTGTAGATCTGGAGCTGGGCCTCCTCGTACATCAGGTTGCTGGGCTCCGCCAGGCTCTGGTTTATTCCTTCTCTGACCCGGGAGTCCAGACTCACCTGGGGAAAAGAAGCGCAAACTCCAGCTCCAAATGCTACTGTCTAGAAAAAAATAACACCCAAAACAGGGGAGTGATCTGCAGCATAACCCTTGGTTACCCAGGGCTTCTCACCTCTTTGGGCGATAATATAGACACGTAATCTTCATATATGATCCTGGCCTTCTCATCCACCACTGTGGGGTCGGTCTCCTTCTTCAGCTCTTCGCACGCCAGCCAGAAGAGCAGGTTGTCCTCGCTGTACTCGGAGCGCAGGAACTCCTGGAAGACCTCCCGGCCCTCCAGCGAGCGCAGCATCATCTCGAAGCTCCGGGCCCACGACAGCACGTCCTCCAGGCTGGGGTTTCTGCGGGCGAGCACACGGGCCGGCGGGGGAGGGGGGGGGTTAAAGCGAACGGGCCGCGTTCGAGCCGCAAAGCGAGCGGAGAGCCGCACTCACTGTTCTTCAGCTGCTTCGATGCTGTCCATCTTGGTGCACGTCTGCCGCTCGCTCCTCTCCATTCTGTCTTCGTTCCTGAGTTAAGAGACACAAAAGAGAATCGGTATTCCCTTCTAAATGAAAAGACAGGCTGATGTTCTATTCAAAGGCTTATTCCTCTGTTTGGGTTTTAGAACTAATGTCAAACCACTTAAACAACACCCCCTTTTTGATCACATGGTACGAAAATGACCTCTTCCACTCCCCACAGTTTTCCTGAATTATTTTTTTTTTTGCTCAGGAGGATTTCCACTGTAACAATCAAACATCAGGATGTTAAAGGATGCTGTTTAAATCCCTTTTAACTCACTTTGAATCCGACTTCAAACCGAGTGTGTCAGGAACTAGGCCGGTTTAATTCAGAGATCGGCCGTTCAACGCCGAATACATTTGTAGTTTGTTTGCCAGTCTCCTGTTGGCTACAAAATGTCAAAGTGACCTGACTGTATCATGATTTCATAATGTGCAGGATCATGGAGCAGAAGAGGCAAACAAACGGCCGGCGGGAGCGCCGATCGACGTGCGTGTAGACTGAGAGCGTGCACCAGGCAGCTCTGGGCCGGGAAACGCTTCACATGTTCCAGTGTCCCAGGACATAAAAGGGTGTAATCTTCCTCTGGGAATACGATCAGACGGCAAACTCTACATAAATAAGTCAAAAATCAACCCGGCAAGGCCCATAAAATGTGGTTTGAAAGCGTTAACTGAAGGCGGTGGTGTCGGCTGAGTCTGCTTTGCGCACCGCTCTCCAGCGCCAGAGGAGCCGCTCATGCAGGCCCACATTTAACCAAATTTGCAGTGTGCAGCTGCGCAGTGCAGAGCGGTGTAGATAAGGGAGATATGCGGTTTAAATATAGAACCGGGGCTCAGAAGCAGCCGATGAAAAATAAATACTTCCACAACCCTGATACCGATGAGAATCCAGAGAGAGAAACAAGCTGCTGCCGTGGCCGTTTTCATGGACATACTTTTACATGCAGGCCTGTCCCGACTGTTAGCTAATGGCCTGACACCACCCCAGTAAATTAAATCTAAATGTCAATTTGGTGACAACCTGGAGGAGTAATTAGTTGGATTTGAGACAGGAAAATGGACCCGGTAATCTTTACAAAAATGTTCTTTTGTAAAGAAATGATCGGTTTATGAGATGTAACAATCCCCACATTCCGTTTTTAACTTCCATTTCAGCCACCCAAAATACAACCATACACATTTTTTATGCTGCTGTCGATCGACAACCGATGAATCTTAAAATAACAAAAGAAACTTGGCCCATCAGGCCCACCTCTGGGATATTTTAAAAACCACTGCACTCCCCAAAAAACACTATTTGTGATCAGAACCTGATAAAAATGGGCCAAAAAAACAAATAAAAATAGGATCCAAAAAACTAATCTTTTCTTCAAGGGTTGAAATTCTCACCAAGTTAATATTCTATCGATGGAATTGAAAGGTTCCAGGTTTTTTCCCCCGACTACACTATTTTCTTTCTTCTATTAGAGTATTATGAGTAACTTTTAGGGTTAAAAAAAAAAGACTGCTCTTTGAAGACAGCACAGTGAATTAATCAACTGATCAAGATAAAACATGGAGACGGAACTGTTAGTTCCAGTCCGCTCTCTTCATGTCTTCCAGCAGTTAATCGCACTGGGGTTCAAACAATAACGCTTCAGTTCAAACCTTTATGTAAACACTGGAAACAAGGCGGTAGCCTCTCTGTCTATCCCAGCTCGGTCACACTTGCCGAGTCCACACTGAGCGGTCTATTTTTCGTCCCACCATGGAGGATCTCTCCTTCCTCTTGCCGTCTCTAGTAAAAGTCCCCATTGTGCAGCCGTAATGGACTAAGCCAGCCACAGCCCCCCGGCGCCCTCACAATACGGCTAAATATACAGGCTGTTCTTCACAGCTGTTTTGCATGTGATGTGTGGATGAAAAGAGAAGGCACCCCCAACCAGAAAAGAGCCCTGCAGAACAGCGGGTTAGCAGAGGTTAGAGGGTGCAGAGTGGGGTGGGGAGAGGGATGAAATGCCCCCCCTTGAAGGTTTTCCTGCACATTCAACCCCAAACGCGGACGTGTCAGATGAGATGTCTGGCTTGGCAAAAGCAAAGAAGCAAGGGGGGTGACACGGAGAGCTCACGCTGCTTCGAGTGCAGCTCATCCCGAAGCCTTAGCCGTGTGGAAAAAAAAAGAAGAAAAAAAAGTCGGGCCTCTCCCCACCAGAGCATCACGGGAAACAAACAAAAACACAGGCTACTCGGGGTCATTATTTGGGCCCGTTCCAGTAGTCCGACGCTGGTGTTAGCCTGAAAAAGGAAAGAAGAAGAAGAAAAAAAAAAGGCACAGAAGCGGCACAGTCCGCAAGCTGCCACCACTTCAGATGAAGTGGTGTGAAAGAAGCAGAGCATTCACCATTCACTGCCTAAAAACAATGTTTCATTCACTGGGCTCTCTCGGTGAGAGTGCAGGCCCGGCGAGCCGGCTGTGGGAGCTCCGCTCTACCTCCCGCTGCTGCTGCCTTGCTCAGGAGCCACGCGGTGAAGCTGCTCCTGACCTACTGTCAGGCAGTCTGGTCGTGATAGGATGCTTTTTTTTTACATGTTTAAAGTACGTCCATAGGCATCATCCCCACACGGATCAGCACGTGCTCCCGTTCCAAGCCTCAAATATGAAAATATTGGGACGACGTGAGAAACGCTGCCCTTAGAAGAGGAA
Source organism: Menidia menidia (assembly GCA_907169785.1). Taxonomy (NCBI): domain Eukaryota; kingdom Metazoa; phylum Chordata; class Actinopteri; order Atheriniformes; family Atherinopsidae; genus Menidia; species Menidia menidia. The sequence goes on from CAJRST010039999.1 coordinate 5,851,894, forward strand.
AGAAAACATGATATCTGACTATCATGCCGAGCGGCAGGCTCTCAAGATATGACATATATTTCCATTTTCTTGCATTTCAGGCCAGCAAAACATGGAAAAAAAGTTGGGATGGGGGATATTTAGGGCTATTTATGGCTTTTGGATAATGTAGTTAAACAATAATGTTGTTATTTCAAACAGGTGATGTCAATAAGTGATTGGAGTCATGATTTGGTACAAAAGCAGTCTCTGAAAGGCCTTCAGCAGTAAAGCAGGGCCAGTCCGTCCACAGTTTCTGAAGGATGTTCCTCAAATAATGACTGGAGGGGATTTGTATATTTTCAATTTCCAGTGCAAAACATGTTTCAGTAATTCAAACAGTCTGTAGGGGTTTATCAATGTTACTCCTCAATAATGGATGTAACCACATGAGAGAGGGATTACTGTGGGAAACCTAGTACAGCACTATGGAGATTTATCCTCAAATAACTCCACTGACTGGTAGAGATCGTTCTTCCACTTCCAGGATTGCATTAATGCAGAAAGGTTTACTGGAATTTCACAGCAGCAAATGCTGCCCTCAGGACTTCCCTAGTTATGTCTGCGCAGCTTTCGAGATGACAGCAAAACAAAACCGAAAAGAGATGTTCCGCAAGCCTGAAAGAGGGAAAAGGGAAGACGTGAAGAATTTTTAAACTGAAAATGCAGAAGCCCCTGTGAGGTGTACATTTTCACAGGACTGCAGGAAGAAGGGGGGCAAAATAGGGACTGAAACGCTTCATTACAAACGCCAGGACTTCGTCAGAGTGCTCTGTAAAACGCTCCACGAGCACACAAATGTCACCTCTGAGCAAACTGATCCCAGCTGACATTTTTATTTGCTGGTTCAGTGAAACTCACGAGGAAAAACAGCAGGCACTTGACATTTCTGCTCAAACACTGACTTCTGATGTATGTGCATTCATTTGCATTTTCTGCCACTCATTAATTAATCACAACAACATAACTCCTGTCTCCGGGATTAATCCTAAAACGGGGGGAAGTCACTTCCACGGGTCTGTGGTCACTTCCTGGAACAGGACACCTGTTTTTACAGCTTAAACAGATAAAGTGGACAAGAACCAGCGATAACATTATGGCCCAACGGGAACTTCCCTAACATGGCTGAGTCATCAGAAACATCATTCCACCAGCCACGATAAAAGCAACGATGAAAAAAAAAGAAGCTCCATCTGGGAGCAAAGTGGGTTTAATATGCTGGAGCCGCCGAATCATGCGCAGCTTTGAGTCACGCCTGTGCTTATTGCATCAAATTTTTAGAGAACAAAAGTGAGGCATCGCAACTTGGGCAACACGATTAAGGCCAGGGCCAACGGCCCTTAACCCTGAGGAGCGTATAATGGAGTCAGAGATGTCTGGAAAACAACAGGAAACTGTCCTCTTTAATAAGATCTGTTTACAGCTGCTGCATAAAGGAAGTCATTATATTTGGGCCAAAGATTACCCCTTCACAAGATGCATTGTTTTCACCCTTAAATGCATTTTCCCTTCATCTCTACGTCTCTGTGGCTGCTGTCAGCGCATCTTCAGTAGGGGTATAAGGGTCACCATGAGAAACTTTCGGACATTTTTAGGATTTTTTCCCACCAACATCCATTTTTAAGCCTCTCAAAACAAGACGACACACCTAAAAATCCCCCGGAGAGGAGAAAGGAGGCGACGCGCCGGCCGTCTGGTGTGGTCACCACACATTAAGAGCCCTGGAAGCTGAATTAAATGTGAATATATGTGTTTCATAAACACATTTAATGCTACGTGAACAGAAAAATGAGGATGATGCGGCTGTAACCCCGTCAAATCGGATTGGCCCTCTTCTTGCAATCTCTGCTGGGAGGGAACGAGACGCAAAGAGAGGCATCCAGGAAAGGAAGCAAGCGTATGCAAAGTGGGAGTTGGGAGGGGATGACAGCGTTAGCAAAGAGTTGCTTGATTACGGATCGATCTTTGAGGGATGAGCATTGTAATTAATGTGGAGTCATGTTTCTGCCCAGGCTGAGCTCCGCCTGGGTGTCCACTGGCTTCTTTAATGCGCCGATGGGGTCCTGACCTGCTCTCTGAGGGTGCCTCTCGGCCGTGCGATGACACGCAGGTCGCAAACAGCGCAGCATCGCAGGGGAAAATACAATCAGAGCGGCAGGTGGGGAACTGGACGGGATAGCGGTTAGCCGAGCCGCAGAATTCTGCTATCAGGCCAAATAATTCCTCTCGTAGTCGCGTAGCACTGTCTGAGGCGCCGTTTGCGTTTTTTTCCCACAGCTGTAATAGGACACTTTCAAAACAGCTTTTGCTGCCTGGATTTGCCACAGTCCACCTGAAAAGCGGACAGCAGGACGTAAAGGGGGTGGTTTCGTCCTTACCAGAGACACTTGCAGCAGCCGCACCAGCAGAGGCAGCAGTTGTTGGGCCGGGGCTGTCCGGGGGCCTGGGGTGGGGCCTCGATATGAGCCGCCTGCCTTTTCCTCATCTCCACTCCACTCACACTCAGGGGCTTCCAGATGGACACAAACAGGGGACAGAACACAGTCAGTACCCTTCAAATCAATCACACCCCGACACGGGAAACAAAGAAGGCTACTCCTCATTTCTGACTCTCTGCAACCCAGCAAAAGACCATAACAGTCAGATGGGTGAATGTGTGGGTGTGTGTAAGAGACAGATGAAGCACGAGAGAGAGACAGAGAGATAGAGAGAGGGAGAGAGAGAGAGAGCACTCGAGCAGGACAGAGAGGATTCCCTTCCTTGTTTGGTACAAGGGTTTCTGGCATAAGCCCAAGTCTGTCCCTCGGCTTTGAAACACACTAAACATGCATTTTAATGGGCTGGGAGACAGACAGGGAGGCAGCATCTATATATCCTACACACGGACAGGCACCCGTGCACAATAAACGCACAAATGCACAAACATATGAGCATCTGTATGAAGCCATTAAGCCCTTTCCACAGTCATCATCTATCTGCCCTGCTTACCCCTCAGATTAGGGAACAGCTAACAGCTATAGGCAGGAGATGAGGAGTGTTTGATGGCTAATACTTTTACTGTTTGCGTCTAAAATGGGCTTCCGTGCTGCGACTGAGCCTCTGTGACGGCTAGAGCGCGCCCGTCTTTGTGTTTGTGCGAGCTGTTAGAATCGCATGGCCTGCTAGTATATTTACAAATGAAAGTAATGAACTATTAGTCCAGCTCTTCATTTACTTTGGTGAGCAGGAATGAATCAAAACAACACGAGTTGTCTCCCTCCCTATTTGTCATCCTCAAAATAACGCACATCCCTCTCCAGTGCAACGATGATATAAATGTTTGTTTTCGCCAGTAAATTGTCAGAAATGTAAAAAAAAATGTTTTACCCGTTGCTAGAATTGAGGATAATTTCTTTTCTGCATTTTAAAAAAAAACTTTCTTTGGCTTAGGCAACCCTCAAAAAGTTCAAAACATTCCAGCAAAGAGATTACGTAGTGCTAACAAAGGTGAAGCTACCGTTCTGCAACAGGCACAACACAAGCATTCACCTTCATGAAAGTTAACCCGCTCACATGACTCCACATTTTGTGTGTAAATGGTGCTCTGCACTGTCCACCAGAGCTTTCCAAAGGGACCGTTGGAGGGCAGATTAAAGACGATCCACTGCAGCTCTAGCATGATTTTACCATCATTTAACCGTGTTTTTTTTGTTTTGTTTTTTAAAGTGGACCCAAGAGGGTCCACTGTTGGTCATCGCAGGGGATTTTCCCAGACTCTAAGAGAGGCTTTGAAAGTGAAGATCCAGCGGTGCTGCCCTTGTAGATTAAGTGCCTTTAACAACATAATGGCCCTCAAAAGCAAATTTAGTGCTTTTAAAAAAAGATCTTCAGGGTATTCTAGATTAAAAATACCACTTCAAGATGTTATTCTAACGTCTGAAAATAGCTCAGTCCATGTTCTCCCCCTAAATGGGCTTCTCATTTAACAGAGCAGTAAAACTGATCAACAACATTTGACACCAAGGTCAAATTTACATCATGACACACAAAAAACAAATACATAACAGCCGGGCATCACCGAAGAGGTGGAAAACAAAGTCATAGTTACCAAAAAAAAAAACACAGAAGTCCTACCTGTACGGCCATAATTAGATTGAACTTTTCAAAATAGTAAAAAGGAACCTTCACTCGAGCGCAGACATAAGTGATCTCCCACCCCGATGATTCGTGGCAGGTAAGCCTGAGACGATCTGCCTAATATGCAAAGGTCGCCTGACTGTTAGAACGGCTGTCAGCTATTTGGCAACCAGGCAGCACCGGTGGAAAACAAGCTGCCAGATGCAAACGACGGCGCTGGTACGACGCTGTTCCAAATCCACATTGAGAGGACATGCAAATGGGGGACAGAAATACAAATATTGCTGGGACGTAGGGGAAAATACAGGGCGTGTCATTTTCTAAATGGTTTGTCTAGGATAAAAGATGATATCCTCTTATACATCAGATTGATACGAATTGTGATCTAAAATTTCAACTGAAGTTTCTCTCTCTGAGCTTTAGCAGTATGTCCAATACTTCAGCTTTGTAGTGACTGAGCTGACCGTTTCACACCTTCCATTACTCAATATCTAATCCAAAGTTAAGTAAACATTACTGAGTCCTGAGGCAACACACTGCATTGTAAAACAGAGTGTCATCTGCATAGCTGTTGAGTTTGATGCAATGTCTTTTGACAGGACTTTTCTCTGAAATATGGCATAAATTATAGGTCCACAAACGCGTCTGTCCATAAGGTGACCGGCAAATCCAGTGTGGTCCACGTAGTCTTAAGCAGTTTTACTTCAGTCAGTCATAAAACTGATACATTTTTTAAAAAGGACCAACTGAAACTTTGTTGGAAAATCAAACATGTAATACAACGTGTATGATGCCTAAACCATCTCCACTTGATAACTATCTATTTGGGGATATTAAACAGACTAAATAGATTTTAAAAACTAGCCTGTTTTCCTTCTGTTTCACTTCTCAAAGACAGGTGCCTTAATTATTACCACGACATTTCCGACCACTTTTAGGAGTAAAAGTTTAAAGAGAATCCAAAAGTCCAAAAACTTGACTTCACACAATGACAATGACAAATGACACCTTTTTACGATGCCGCTGACAGCAGCAGCATCAATCATAAGACTTACCATGAATTAAAGAATTCCTAAACACAGTTCAGACAGAGCAGTCATTGCGTGAGGTAATAGTTTGCTGAATGGCGGCAGAGCTCCTGACTTGTGGACTGTGTCGGTGTTTGGCAAACGGACTGGCGGTTTGGCTTCCAGGGGACGCTGGACAAGGAGAGCAGGTTCTTTCACCACAGGGAAAAGAGACTACTGGTGTCACCATCCCTGAGCGAGTGGTGAGAAAAGATACACGGGAGCTGAAGTGAGATCTGGTCACCGTCCACGCCTTTCGTCCTTAATTCACCTTCTCCCTTTTCTCCTCTCGACCGTCGCCTCCTAAGCTTCCTCAGATCTCACTGAAAGGATCATTGATTGACTCGAGAGCGCAGGGAACAGTGGCTGTGCAGCATCTGAAAAACAAACAGGTCAAAGAAGAACAGTCACCACAAAATCATTTTAACCTGACAGAAAGATGAAGGTGCACACTTATAATGGCATCCCACTTTTTCTTGTATAATTATTCACTTGTTCACTCGGATGCTACTTTGACACCACTTTACAATCAGACATAATGAGAAGACCAAGCACCACTTTGCACTGGGAAACAAGACTTTTTCAGATGAAAAAAAAACTGAAATCATTTTAGAATATTCATTATAAGTCACATTTATTGTTGTGTGGTCTTCTGCCCGCTGTTTCCAGGTTTATCTGATTGAGTACGACACGGCTTTGAGCAAAGTTTTTACCACCAAATTATGCAAAAGGTCTCAGCTACAAAACATTTCAGAAACAGTGTGTATCAGATATGATACTTATGGCATTATAGGGTTGATAATGGGATCAGAGATGATGTTCTTTATAACTCATGATCATTATGTCTGCCTGGTCCTCCTTGCTCCTGCTTCCCACCATGATGATGAACTCCCCCAGCCGCTAGCCTGTCTGTATTTTAACCCGTCAGCTGCATTTCAGTGTTTGAGGGTTTAAACTTGATCCAAATCTGCAATACAAAAGCGATTGGTAGCTCACTCATATTGGCGTCTTAACTCAGAGTTAGGAGGCTAATACGAGTGATCTGCAATTTAGTCGGTGAGCCTTATTTATTATTTATTTATTTTTGTTTCCAGGCGCTTTATCGCGTCAAATTTGAGATGGGAAGTTTCCCCTTTCAATAGTTTCGCTTTCTAGCTTCATCTGTTTCCGCAGCCATGTGGCAAACATCACATGAGCTTGTTTTGTTGGGAGTTCATCAGGGCTGGCTTTGGGTTGGCTCTGCTCGAGCTCAAAGTGCACCACTTCTTCCGGGATGCATCCGTCTGTATGAACAGCAGCTTGAGGCGTGAGCAGATTGTTACTTTTTGACATCCTAACAATTTGCTGATCTCATAAGATCCCTCATTCAAACCAACGGTCGACCTTATGAAAGTGTTTAATATCACATTTAGAAAAACCACCATAACTGGGTCTTAATAGCATGTAGCTGCTGCTCCCTGCTCGGTAAAACTGTTTCCAAAAGCATAAAATGTACATCCACATGAAGGTTTGATTAACCGACCAATCCACTAAAAGGCACCGATAACCCAGGAGATGTGCTCAGGATGAGACCCAAAACACCCAAAGTCACTGCATGCTGTCATCTCATTCACCTTTGGGTTTGTCATTCCATGCCTAATCATAGAAAGATGTCACATGTTTAATCTATCCACTGACTGAGGGAAGCTTAAAAGCTGGAAATCCTCCAGAGCTGCCCTCGTATTACAGGTTGTTTCACACAGGAATTATTGTTCCAACAACATGCTTTCACTCATAACAGCAGCTTAGAGGTGTTCTCATGTCGACATGGACACTGAAGACATACAAGCAGTGGGATGAATCTCTAACATTAGCACGTGGTGGGGAATGGAAACAGTTCGGACAGCCTCTAAATGAAAGATCAAAACCAAATTACATCAGAAAGATTCTCTTTTGAGAGGGCCTGAGGCCCGCTGCATGTTTTCATATAATTTGAATTCACACAACTTTTTCTTATCGGCTCTTTGGCTGGTTTGCCTAAACACACGACATCAAGATAAACGGTAATACAAAGCAGTGAGTTTACAAGCAAAAGCTGATCCAGTGAAGTCAGCCAGTGAGGGAGCAACATGGGGATCCACTAAAGGCCCGGGACAAAGCTCCTCCCTGTGTTTCAAATGTCTGCGAAAAATGATTTTGCTTTGTCCACAGACGAGGTTTCTCCATGGGAGCGGGGATATTTTACATGGCCTCCACATGACCTCTACTCAGGAGCGCGGCTGCCTATTACCTATTAGGCTTATTATTAGTAAATTCAATCACAAATAAAAATGTTTTAATAGGGAATAGAGGAACAGGAAGGCACTGGATTAGTTGACCAACTATCAATCTTTTCGCAATTTGCTGCTTTACTTTAGTGCAAGCCTTCCTCTTGTGCCAGGTAGTAAAAGGTACGGTTGTCAGAGGGGGGGGGGGGGGGGGGGGGGGGGGGGGGTAATGAGGCCTAAGCTGCAACAGAGACAAAACAGAGACAAAAACCGAAAAGGTAAACACTGGTGATGGCAAATAAGGATCACACTGCATCCATGCATGGCTTTCTGCTTCACCTTCAGTCTCTACAACCTTTCACTTTCACTTTACGCCAAGGCAGAAAATCTCCATCATTACAAGCAAACGACACCTGCCTTGAACTCAGCCGACCACCTCTGAGGGCAGCTTGACCAGGAAGCCTGTTCAGTAGCTGCAACCCAACCAACCGACCCCCCCCAGTCCGAGCCTCCGTGGCACAACAGCACGTCTTCCCGGTGGCGTTAGAGGGAGATATGACAAAAAAACCGTTCCCCTGATAGATAATACGACTGACAGTCCGGTTTATGGTGGATGGTGGGACCGCAGCCCCCCCCCCCCTTTGCTCCGCTGCATCTGCCCAGCGGGCCTCGCGAGGCAACGGGGAAGAGAGCTCACCGGACCCTGCTCCCAGCCTCCGTGCACTTAGCTCCGCTGGCTAGCGGCTCGCCTGTCTGTCTGTGTGTGTGTGTGTGTGTGTTTTTTTTTTGCGTGAATCTCTGGCGCGGCCGCGGCGGCTCGGCCCCCGCGGGGGGTCCGCCCCCCCCCCCCCCCCGGGAGGGGGATATCCCCTCTCAGCTGGCACCGCCGAAACCACGGCGAGTCCGCGCGGAGGGGGAGCTCGCGCGGAGGGGCTGAGGTGTCGCACGGAGATTTTTTTGTCTTTTTTTTTTTTTTTTTCTTCTTGGCGTTAAAACCCCACCCACGTTGTTCTCGCTAGCTTTAGCCGACGGCCCCCGAGGGGCTATCACCCCTCCCCACCCCCCACCCCCCCACAAGCGAGAGAGGAGGAGGCGGTGGCAAGCGGAGCAGCGGGGCTAGCGCCGAGCTAACCGCCAAGCTAGCGCAGCCCCCCGTGCGTGGATCGTTAGCGCAGAAATAAGCAGGCTCTTACCCCCTTCGTGTCGGGGCTGTCAGCGTCGGGGAGTCATAGGAGACGGGAAATGCGACGTCCCGATGCTTATCTAACGGCATCGCGCGGGGCAATCCTGCGGAATAGTGTCCATCGCCGCTATTTTTTCAGCCATCCGCCCCACTTCAGCACCGATCGCTGCCGAGTCCCTGGATGCACTGCGCAGGCGCGCTGCCGCCGCTGCTCTGTGGCCGCAGTCGGCGGAGAGATGCACTGCTGAGGCTCCACGCGCAGTCGGCGGCAGCGCGCGGGGGGTCATGACATCTTCCGCACACCCGACCACCTCACCATTACCCACCCAAGCACACGGCACTCTTTCTGGAAAACAATGCTGCATTTCTAAAAACGCGATTGCACTCAAAGAAAGTCACATTCATTCAATGCCTCCCTTCATAGAGGAAGTGTGTCCTCGGGTGTGGAAAAGATGCTTCTTCAGACACACAGATCTTCCTGTTTTGTTGAGTTTTTTTCATACCAAAACCACTTAAAAGTGAGAAAAGCTATAATTACATATCAACATTTGTTGAAAAAGTAACTGATCTGGCTGATGTGTAAAACATATTAGTCATATAGTTTCTGTATCTGTTCAGAATACTAGTCAAATAAATGAAATAACTTTGTTATCAGCAGAATTCCTTGAAGACTGACATATTGGAAAATATCCTTCATTGCCCATTTTTAAAAGACAGAATAACTTACACAGGTTTGAGGAAAACTCACTTTTAATGTGTTCTTTCATGGTTAAAACTAACTTTAAGATATTTACCTTCTGCACAGATTACATTACATGTGTTTTTTAAACTGGACTTTTTTTTCTGTGGTGGAACAGCAGGATCTTTCAATGGCAATTCCTTTTGCAGCAGCAAACACAGAGGCAAAGATTCTGATTTTCATGTCACTTGAAAAACTAAACTGCTTTTTTGTCCCTACATGCACTTGGTTAGTCTTCTGCATCTGCTGTATGCTTTCAGACAAAAATCAGGATGAGCATTTGAACAAAAAATCTTAAAGATGATTTTCAAGAGATAACAAAATTCTTGCTCAGAATATGTGTATGTTCTGCTATCGCTGTAAATGTTTAACTAACAGAACGAATGCCTTATAAAGCACAACAAAACCCTGTAAATATTCTCATGCTGTTAACACAAGAGGGCATCGGTGCTCCTCTCTGTGGCTGTGTTCCCACTCCTCCATACTATTTGATGGAAAATGAGAAAATATAGTTGCAGTTGCATATTTAGGCCTGAAAATAACCACATTTTGAACTGATACGTGGAAATAAAATCTTAGATCATTCTGGACACTCACATAGAGTGTCAGAATCCTCCACCTTCCTCATCCTCATCACATGTGTTCCCATCTTTCTTCTCAGCTTCTTTTACTTTTAGATTACTTAATAAAACAAAAAGAGGGGATTTGATCAATTTAACAGAAGAAGTTTACTTGAAATAATGTCATATGAACATGATATCTGAGGTTTTTTTTTTTAACAATGTGGTAATCCTCAGTTTCCTTAAGACTTTAGCTAAATTTAAACTACCATGCCCACATAAATAACATCAAGAGCACCATTTGTATTTATTTAGAACTTATTTGTTCATTTTTTGCTTCTATTTGAGGGAAGGGAGAGGTGGTGCTAACGGAGAGGCGACAGCTTGTACCACTAAAAAGTGCATAAATAGAATATCTTCAGTGTGGAAACAAAACTCTCTCCAAATTGGAAGCTGCTTGGAAGACTCTTTATTTTGTTGTTGCTTTTTTTTTATTTTGGTGGAGTCAACCAACCTAGTACCAACCCAAGCTAGTGTGTGTATAATTTCCTTGGTTGATTATGCACAAGATGACATTTCTGATTTAATTCACTTAAATTTACCTGACAATCTTGTTCACATATTTATAAATGTTACATGTCTCAGGTATACTCTCAGGTATTTGTGATTGTGACAGCTAGCTGTAAAATTTGTGAGAATGTAGCAGTCATTTCACCTTGGTGTCCCTTTCTCTTCATTGATACACATATACTATATGACACACATTTGGTACACATAAGGAAAAAAACCCACATAACAACATAACCAAAAGTATGACGGGGTAAATCTTTTTTCCTTGGTTAGTCTTTGGGTTTGGTCAGCTTCAGAAACATGTTAAAGTGTAAAAAAAAAAGAAAGAAATATTGACCATTTTCCCATTTCTACCACAAGGTGGCATCAGAACTGTGCTCTGCCTCTCAGACTCCAGCTCTGACAGACACATGGGGCCTGATGACACTGTGTGATTATGACCAAAAAATTGTTGCTGCCGCTGTGACAATTGGAGAGTTAAAAGCAGACAGATAACAAAAGGAGACAAAAACCATTTTCTTTCAAAAATGGGTAGCAGGAGCTGCTGCATTATGCTGTTAGTAGGCATGACACAGCACAATCAGTGCTCACTGCTGCTGTGTTTTAAACACTGTACCAGCAGCACTCCCCTCTGCAAGGCAAACCAACACATAAGCTCCCCAGCAGGGGTGGAAAACATCCTCACCCAAACGAACATGATGTGAACTACACCTGCAGAGTTTCTCAACCCGGCCCAAAGACTCAGTAACATCTCCACCTGCAGACATTCTGAACTCTGATGCCTCAGGATACAATGAAAAAACAACTGCAATGGTTTTCAGTCGGCCTATTTGACAAAGGACTCAACAGTAAAAGAGGGTGCTGCAGTGAAAGTCCATGACAGCAAACTCATTAAGACTCTCCCTCCTCCCCCCCCCCCCCCACACACACACACAAATGAACGCCAGATCAGCTGTGTAGGCTGCTCCGCTCTTCATTCTCAGACCCCTGACATTTTTAAAAGAAAAAGCTGTCAATGATAGAAAGGCCAGACACGTTCTGTCAGGAGCAATCTGACAGATCATGAGACGGTAAAGACCATTTCAGAATTCCACCTCAAATGGCAAATTCAGCAACATATGACACATTATTCGCAGAGAGCTCAATCAGGCAAATCACTCCCTCGCAGGAGCCCCACCACTCTCAGTGTGAGCCATGGAGAAACCCATGGCCCTGAGGAGAACAAATCCATAAAAGACTCTGGGGCCAACCCACGAGCTGACCGATGAACTGACAGTCATCAATCTGCTTCAAACCTTAACTTGTCCACTACTTTGTCCTCCTGAAGAGAAACACAGTGACATGGAATGTGTTATGACCGGCTATATATTGCAGTTGTTGAACTTATCCAAATTATGATGGACTGCTATAATGGACAGTAGGGGCTGGTTTAAATGGGGAGCCAAAGGTACAAAACACCAATCTACAAAATTCATATGACAGATTTTTTTTAACTATTACAAATAATTATAAAACATCCTTGTATTGTTCTTAAATCTTATCTTTCAGTTAAACTCTGACAGTTGTTTTGCCCCCTCCTAACTGGAGACTCATGAACGGCACACTCAGTGAGCTGCTGCACATGACTGTGGCCTTCGATGCGACACAGACAGCTTAAGGTCTGTCGATAACACCGTAACTGGGCTGGATGGCAACTAAAAAAAGGAAGTGAGTTGACCGGATTTATAAAAAATATTTTCTCTTTAAAGGTAGACAAGGCCAAGTATATTAGTACTGATCCTGTAAAGAGGAAGTGTCAGATCCAGTTAGAGGTGGAGAGGGTGTAAAAGAAAACACAACCGGCCTGGGCCAGATGTGTTGTTTTCTTTACCAAAGGAGGACGACTGCACTGCAGGGAAATGTACAGAAGGTTTCCTTTGCACATGCCTGTCCCTCATAACTGCTCTTTTTAAACATGTTGTGTATCAATGTGATAGTTCATTCTTTTCTTTTTTTCTGTATTGAGAATTTTCGCTTGCCTATGGTTTGGTGCTAAATTGGATGATCTTGGCTCGCACATATTAAACAGTCTTACAACCAATGCTCCCACCAGCTTTTGTTTAAAGAGCACACCTAATTAAGATTCGAAGCAATTGTAGAGCTACACGAGGGAGAGCGAAAGTCTGTTGCTTGGACCATAGACACGGTCTGTGGACAGGCTATTTTCTGTTTCTCATTTCTTTTCAGTACAAGAAGAGGTTGCTTCCAAATTCACCATTTTGACGTTTAACCAAGAATCTGAAGGGTTTTTCTGAGCAAGCCTGATGTTAACTGTGATGGTAAATCAAGAGACAGGGGTCATTCCACATTTCCAACCTGTTTTTTACAACGCGTCTGGCTGGCCCAGACAAATCCCCCTGAACATATCTCTATTTACCACAATGTGTCGTCTTCATTTATCACCCTGCCGGATTTACACCACTCTCCAGGTCCCTGTTATGATTTAATATTTACAATTTTTTAGATCGCAGCATACACTTCTTTTGCTGTCTCCCTTAGCTGTGTTTGGATGTCCTAGTGCATGTGAAATGATGGCAGAATTTCAAACTCAGATTAGAAATACACAATCAACAGACAGGCTCTGTTGTCCTTTGACCCGTGCTGGCTGGAAGGTAAAATAATGATGACAATAGCGATATCTTAAAGACCTCAGTCCTGGTTCCTCCATCACAGATGTCTGCAGATATCTTTAAGCCTGCGGTTGTTATGCTTATGCACTTTATCAGTCTGGGCCCAAACAGCCCTCGGTGGTGTCTCTGGACTTAATTTGTCTGACTGATGCACATGTATGTACATCTGTGCGCGCGTGTTTATGTATAAGGGTCAGTGAGATCAGAAACAGTGAAGCAAAAGAAGCGAGACAGTAACAGAGTGTGGCAGATTGGGTAAAATACAGTAAGATGGCTCCAGTGAGGTTGTTTAAAAGTCTCACAGTGAAACAATGAAGGGTGAGGGCAGATTTATAACAACAGCGTCCCAGGTTGGGTAAATCTATTGCTCAGAACAGTGGTAAATGTCCCGTTTCCCCCTCTCTGCGTGTGTGACTCCAGGCAACACAGAGGAAAGCAGTTTACTGCAATGAGTCCATAAATGAAACTGAAGAAGAGTTCAATTCAACCTGTGTCAAGAGCTAAGAAATGAAAGTTTTGTAAAACTGTCTTCTTTTCAATAACCATGTAAGAGAGCAATCATTTTAAAAACTCATGTGGACTCAATTCAGCTGGATGGCATGAACTGCTTAGAATGTCCTGCGCCACACAAACTCCTTGTTGTGGTGATTCACCACTGGCATAAAGCACGCACAGCAGTCCACCTTTGTCTAACCCACAGCCCACAGTCCGACCTTGTTTTCTAACTTTCTGAATTTCGATAAACAACGCAACAGACACACTCCCACACAATAGTGAAAATAGGCCACAAAAGATAAAACCAGTGGGTTACGATATCGGTCCCCAGAAAATAACACCAAAATATCAGAAACCGTTAAAATCATCTTCTTCGTGATCGATTTTCCAGTACCAAATCTAGAGCTCCTGCATTTTGACTGATATCCTCAAAATTGCCTATAGGGGTAGGTTTCCTCTTTTTTTCAGTCTGTGATTTTTATTGTCTGATTTCCTGTGTGTAATTGAAAAAGACTTTCAAGTCATTTTAAAAATGGCTTCTAAGCTATTGCACTGTAAACACAGATAGACATAGTTGTAGAAAAGGCAGCAGTGGTTCTAGTTTGAAAACTATTGCCCTTACCTGGTACTGAACATTTTTTAATCCGATTTAAAGAGTGTGTCGGCTCTGAAATGGCCTTTTTCTTTGATTTGGCACCTTCCTCCCACAAAGTCTCTGCATGCTGCTGTCCTGAGGCCTCACTGTCAAAGGTCATTTTCCATGAAGAAGAAAGAAAATAATGTTGAAGACAAAACTCCTAGAAGATGAAATCCTCTTTAACCTTGGGGCATTTTCAAAATAGGAACAGTAGATCGGTTCAGTCATTCCCATTTTTGTTTTCCCCTTAAAAATATTTCTTCACTGTTTGGGCTGAGATGCCAAGAACATTAAAGGAGACAGGAAAGTGCACGGTCACTTTTCTGGCTCACAGCAGAACCAATTCACTCCGAATAAGACATTTTACTCGGTCTGTGTCAGAAGTGGAGGGAAGATAAACTTTGGAAATAATCCTTGTTTGAGTGCATGGAGCGTTACTCATTTAATTGGACAAATTCCTTTGAAGTGTCATGCTCTCAGTCATCACAACCACAGCATGACTTGTGCTGCCTCGGTTTGGTTATATTATATGACAAGTTGAAACAAATGCTTAGAGCGGTGTGCGAAGGATGATTGTAGTGACCACTTCTTCAGCAGAAGGGTAATTTCTTTCCAATTGCTCGATTTAATGGGACTTTAAAATCCAGCGATTTAAGTCTCTAAGGACTCTTTATGGTCCATTTGTACCCGTAGTGAGGTATATATCTGTTTTGCTTTTAACCTGCAGGTAAAATATTACAGGTTTCCTAAACAACACAGATCATAGGCAGAGCTTTAAAAAAACATAATAAGCATTATTTTGAGCTTTGGATGCCTGAAAGTTAGTATCGTTTTGAGAAACTGACCACAGATTTTTTTCTAAAATACAGGAAATATTTTAAAGTACAGAAATGTATAGCTCCAAACAAGGGCAGAAATGTGTCCACTGTGATTTGTGTTTTTTTCCCAAGGCGTAGAAAAGCTAAATGATCTCCCCTTTGACATCGTTATAGTGGGGCTGCGGCCATCTTTGCTGAAATAGGGTTGATTTAGTGCCTCTGATTTGCCAGTATCAGCCACAGAGGCAGCACAGGCAGCATGGAGCTGGAAAGTGGCGCTAAAACCTGTGCCATCCACGTGAAACAGCTTTTAACTGCAGTATATAATGTGTTAGAAATTAAATTGCATCTCTCCACAGTGGCAGAATTAGAATCGAATTTGTGTCAAGCAACTTCATCTGTAAAAGAAAGAAACGCTCCTGTAATGACTTGAGCATGTTAGTCTGTTCATTGGACAGGCAAAATCCACTTTGCTGTATGCAGAAACGCACACAAAAAACACACAAAACAGAGCCAAAAAAATCAATATGTAAACTTGGACCTTTCTCTATTAACAAGGCTTTGTGATCTCTGTAGTTTTGCTGAACATGTTTCTGTAACTTTGGGATGGTTCAAAAATCAATTGACGTTTTTTTTTATTTTATTGTTACATAACACACATTTTATTTTAAAAAAAAACACAGAAAGCAAACGCCAAGCTTCCATGAGTTTAGAAACAGAGAGAAGTGCATGTCAAGCATCCGGCGATGGCTTTCTGTGTGTGTTTAGATCAAAAGTCCTGTGGTATTGTCTTTATGTTTATCCCTGCGGTGTTGTGCAGCTGCACTGTGCGTAATGAGGTTGTCTTACAAATTGGATTTTTATATCGTGGCTCCAATTTTATTACCAGATCCGGAAACCCCATTTCCAAAACAGTAACAATGGGCTGCACATTTTCATATATAAATCTTGCAATCTTCCCAATTATCAGGTTTTACGAGGCTTTTGTGATGTTCCTGCTGTAGCTGATGGTGGGCGAAAAGTCGGTCAGGGCAAAGGGAGCAGCTCACGATGACATCCGTTATGTCAAAATACAGCTAGCGAGTCCTCAGCGGTGTTGCTGTGGCACAAAAACAAATCACAGCCTTGTACAAGACATCATTCATTAATTTACCACTTATGTTGTAATTATGTTTCACACTAATCTCAATCATGAGAGTTGTTTTTTTTTACTATGAAGTGAATAAAAGTGAGGTTTTTTTTTTCCAAATAAAACTGAGAATCAGTCAATGCATTCATATAAAACAGATTAGACACTGTTTTCAAGATTATTCTAAACAATCTGCAAAATGACTTCAGCCGGAGTTTTTACACGCACGTGGAAGTTTGAACGTATCACACAAACACCGGAGGCAGGGATCTATACCTTTATAATCCTCTTGATCGTTCAAGCACTTAATGTCTAGGCCGACTTGCTCACAGAGTGGTGAGACTTCTCAAGTGGTCGGATTAAAGTTATCTGTACATTGAATACAAGCTGCAGAGGACTTGCAGTGTCTGCGATAATTTCCAGCATTATCGCAGCCACGCTGACCTGAGGTCTGCCAAGCGTTTGTTCAGAGAAAGTAGATGTGGGCAGGAGAATGACTTTAATTTAAACCTCTTTGAATGTGAAAACACCTTGAGAAACCCAGGCTATGTGCTATTCATTTTTCTGTCTTTTCAAAAGCCTTCTGAGAAACTGAAGGTCTATCTCACAAATCTTTTTCTCAACACATACTACGTATTACTTGGTGGGATTCAGGCTTGTGTATTTTAGATAATGGTTGTGATATACTTTTTGTCTCTTGTATGTACTTGTCGGTCTTTTCTGTTATCGTACTTGTACAACGGTACAATAATCTACTACATAGCAGGCACAGAAAGCACATTAAAAGATTATTTTCCATTAGGCGACAGCATCGAGAAGGCATGTGATTACCCGAAGTTCCGTCAGCATCGCTTCAGGGAGTTTGGCAGAATTATCTTCACTGATAACATCCCAGAGTGCCCCTTCTGAACCTACAAGTCAGATTCCAGTTAAATGAGTAGACAAAACAAACAGAAGCAGCCTCAACCCCCCAGAGGAATTCTGGCAAACACAATATTGTATCACAGAGATTTCCTCCCTGTATGTTTGGACATGTGTTTGTGTGATGTTTTCCTCATGGCCAGCCCATTTTCCCCCTGTGTAATAAGAATGTGGACATATCTCATTGCTTTATCAATAGCATTTAGATTCTGATCACCTCTACTCATTATGACTGCATTTACTGTTAAAGTCTTTGGTAAAATGCCTGATATGATTTCTTAATGTGTAGCACAAAGAAGGTTGTTGCCAAAAATGTTATTGCTGATGTTGGATGCCGAGCATGTAAGATCAATTAACAAGTGCTGCTGTAATTGTGGGTTTAGACTCAGTTCAGTCAATGTCATCGATCTCAAACACCAGACATATAGAACTACATATATATATGTAGATATAAATATATAGATCTATCTATATATAAAATCATTGGCTTATGTTTGCAATGATTCTCTTTTTCATTCTTTCTTCTCCGTTATGTTGTCGTAAGGCATGCTTTTATGCTGTATTACACCTGCAACTTCTGAACGTTTTATTTTCTACAAAATAGTTACAAGCTCAGTTTAAGCAGCTTTTACCACTTCACGATTTCTCTACTAGCTGCCACAAACATTGGAGAAACTAAGGTCGTTGCAGTGTAAAATAAAGCACCAAAAACAAACGACGATACAAGCCAAATAAAAAGTATTCAAATCAGAACATGTTTTCTGAGTTTAACGTCAGCACATTGTGTATTTTCACTTCTTTCACTTCTGCTCATGTTTAGTTTATCTTTTCTCAAAATACATGCTTCGTCCTAATTGCCATAATGGGCAGAAAATGAATGCAGAAATATTTGAAATATCGGACCGGACCAGGGCTTACTGTTTTTCTAGAGCATTTTTCAGCTAATAGTGAAATCCCTCTGGGGTCTGTGCAGTCTTTGTTTTATAATACTAAACAACAGTGTTATTCGAAATATGCAATGCAACAGAAGTTTCACATCTAGAAGAAAGTCACAAACAACCTTCAAGGTTTTTAATTAAACCCCAATGGCATTAACTGTAACTGAAACAATGAGATACAGGATGCATGCAGACTAGATTAGAGAAAAAAAAAAGCATGCTGGCAAAAACACAGACTGGTTCAGTATGTTTGAATAACTGAATTAGGATGCTAGATTTGTTATCACCTCTGAGAGTACCCAGAGGCTTTCTTTGTGAAGAGTTTCTTTTGAGGATAGTGCGATCCCTCAAACGTTTGATGGAGGCCTGGTTTGCATGCATGTCCTGGTCCTTTACTTAAGTTGTGGGACCATATTTCTGAATGGCTGAAAGTGAACCAAAAACTGAATAATAAGAAAAGAAAAATATCATTTTGATATCAATAGATGAAGGTCAGAGTAAACTGAACTATTGTTGGGGAGAAATTGTGACAAACCCTTTGGAAACATTCAGCAAAAGCATTGTCAGCTTAACGTGTTAAAAAGAAATGACAGCCTTTGCACATCTTTTTACATCAACAGTGTACGTTTGGATTTGTCGTCACAGAAGTGTAACGATTGTTTCCGTCCTGTTTACTGAGAGCAGCAGAAAGTTTCCGGCTCTGCTTTACGGTCCGGTCAGGCTGGACGTCCTCCAAATGCACGATGAGAGACGTTTGCTCACAGGAGTCTGTCTGTGTTCCTGTGAGAGGAATGGAAACATAACGCACCTCACCCCATAACCCTTTCAAAGAGTCTGATATAAAAGGATGAGCAGCAGAGGGCATATAGAATGGATGAAATAGCAAAGAGCACTTAAGTGTCTCCAAAAAGTTCAGGTTCCGGCAAATGTGGATTTGCTGAAAGAGAGAACACCAGACAATTCTGGATAAATGGGTGTTCGGAGAAATGGACGACTATTTTGAAGCAGCATTCAGGTAAAAGTGAAGCCTGTTCCTCCAGTTTTATTCTTATAGATCCCCTTGGCTAAAAACCTCTCTTGGTTTCTCATCACCATCTGGCATCTGGTTGCCTCAACAGCTGTTTCATACATCCCCAATTAAAAGATTCAGAAATTTTAAACAGGCCGTAGATGCATGGTGCCAGTACTATCCCTGTAATGAACAGCCACTGAAAACAAATTGAAGATTTTAGAATATATAAAGAATAATCAAAACAAAAGTTCTTGAAGACCAATTGTTGTGTTTAGTCTCGATCTCACTTTGTTTTGTAAAAGTTCAATCATATTGGAGGCATAAGCATAAATACACTTGATTTTGTGTGAGTGTTTCCCTAAGACACTACAGACAGAACCATTTATTAATCAGGCTTTAAACATTAACAATATGAAAGGGCTTCTGTAAAATGTTGACATCCAACTGTGTCCAACTTCGAAGACCAACTCTTTATTAGGGTTTCACAAAGGGAGAATATCTTGGCACATCTGGTTTGGATATTGTTTCTACACGATCTTTGAGACTTAAGCAGAATTTGAAACACAGGAGAGCCACAGCTGGGTGTGCAGTGTGGAAGGATGCCTCTTTTGCGGCAGAAGTTCAGTAAAAAAAAAAGAAAAAAAGCTAAAAGCTCAGCCAAGAATTGATTGCTGGATTGTTCACTGCTGAGCAGAGGAGAGAAACTAATTGGACAGACTGGCAGAAGGGGATTTGCAGCCAACAGCAGGGCTGGTTATGTTCATTCAAAGGATACAACTCACCAACTGATGATATTGAATTTTTATATTGAGTACCAATCTTGAGACTTTGATAAAAAGAGTTTTGAAAGTTACCGCTTTACTAAAAATACTGTATCATTTGCAGCTGTGGTTGACTCCAGTTCCAAGTGAGACTAAATAGATGTACTTGTGAAGAAGGAATAAACAGAGCAGCATCATTATGTTGCGGTAATCTTATGTTGTTCAGGTCAGCTGAAAAACTTCTATCCCAAAATGCTTTAAGAATAAGTTTGATTAAAGCCAAGCCCAGTCACGCTTTAACCATCACTCAGGGTCACTCATTTTCCTGTTTGCTCAAGATGCACACTCCGTTTCCAAATAGCCCTTAATCTGACAAAGAAAACTGCACTACAAACCCTTTAATAGGTAAAAAAAAATAAATACAGAAAGCTGAAGAAGACATAATTAAACTTCAGACAAATCAACATAATTGCTCCTGAACAACATTAACTAAATTCAAGTGATTACAAATGAATGGTGCTAAATGAGAGTTTATAGTCTAAACCAATTTGAAAAAAAGTGAGCACACTCTGAAAAAAGTAAGGATGGGGTACTGCTGAATTTCTGGAAGCAGGACAATGACGGCAAGTGGTGGTAACATTTATAACCCCTGGCTGCTTATTTTGCAAATCTTGCTTTGTTTGACAATATTTATACCACAAAAAGACAAAGATTGTGCTCTGGCCAAAGCCGGGGACTTCCTGTGGGGAAGAAATGAGAACATGTGTTTGATTTGTTTAAACGTGTTGGAAGTATTGCAGAGGAAATAGCGACAGGAAAAATATGACTACTCTTCAAGGAAGCTGCTTGTAAAAGTGGTGATAAAAATAAAAACTGCACAAAATAACAACACACTGTTAATTTATTGTGTTCTGACTCAGCTGAGGTGGTTGCAGTCAGAATATTTTCCCCATAAAAAACAATCTAGGCAAATGACACTTCACCTTTTTGAAAATCAGATTAATGTGTTCAGACCCCTAACAGATGTAACTGATTGTCCAAAATGTAGTCACAATCCAAGCATGTAGATTACGAAATTGTAACAAATCTGTGGGCAGTGACAGCTTAATAATTAAGTGTAAGTCATAATATAGGTTTTTATTCTTAAAATCTATCTCATCATCTAATGTGTGGACCTAACACAATCAGGTTTCAAGATCTTAAGCATGGACAAAGGCTTTCCTTTTAATTCACTGGCTTGACAGAATCTAAATCTCCTCTCAAATAACAACCACTTCAGCAGTGGCCCCGAGCTTTTCATTTTAAGCTCTTTTACACATAATTTAACATCATGCATAAGAAAAAAGTGTTGAATGAATGCATGAGGGTGGAAAAATTATACAAAATCAGCCCTACACAGTTCCTATAATTAAGAAAAAAAAAGAAAATCAAAGCCACTAGAAAATTATGATTCATGCATGAGCTCTTGTTTGTCCATTTAAGCTGATAAAAGTGCACTTAGCCGATACACTTAGCCATAACAAATTATAAACTAAATCAAAAAGGGATTTCATAGAGGGATTTATCTCTGCTATGTACATTTGCACTAATGTGGGCTCAAGGGCAAAAGGGGAGAAAAAAATATGAATATTGACACCCCATTTTGCATTGCCTACCAATAGCCCTGATAATTTGACTACCTATGTTTTACTGCGCTGCAAATTCATATTTCAATAATTGACGTATTCCTCCAGCTCAGACTCAGAATTGGAAATTGTTATTTTTACACAGAGTTCTGCTCAACAGCGATGTTTTAAATTAGAATAGAAAAATAAATTGTATTAAACCAAAATTTGATTGCAGACAATTAACATGTACTCAACGTCTAAAAGCGTCAGTCATGTAACCCACTTTGAGGGTTACGGGACTTTTAAGACTAAACAGACTTCCTGTCTTTTGTCTGGCAACCCAGTTTTCTTCATGTGCTTTCAATTTTGTCACAAGGTCAGACTTCAACTTCCATACAATCTTACAGTTTGGAACATAATTAAGACAAGAATGAATAAAATGCCCCTCTTTCAGACAGTACATACTGTAATCTGCAACTCTGTACATACACTGCTTTGGAGTTACCATGGTGATCTCTCCTGGTAAAACAAAGCCATCTTAGTGATACTGAGGAGTCTTAGTAAGATGCTAATAATTTAGCTTCCTAGTTCACTAAGACCCAAAGCATTTCACACTTATCACAGCTCCAAGATGTTTCTCCTTTCATGTACAATAGCATACCTGAAATCAACCATTTATGGTTTAAACATTCCTTCTTTTTTTATCTATCACAGTCATTTTAGTCTAAGAGTGGAGTAGAGTAGGTATTATTTGTATGTAAGAATATGAGAGCAGCAAAGCAAAAAAAAAAAGGAAAACTAGAAAGTGTTTTTCTACGACTTGATCAGAAGACAGATACCTGCCATCTTCATGTAAGTTTTGCTAATCAGATAAAAAACTAAAAACCAATTTACGCCATTAACTTGGAGCACGAGCTCTGTTCATGTAGGGACGTTTGTGTCCAGCACGTTTAGGAAATGCTCTTTTGCCAATTTTGAGCCACTCTGCAACTGTAATGGGACATGCAGGGACATTATCGTGATTAAAATCAATCCCTATTGGATTACACCGTGCTACATTCCCCCGCTTGGCTCCACTCATAAGGAAACAATGTAGAAATCAGAAATTAGATGTGACAAGGCTCATTAGTGTACCTCACAAATGACTTGGCAAATAATCTCTGGACTCCTCTATTGCTCATATGCCTGTCAGGGGGATTTTCACCCCAACAGGTTCATTAAAACTGGTGATGTCACTGATTCTAATAAGAGGCTGTGGCGTACTAATCTTGCATTTGGGAATGCATACAAATGTTGTCTTGTATTGGTATGCATTTATTTGTGTGAAACCAAAGGGAGGTGGGATGGAAGGAAAAGTGACAAAAGTTACAAGATGAGTAAGAAAAAGAGGGTTGTGAAAAGGTTTGTGAGTTCCAGAGTGATGGGTGAAAATAAAGAAAATGAGGCCCAAACCAAAAAAGGAACCTTAAGGCATGACATCTTAAAAGAGCATGGCCAAAATGATGTAAGGAAGATGGAAAGGAATTCAACTAGAATACAAGGACACCAACAAAAGCAGCCTCCTGTAAGTGGAGAAATGAGGAATGGGAAGGGAGGAGGAAGAAAGTGGGGAGGGAGGACTTTGCTGAGGAAGAGAGAAAGGAAGGGAGCAAATTAAACGATTATATTCACACTGCTCACTGTCCCACGCGGGCTCCCTGTTCGACACGAGACTCGTCCTGAACTTAGAACCAGAACCCGACAGCACGCCAGCTTTCAGCGTCACCGTCTGTCTGCAGACCAACTCCGAGCCGAACGGCAGACACGCGCAGCAGACCGTCCCGAGTTAGGGTGCGAGAGGCTCACAGACCGGGCGAGGAACCATGGAGAGCGCCGGCAACAGCTCGGAAGCGGACCCCCGGGGCCAGCTGCCCCTGTTCCCCAACGGCAGCTTCTGCCGGAACTTCACCGACAACGCCACCTTCGCCGAGGCGCGATGCAGCCACGACCGCGGGCTGACCGGCAGCCTGGACGACGACGCCAACCCGGTCATCATAGCCATCGTCATCACCGCCCTCTACTCCATCGTGTGCCTGGTGGGGATGGTGGGAAACGTGCTGATCATGTACATCATCGTCAGGTAAAAAAAAAACTGAAAGCAAGTCTTTCGGAGTGTGCGTAAGTCCCTTTAGGGACTTTAGGGCTTTGGTTCTCACGTGCTGCTTATTTTTGTGTGTGTTGCATCAACTCTTGAAGACTGTTGCCGTGGTCCGTGTGTCAGCCACGAACGTGCGCGTTGGTGAGGGTCAGCCCTTTAGGCGCGCTGCTGTGAGCGCAGCTGCCGTTCGTGCGTAAAAGCCCTCACGCATTGCTCCAGAGCGCAGAAGTGGAGGAGAATGAAGAGATAAGGGACTAAAAAAAAAAGCTGAAACACAAATACTACACTCACAGATCTTTTCTTTTCCGTCTTCTTCTGCTTTTTTTTTCTAACATCAAAATCTCGTATTTCTCCATCTCATGTGCCACTTTGATGTACAATGCCATAACTAAACTGGGAAATCACATCGGGCTGACAAGATGTGCACAGTACTACCATGTGAGTCCTCAGCGAAAATGCACCATAGAGCCTGTCAGATGCTGCAGCCTGTGGTTCCGGTGTCCTCCATTGATACAAATCAGAGAAGATTTCCTAAATAGCTGCAGCTTGTATTAAAACGAGGAGTCGGCACATTGCTAATATGTTATTGAACTTAATCAGATTTCCATGTCCTCTCAGTTTAATTGCTTTTCTATATTACACACAAGACGACTTTCATCCAAATTGTGATACGTTTTAAGCGTCATTGCACAACTACATTTGAAAACAATTCATTTTAATGTGCAGGTGACTAATGGTTAATCGAACCCCTGTCAAACAACGAGCCAGACCAGTGCAGCTGGAGTAGAGGGGCTGAGGGTGGAGAGATTGATGCTGATCAATGAGAAAGTGAAAAGAGAGGAGAGAGGGCTCACTTTCATGTGTCTCACTAATTACCCTGTGGTCTGGTTGAAGAGCAGCCAGAGGAGGGTTTGCTGTGCTGAATTCATCCAGTAAAATGTTCCTCCAATCAACATAAGTGTGATGTGGATGAATTGCGTTCCCTGCATGTTCTAAACTGCTTTGCTTATTTAATCATACTCATTTGTCACAAATACTAAGGTGTATGGTTTTAAGAATACCCAAATGAGGATAAGGGAATTGGATACATGCATGCAGCTTTACCAAAAAGCTCACCAGCAACTCTTGCCCTTGGGCCGTGGAAGCCCATCCAAAGTGTTCAAATGAGCCATTGAAGTCTGGAGAAAACAAATGAAGTGCTAATCTGCAATGAAAAATTATGAAACAGAAATGTAGCTCATCAATAAACACAAAATGCTGAATAGCCAAATGAGCAGCGATCACAAGAAATGCAGCAAGGATCTCACAAGGAGTTCAAATACAGGCAGGACTGATGAGAAAAGCCAGTTCACCTGTGAGTGACTGACCTCAGGTGAGTGTGGAAAGCTGCCAGGAGAAACCTGAATAATGACTAGATCTAAACCCATGATTATACCAACGAACCAAAGGACTAAGAGCTAACTGAACCAGAGAAAAAAGTAGGGGAAATAGATCAAAAGACCTTGAATTGTGATAAGACCAGAATCCCAAAAGACCAAAAATACCCAAGAGTGTTCGGAGGTTGATAGAATACAAAAGAGATTAATGAAAAGAACAAAGCTAAAACAATAAACTTAAAAAACAAAATACAAATAAACACAGATGGTGACATCGCTACTGAAAGCCTAGCTGCCTGACAGTCCATATAGTTTCAATCAATTATAGTCTGAATGTTTCCAGATGTTCCTACTTACATCTGAGCAACTCTGCATGTGCTTCCAAGAAATGTTTAGAAATGCTGAAACCATTAGCGATTTATGAGGAGGATAAAGGACTAAAAAGAGAGCCATTAGGGTTATTTACGTACATCTGTCTTTTTTTCTGTTTCTACATGCCTTCTTCTCTTGTCATGAACTTGCATATGGGTGATGGCACAAGATGAATGGATGACCACTTGTTGTCTTGAGCTCTCAATTGCAATTTTGATTGAGATTGGCCAGATTAAGTGGAGACAGCAGTGATTTAGAGGGTTCTTTTTTTCCCACTCTTAGTCTGAGTAATGACAACCTCAAAGCCATAAAGCATCTCTCTCTACGCCTTTATCTCCCCGTCCATTTGCTCTCTGCAAAACTCTGCAAACATCCGCAAACTTGTGGTGAGCAAACAGACATGACCAGAAACCTGCACGCTCAATTTGAAAAATCAATTGCGGTTGAGCAGAAAGCAATGGGGTCCACCAGGAATACAGCGCCAGCGCCGATTGCTTCCTGTTGCCATGGAAACACTGGTAGGTGTTTTGTGCCTGATGACTGGAAAATGAGTCCGCTACCAACCCAAACCCTTGCCTCCACACCCCATCCGGCTGGGTGCGTAGCTGTAGCTATACGGCCGGAGCATTTCGAAAACCCACATTTCGAAGCATCTACACCTGCTGACCCCAACTCTATTGATGCACTCAGCCCGAGAAAAACTAAACAAATCCCACTCATCTTTTCTCCACGCCTGCTTCTTCCACTCAGGAGGCCGCGGGGGTAAGAGACCCTGGATAGGTCGTCAGTCAATCACACACACAAATCCCGTCTTCCATCATTCAGTTACTTTTTCATTTAAGGTGGTATTTCTGTGATTCTGAGGGTGTATCATTCCTCTTTTATTTTTTTTTTTTTTACATTTGACAGTTTGACAGCCTCTATGGAAGTAAAAGTGACAGTTTAATGACAATGAATAAAATCTGATTTATGAGTGTAAGTGAAGTATAATGTTTCCAGACTTTGGTTTAAGAGCTCTGGTTAATCATCACGTTGTGTTGAGGGTGTGCTGTCTGCTATGTTTAGCAGCTGAACACCCTTTTCACAATCTGTTTTCACTGCTCAGTTGTGAGCCACTGCCAGTGATGGTGCCACTCCAACAGAGTTGTGAGACAACATCTCGCTGCACACACTGGAGGAGCAGACTTTCCTCAGAAGCAGAGTGAGACAGAGGATGCTCTGTCTCTTCTTGCAGACAGCATCTTTGTTGCATTCGGTTGGTTGACCAGGCAACTACATATCTATATATGTAGTTTTAGGAAATGAAAACAGTGTTTATCTCAGTCCTGGTCCTATTAAAATCCATAATGCCATCCCTTATCTTGATCACATTCAAGATTGTTTCTAAACCAGGTTTCTGAGCAATACAGCAGTCCCCTGGTCCCAGCACCATAAAATGAAAATTAAAAATATCAATGTGAAACTATGCAATGAATTTCATTGTTTTTCCAACCTCTTCTGCAAAAAGATGGACGGATTCCTGTCTCAATAATGATGCTGGCAGAGAAACTGCAATTCTGTCATTGCATCTGTTCCTGCGTAGTCAATGATTCATGCTGTTGTTGTTTTGAGCGTTTCATGTTTAAAGCTCCAGTCAGGCTGCAAAACGATTTCCTGAGAGGTTCAGGTGTCACTGAGGCCAGCTCATATACAACTCCTGCCATTCCTTATCGTGAAATATCTCAAGTGAACATACTGTGTGAGTGATTGTGTGTAGAAAGACTTTTTTAACACAAGACCACCTGGTCTGTTTTTCCCAGGAAATATATGATGTTATAACACATGCAGACGTTATATTAATTATCTTTGTTTTCAGTAATATTATCATAAATCAAAAGGACAGATTGAGAATGAATGAGAAGTTTTTCCAATGAGGACTCCAGAAAACACATAGTAGTGGTCCCAGCTTTCATAAGAGCAAACAACTTTCTGAGTACTCTGAAAGCACAGGCAAGCTCTCCATTCCCAAAAGACATCATCCGTTTTCCTTTTGTTAAGCTTACTTTTGATTTTGACTTAAAGTTTTCAGTCAGGGTGTAGGTTGATAGATACATCAAAGCCACCTGGAAAAGCTGAAGTGCATCATTCTAATAGAAATTCTAATAGAAATCCAGGATTACAATAAAATAGAGATTATTCAGTCTTACACATTCCAAAACATCAGATAGTATAAATGACACACATTGTTGTTTATGGCACACACACACACACACACACACAATTGAATTTGAAGATGTGGGTAGTATTAAATGGAAGAAAACGATTTCTTTCTGATTAGTGCAATTGATCACATAGTGTGTACAGTGAATAAAAAAGAAATCCTAACTCCGATTTATTTCTTCTCTTTGATGAGTGTGAATTTCTCTTGATTTCTTTGGATGTTCATGTGAAATCCCAAACATTTCTGTGCCTGCTCGATGTCAGCCCTGCTCGTGTGTGCAGCAGAGACCGTAGATCGGCTGCTTAAGTCTGTGCGCCCAGCAGGCTTGATTCTTTCAACCATAAAAATGTGTCATTCAGAGTTTTATTCCACTATGTTGTTTGTTGGATATATACCTACTTAACCTCTTAACCGCCAACTTATGTGACTTACTTGGGTTTTTAACAGCCGCACCACACTAAATGTGCAGCCCAATAACGAGCCGACAGCTCGATAATTGTCGCATGGATTCAGATTTTATACCGCAATTACCTTGTTTGCGCTCGGGTACTGATAAACTCATCTGGCTCAAATGAGTCAAGCCAAATGTGTTCAGAGATTAACCTCCTCCTCCAAGCTGCCAGCGAGGAGCAGCACAGAGTGTAGTCCGACCACTGCTGCCTCTGAATTTGTCCATTTTCAAAAAACAGCTTCATATAGGATCTTAGTTATTTTTAGGAGGTGGTTATGAAGAGAGAGTAGGAAAAAGATAATCAGACTGTTCCTCTTGGGTATGTTTTTGAATAGTGCATTTCTTCACCAACTCCACCAGCCACTGCAGGGGGGTTAGAGCCCTGCCAGTCTGTTTTAGCCTGAACTGCAATAGAGAACAGTGACAGGAGCAACCCAAAGACAGGCCCATAAATTGTTCAATGGACCCTTGGGAGCTGTCAAGGAAAAAAGGAGAAGGTCAGTGTTTTGAAGAATGTGGTGACAGTCGCTCATGGAGCAATGATTAATCGAGCAGGAGGGAAGACCAGGCAGATTTGGTGTTTTTCCATAGTTGATGATTGATGGACGTTCATGGCTCTTTTGTCCATCTGTCATATAAAAAGTGACTCGCTCGCTCATCCTGATGCTGCGCTTCATGCTCCCAACGATAGCTATTGTTAAACATGGCTTTGTTTACCAAGAATGATTTTTGTTCTTTCCAGAATTGGAGATTTATCTTGTTGTCCTTTTGAAAAAAGCTCAACTTTCCTCAAGAATAGATCGCTCTTGCTAAGTGTCGGAGACACAAAACAAACCAAATCACAACGATTGAACTAATTTGTCTTGAACTTTGTTAAACTTAGACAGCTGCGTCCCTTTCCACTGCTGTTATTCCCGAAAGAGGTAAAGGCAAAGAGACCTTTAGCCAAAGGCCCTCCATCTATTAAAAGACATGTTCCTAAGCAACAAACAGAGGACCTGGACTTGACATCAAATAGTTTTCTCAATTCCACAGAAGAAAACCCATTAAGGTGACTCAACAAATGGATGAGCATTAGCAAACCATGAACAGAGGCCAACACCGGGATTGTTGAGTGCAAGCAGAGTGTAAAACTTGCTTATACCATGTAGACAACTCAACAAGGGAGTTTTAAGGGGTTTTGCTGATTTAGCTGATTACATTTTCACATCTTCTGTTATTATTTTTTGATAATCTTCTGTGTGTAATCAAAATCCAAATGTGTTAACTCCAGAGCTAATGTGTAAATGTGTGCTGATTAGACTCCAGTGCTGCTGTATGGGAGGAATGAGACATGAGGATAGACAGGCAAGGTTCCTGGAGTCCTACCGGCGGTGGTGCGTTCAGGGCAAAACCGACTGCTGGGTAATTGAAGGAGGTTACGCAAGACCTAATTTTCAGGAAGAATGACAACCGAGGGGAGACGTGAAAGAACAGCAGAAGTATCGACTTTAAGGGTGGTGGGCAGGATGGCCACTGGACTGAGGGGGTGATGATGTAATTCAAGAGTGGAGAATGTTTGACTCTGTGAGAATAAATGAACTGATAAGATAGCTGACGAGAAATTGAAAGGGTAAATATGAAGGTAGGGAGTTTGTGCTTGTTTTAAAGGATTTTGATCTTCTCCTATGTGTTCAGCGAGATCGATCAGAAGAGTGTTAAAGCAGAGAGGCATGTTAGTGCATGCTTGCTTCCTATGACCAACACTTTACTTGAGATTGTACATGAAAAGACTGATTGTACCTTTCTATTCATGTCTTTTCATTGGAGAAAAGAATTCAACAGAAACAGACTCAGAAGCATGAGCATGTCTTCTGTTATTTTTGCCATTTGGAAATCATAATGAGCCTCTGCGGGGAGTGTTAGCTCCTGAGAATATGCATTCATTCTGTTCCTTTGAGCATCAGCCCACATCTGTCACCACAGTGTCCGTCCGTCTCTGTCTGACAACAATGGTTGTTTATCCCCCTGACTTCTTGATGTATAATTCAATTCAATTCAATTTTATTTATATAGCGCCACATCACAACAACAGTTGTCTCACAGCGCTTTCCAAACAGAGCAGGTCAGACCCTACTCTGAAGTTAACTACAGAAACCCAACAATTCCCACCATGAGCAAGCACTAGGCGACACAGGCAAGGAAAAACTTCCTTTTAACAGGCAGAAACCTTGAGCAGAACCATGGCTCAGGGTGGGCGGCCATCTGCCTCGGCCGGTTGGGGGTGAGGGGAAAGAGAGAGCAAGAGAGAGAGAGAGGGCGAGAGAAGGACAGAAGGACCAGAGAGGGGCAGCCAACACAGCAACACGTAGAATAGATTAAAAATGGCAATGATATTAATGCTAATGATGAGCAGGAACATGGGGGCAGCAGGAAACTCCCAACCACAGATCCAGACTCCACAGCTCTAGGAACACCTGCAGGAAGTGATAGGAGGAGACTCCCAACCACAGATCCAGACCCCACAGCTCCAGAGCCAGGAATATCTGCAGAAAGTGTTAGGAAGAGAGAGAAGAGAGAAGGGGGACGAGAAAGCACACGACTACCGGGAAGGGAGAGAGTCCAGTTAGTAACATTGTTAATGGAATGAGGTTGCACCGGGAGGGAGAGAGAGAAAGGAAAGGGGAGCTCGGTGCATCATGATGCCTCCCCCGGCAGTCTAGGCCTATAGCAGCACAACCAGGGGTGGACTTACTCTAACTATAAGCTCTATCATAAAGGAAAGTCTTAAGCCTACTCTTAAATATAGAGACGGTGTCTGCTTCCCGGACCCAAACTGGAACCTGGTTCCACAAAAGAGGACTCTGATAGCTGAACGCTCTAGCGCCCATTCTAGTTTTCAAGACTCTAGGAACTGCCAGTAACCCTTCATTCTGGGAGCGCAGTTCTCTGGTAGGGCAGTAAGGTACTAAAAGCTCTTTAAGATAAGATGGGGCCTGACCATGAAGAGCTTTATACGTAAGGAGAAGGATTTTAAATTCTATTCTGGATTTAACAGGAAGCCAGTGCAAAGAAGCCAAGACAGGAGAAATATGATCTCTTTTTCTGGTTCCTGTAAGAACACGTGCTGCAGCATTCTGGATCAGCTGAAGAGTCCTAATGGACTTTTTTGAAGACCCTGATAACAGGGAATTGCAGTAATCCAGCCTAGAAGTAACAAATGCATGGACTAGTTTTTCTGCATCATTTTTACACAGGATGCTCCTAATTTTTGCAATATTACGAAGGTGAAAGAAGGCGGTTCTTGAAATTTGCTTAATGTGAGAGTTAAACGACATGTCCTGATCGAAGATAACTCCAAGATTTCTCACAGTGGTGCTGGAGGCCAGGGCGATGCCATCCAGGGAAACTATATCTCTAGATAATGCGTCACGAAGGTGTTTAGGCCCTAGAACAATAACTTCAGTTTTAGCTGAGTTTAACATTAGAAAATTGCAGGTCATCCAGGTTTTAACATCCTGAAGGCACATTTGAAGCTTAGCTAGCTGATGAGTTTCATCTGGCTTGATCGATAGGTATAACTGAGTATCATCTGCATAGCAATGAAAGTTGATAGAGTGTTTCCTGATAATATTACCTAAAGGAAGCATATATAAAGTAAAGAGGATTGGTCCGAGAACGGATCCTTGCGGAACTCCGTGGCTAACTCTGGCATGCATGGAGGACTCATCGTTAACATGCACAAACTGAAACCGATCTGATAAATAGGACCTAAACCAACTTAGAACGGCTCCTTTAATTCCGATGAAATGTTCCAGTCTCTGTAGTAGGATCTGATGGTCAATGGTGTCAAAAGCAGCACTAAGATCTAATAAAACCAAGACAGAGACGAGTCCTTTGTCTGATGCCATTAGGAGGTCATTAGTAATTTTCACCAGTGCGGTCTCTGTGCTATGGTGAGCTCTAAATCCTGACTGAAAATCCTCAAACAAGCTATTGCTATGTAGATAGTCACACAGCTGTTTGGCTACTGCTTTCTCCAGGACCTTGGAGATGAATGGAAGGTTGGATATAGGTCTATAGTTGGCTAAAACATCTGGGTCCAGGTTAGGCTTTTTCAAAAGAGGCTTAATTACAGCAACTTTAAAGTACTGTGGCACATAGCCTGTTAATAAGGACAGATTGATCACGTCTAGCAGAGAAGTACCGACTAAGGGTAGGACTTCTTTAAGCAACCTAGTCGGGATGGGATCCAAGAGGCAAGTTGAAGGTTTGGATGAAGAAATGATTGAAGTTAGTTGACAAAGATTGAGGGAAGCAAAACAGTCAAAACATATAACTGGTTCTGGTCCTACAGTTACTGAGTTTAAAGATAAGTCGATGCTAGTTGAGGGCAAGTCTTGGTGGATTTTGTTCCTAATAGCTAGAATTTTATCGTTAAAGAAGCTCATGAAGTCATGGCTAGTGAGAGCTATTGGAATACTTGATTCAATAGAGCTGTGGCTCTCAGTCAGCCTGGCAACAGTGCTGAAAAGAAACCTGGGATTGTTCCTATTTTCCTCAATTAAAGACGAGTAATATGCTGCTTTGGCATCACGGAGGGCCTTCCTATAAGCTTTAAGACTATCTTGCCAAGATAAACGAGACGTTTCCAGCTTGGTTGAACGCCAGTTCTTCTCAAGTTTCCGAGATATCTGCTTTAATTTGCGGGTTTCACTAGTATACCATGGAGCTAACCGTCTTTGTTTAAGAATTTTCTTCTTTAGGGGGGCTACAGCGTTAAGAGCTGTTCGCAGCGAGCCTTCAACACAATCAACAAGATGATCAACTTGGGAAGGACTGAAATTAACATAAGAGTCCTCTGTTTCTGTACGACTTGATAATGGATGTAGAGCTGATGGAATCACATCCTTAAATTTAGCTATAGCACTATCAGACAGGCATCTTGAGTAGACATTTTTACCCAGTGGAGGGTAATTCAGCAGTAAAAGCTCAAAAGTTAGCAAACAGTGGTCAGATAAAGACGGATTATGTGGGAACACTATTAAATGTTCAATTTCAATACCATACACCAGAACAAGATCAAGGGTGTGGTTAAAACAGTGAGTCGGTTCATGAATACTCTGAGAGAAGCCAATGGAATCTAACAGAGAGATAAATGCAGTACTGAGGCTGTCATTCTCAACATCCACATGGATATTAAAGTCCCCTACAATAATTACTTTGTCCGTTTTAAGGACTAAAGTTGACAAAAACTCTGCAAATTCAGATAAGAATTCAGAGTATGGACCGGGTGGTCGGTACACTATAATAAATAGAATAGGTTGCAGTGATTTCCAGCTTGGGTGGGAAAGACTCAGAACAAGGCTTTCAAAAGAGTTATAGTTCAATTTAGCTTTAGAGCTGATTACAAGACTGGAGTCAAAGATAGCTGCAACTCCACCTCCTCGACCTGTGCTTCGAGGAATGTGAGTATTCCTGTGACTGGGAGGGGTGGATTCATTTAGGCTCACATATTCTCCATCACCCAGCCAGGTTTCAGTAAGACAAAATAAATCAACCTTATAATCTGATATGAGTTCATTTACAAGCACACCTTTAGAAGAGAGAGATCTGATATTCAAGAGTCCACATTTTACTCTCTTATTTGCATGCACTATTTCTCTTGTGGTTTTAACTTTTATGAGGTTTCTATAGACAACTCCTCTGTTTACCCTTAATTTAAAAAAATTAAATGACCGGGGGACAGACACCGTCTCTATAGGTTTTTCACTAAATAACTCCTGGAATGGAGGAGCAGAGAAGAGGGTTACATTACAACTCCGCTTCCTCCTCTCAACCCTGGACTGTCACCGATCTAGTCTGCTAACAATGTTGGCTAGGTTTCTAGAAATGAGAGCGGCTCCCTCCCCCGTGGGATGGATGCCGTCTCTCCTAATCAGGCCACGTCTTCCCCAGAAAGACTGCCAGTGATCCACAAAGACCACATCATTGGCTGGGCACCACCTCGCCAGCCATCGACGGAAAGATGACATGCGGCTAAACATGTCATCACTAACCAGGTTGGGCAAGGGGCCAGAGAAAACTACGGTGTCCGACATTGTTCTAGCATATCTACAAACTGACTCCACATTTAACTTAGTGACTTCTGACTGACGTAACCGGGAGTCATTAACGCCTACGTGGATAACAATCTTACTGTATCTACGTCTACCCTTAGCCAGAAGTTTCAAATAAGACTCAATGTCGCCCGCTCTGGCCCCAGGAATACACTTAACTACACTCCCTGGGGTGTTCAGCTTCACATTCCTCAGAATCGAGCTACCTATTACTAGGGTAGGCTTCTCAGCGGGTGGCTCGCTGAGTGGGGAAAATCTGTTAGCTACTCGAACAGATTGAGGGGACACTAGGTGCTTAGACTTTTTACGGCTATTTCTCCCTCGGACAGCCACCCAGCTTCCTTTTCCTGGCTGCTCAGGAGAGGCCGGAGGGGGGGAAGGGGGGGGACGGCTATCAGCTAACTCAGGTCGGTCCGCACCGACTACCTGGGACTGGCTACACTTAGCTAGCCTAGCTAAGGGCTGCTCTACTACGGTGCGGAGCCGAGCTTCTAACGCACTGAGCCTCGCCTCCATGTCTAGAAATAAACTACACTTGTTACACATACCACTACCGTTAAAGGAGGCAGAGGAGTAACTAAACATCAGACACACCGAGCAAGAAAGAGCAGGAGAGCGAGAGGGAGAAGCCATCGCTAGCTGTTAAAGTCGCTAACGGCTAAACAAAAGTACGGTAGAGCCACCGGAACCTTTGTTACATCCGCTATAAGACAGAACAGCAGTCACCCAAGATGGAAAGAACTATTGGTGCTTAGGCAAACTTACTGAAATATAATTACGTTATATGGTAGTTAGCGAGAGCAGAGAAAAAAGCGCTACCACCACACAAACACCGCTAACACCGGAAACGGAAATGGGTCGATACGCTTACCGCTACGCTTACGCCAGTTTACGCTTACGCCTCCATGCAGGACAGCAGCGCTTATTTATGGTCTCTGTTTATGTGCCAGTTTTATGTATGCGTGTGAGTCACAGCAGCTGTTCTGTCACAGCTCAGGAAATGTGAATTCAGCCTCCTTTATTCGATTCTTCAGTCGAATTGTTATTTTCTCTTCCATGCTTGAAAGATGCTCGGGATAAAAATGCCTGCTAAATGTATAAATTTAAATGTAAATGTGAGAGTTCTTTGTAACCGCTTTCATATGGAACTTATTAGACTAATTAAATAATGAAAAGCAAACGCACAATTCTCTGTTCTTGACAAGTCGAGTTAAGCTGAGTAGGAATTTTTCTGATGTCTCCTTTAAATCTCTGTTCAGTTAAAGGATTAATTCAGTCAAAGCAGTAAATGTGACTTTAAAACTGGATAAGAAAGCAGGATTTTAGGGTTGTTATGACGCGCCCCATTTTGCCCTCATTCTGCATGACGTCTGAGTACTTTTGACCAAGGATATTATCATAAAATAAGAATGATTCGCAACATCCTCAAATTTATTTCCCCTAAACTAAACCTCTCTCCACATGCTGCTGGAGCTAAGTTCCACTTTCACAGACCTCCCTTCGTGTGCCCCCCTTCCTGATTACTTTGCAAAAGTACTGCACAGTGTGATAAAGTTATCAATCACTCCGTGTTGAATTTCTGTCCCGCTGTTGTACATAAAGTCCTCAGGAAATCATCAAGCTTCATCATAATCAAGATGATAGTTTCTATGACAACACAGAAAAAACTGGAGTATCGCTGTATTACAAACTTCCCACCACAAGAATCACTCATATTATTGAATAACTTCTGTATTTTCCAGGTCCAATGCACCCACTAAGACACACACGTATGCCAGTTCTAAGGGCCACATGCCTAACGATGTATTTCTTATACTGAGAACCTGTTGCTGGATCTTGGGGACGAAGAATTACATGTCAGTCTTGTCTGATATGGGTTTGTAGCTGACAGAAGGTTGTAGGTCTCGTAATTTGTAATTTGTGTGTTTCGTGACATTTGATACGTTCATTTATGTTGTCAGTTGGGCCCTTTCTGAGTCTGGTTTTGCCAGAGGTTTCTTCTTGTTTTAAAGGAGGTGATTTTTTTCCACAGTTGCCTCGAGCACACCCATTATTGGGGAACAAATTGAAGAGAAGATGCATTGCAATCTGCTGGTTTCCTTTGCTGGATCTTTTTAAAAATTGGATCTGTTTGAATTAGATGTTTGTAGAACTTAATACATTTGATCTGATTGGATTATAATTGGATTTCAATTAATTGGATTATAATTGGCTTGAATTGGACTGTATTTCCGAAGTGCCTAGAGATGATGTCTGTTGTTATTTGGCACTCGGTGAATAAGATTGAATTGAACTGAAGTGAATTGGGGAATTGTCTGGACAGCGGACAGACTAATCTGATAACAAGTTGTTTGGTCTCCTTCATATATCATCTGGAGGATGTGATTTACAGAAAGTATTTCTTAATTTGATTTGTCTGACTACAGGTCTGTTTTTTTGTCACCTAGCCACAGTATATTTGAAATAACTTTAACTCACAGATGATTTGCATTAGAGAGTTTCAACCTCCATCCTCAGATGGCAAAGTCAATCCTGTTCATTGTGGAACAAAAAAAGCTTCTTATTATGTCCCTCTCGCAGAAATGGCTCTAGATTTTCAGAATCTTTTGATATTTTCCATTGTAGATGATGTAGTCTTATTTTAGTTGTAGTCTTAGTAGTCTCATTTAATCTTTTATTGAGAAACATTACTCTACTTTACAATTTGCTGTCCAAGTCGTTTACAGACTCTTGAATCTCTGCTCACCTTTATCCCTGATAAACTCTGCTTCCTTTTTTCAACCACTCATTCGCCTGATCAATAAATGCGATTTTGTTGGTAGTTGCTGGTTTAGTTTACAGTCAGTTGTGCTTACAGCATGTCTTTTTATGCTTGATGTCACATGACACGACATGCAGCTGCATGATTCTGCACAGAGATAAAAGGAAATGTGACTGAGTAGCTCCTGTCAGTCACTGGATAAAGCCCGAAGAAAAAATACATGTTCCACTTATAATATTTTTTTAAATGAATAAATCAGTAATTAAAATATATGAATAGATCAAAACAAAATTAATGTGGTTGGCAGTTTCCTTTTGAATGGTTAAATCAACCTATTTAATGACAACAGTGAAAATGTCACTACATAAAAACAGGAAAATGTGTAAGAACAGGTGGGGCATGAAATAGATATAAAGCTTGACTAGCTTGACTTTGTTTCCATTTCAGTTCTATGAGCCCGATTTATTATTTCTTTAAACAGCTACTCTAAACTAAGAGCTTTCTCTTAATCCAATTTAAAAGACATGAATAAACCAATATCCAAGTGGCTCAATGAAAAATATTCTTTAATGAAATTCCGAGAAGATTTCTCATAAAGGAGCTGTTAATCCTTTTTTCTTAGAAGATACCCAGGGTCTTGTACTTTTTTTTAAAAATAATGCACCTTCAACCCCCATTTCCGTCATTGTATGACAACAATACCTTTGTTTGATCCTCATGAAAAGTTTATTTCAGAGAATACAGAAACATTGATTTCAGGACAAAATGTTCCTTAGATAACAACATCCTTGATCGTGTGAAAAGGAATAAAAAGGAACAAACTAATTGCGTTTCCTTTCACATGTGAGTCATTGTGCTTCCTAAGAAGCAACTTTATATAAGTCACAAACTGCTCATCTTTACAGTTAGAAAGTTGTTATGCTTTATAACTGGGTTTCACCTCATGAGCAGGGTGAAATGGTGAGATATCCTAATATATATTAGCTTGATTTGTACAGGTTTTTCCTATAATGCCAAATATACTATTTGGTTGGTTTAAATCATGCAGCAGACCGTAATCCTAAATAAACTGCAAATAGCTTAACCCGTTAACATGACAAAAGAGGACAAAGCTATTTAGTTTAGTTCAAACCTGAACATTTTTGCTACATGTTTTGCTGCAAGTTTGTTTTCTGCTTTCCTGTCTATCAAATGATAGCTAATCATTAACCCAAAATACGTCCTGAGAAAATCCACATAATTAGAGGTTTTAGTTAGTGTTTTAGTATTATATAATACATGCAACGGTGCACATATAATTCTTAATATTCAAATAGAGAAATTCTGTATAGTGACAATATTGCATTCTTTCGGAAATGGTGTGTTCACAAATAGAAAAAGTCCACCACTCTGACACTTTTTCTTTTTCCCAGAGAACAACATCCATTCAGCCCGGACCTGCACCGTCATTTATCATGTTTCTCTCAGTGTGGACAGTGTTTTGGGTTAGAGCCAGAGGCACACAGATCTCTGCTTGCATGAGCAGCCTCTGTTTCTGCAACCAGGACTTAATGGTTTATCTACACCCAGCAGCAGCCCATGAATCACACACAAGCGTGCAAACACACAGGCCGGCTTCAGGGCCTAATGATGAATTATGTTTACGTTGCTCTGCTACAGAAGCCATACAAAGTAAGCAGTTTCTGTTCCAAACATTGGACCGCAAGTGTGTGGGTTTTAATTTTGTTTAAAGACGATGGCACGTCTGTGGATTCACAGCAGGTGAGCTCAGAATCAAAGCTCAGCCTGGTACTCAAAGAGGGGCTTGTCTGCCAGATGCAAGAATCCCTTCATATTTTTTGCACTATGATGCACCTTATCATCATGTTTCTGCAAAGTTGTCAGCAGTAACGTCTAAACAATCCAGTCGTTGCCAGGGAAACCACATTTTTTAAGGAAATCCTTGGAAATATAAAAAAAAACGGTTAGAACAGGAATTATTACTTCCCTCTCAAATATTAATAGTCACAGCGTTTGTGCTTCTTACTTTAGCTTTTCAGATTTTTCCATCCAGGCAATGCTGATCATTCAATGAATTATTGAAGAGAATATGTTGCGTTGAATGGTTGATGGTAAAACCACACGACAGCATCAGCCACTGGGAGTGAGATGTCAGAACTCGACGCAGTTTCAGACTTTTGTGGTTGCTGTCTGATTTTTTCTGTTTACACACAACCATTGCAGACAAGGAATGCTACAGCTATCAGATCCTCCCCAGCTCCACCACTGTTGTTGCCATGGTAAATTTGAATTCCCCCTTGAGAAAACACCCAGACATCCACTGATTAACATACATGATCATTTGAGTGGCTCCATGATGTCTATCACATTTGTAAAGTGGGGACGTGCCACGAGGGCAGGATTGATTACTTCTCCCGCCTGCCTGCCGTCACACACTGGTTCAGCTACTGTCACTGTCTCAGGCTTTTATTGGTGGAACGAGACCAGCGAGGCTGGATATTAGTCAACAATCAGGTTGTGTTCACAGTGTTTTTGAATGTTGGGACAAAGCCCAAAGGGTTTCTGTAGTTATCCCATCCAGTGCTAAAACAGTTTGATAAAATCATGGAGTTTATATTAAGTGAAAGAATGCGTTCAAAATGGTCCTTTTTGCATATAACTTCATATTTTGGAATCACTCTGCCTTTTATACATAAATGAAACATTTTGCAAACCTTCAGCACAAAATGAGGCTCATTCAGAGGCCATGGGAGACATTAAGTTAATTTTCTTTCCAGTCATGGTCCATGCAGCACATATGAATCAAATGAAGTGAAGATCCATGTACTTAACCAGTAATACAATTTTTTTTTTTGTGTTGATTGTGTTATGTGTGTATTTGTTGTAACAAGCAAAGTTCCACTGCTGTCCTTTAAAAAATGTGGATGTTTGGAATTCAGAAGAGATAAGCAGAGATTCTGTTTATATTTAATTGGATATGATGAGGCTCTTTGCTGAGGAGATTTGACAGAGTTTCTTCTTCATTCAGATTGTTTACACACATCAATTTTAGCTTTTTGGTAATTGCCACCACAAACATGACAAAAACTATTGGTGAATTGTTAAGTCTTTCAGGATCAATGATAGGCCTTCTTTGTGGGAAAATCAGCAAAAAATATTTTAAAAACACAATTTGACAAAGCAGAACATTTCAAAATGATAAACATATTTTATCTGTTTTTGTCTATTTAAAAAATGCATATTTTATTTATGGGTTAAAAGAGTTATGAGAAATGTTTGAGGGCACACATAGTAGTTAAAGTTAAAGTTAAAGCTTCAAAACCAACCTAAATAAATGTGCAAAAGGTAAGTATGAACCATAATACTGAGCTATATCACTAAATGATTTTTAAAAATAGGGGGAAAAAAGCTTCATGTTCCCCAGGTGACCATTACGGGCTCTTAGGCATCAGAGATGGTCCATCTCGCACAGGAAATGTGTTTTGTGGTCAGACCAATCCTTTTTCAAAACCATTTGAAAATAATATGTGCTGAATATCAAAGACAAACATAACATTTCAAACTCTCAAGTTAAAAAACTAGGCTCTGTGCTGGCAACAGGCTGTATGAGTGCTCCAGGCAAAGCTTACCTCCACCTCTGTGACGGCAGCATTGATGCAGACGAGTTCATTTAGATTCACAGCAACATATGCTGCCTTTAGTGCGACATCTTATCCGGGAACAACCATGCAAGACAGTACAGAGACACATTATTTTCAGATTAAAAAAGGCATAACTGCTCCCAAATGGGGATTTAATGGAGAATTATGAAGACAGAAATTTAATATTACAAAAAATACTCACCAACACATTATTTGACACGCCTCTTTGTCTTCAAAGCCAGAATAGAATGTGTGGCGCTTTCTGTGGCCAAAGCTTCAATCTCTCATGTTTTTTGGAATGTGTTGCTGGCATAAAATGCAGAATATTTGGCATGACCAAATTAAATAGATTTTACAAAACAAGACTTAAATTTCATGGGTTCATATGACAAAAACTGAACGTTAGAATCAGTTTTCCCATTACAGTTCCGTTTGTTATGGGACAGATTGTGTTTCCCTCTTTTAACAGGAAACAGATGCTTACGTTTGCACCCTGTAAAATGTCTCATCACACCTGACATAAATGTAAAACTGCCCTATAAAAAGCATCTGTCCTCAAATATTGGACAATGAAGCTGGATGGGAAATCTGTGAAAGATACAAAGCACCTGCTTTGGAATGAATGAAGGCCATGAGTTACAATATCTGGAAACAAGGAACAATTTGGTTTGTTTGAAAAAAAACCTAGTCAGTTTGTCAGTGGTTATGTTGCTCCGGATAATGCAACATCTCACTTAATCAGAGGGAACAATATAGTTTATGACTTCACAGAGGCGGTGTGATGAAGATGAGCAAAAATTGTGAAGATAAGAAAAAAGCTCTCTCTTCGGACTCTTGTCTTCCTGTCAGTAACATGCTGGACAGATTATGACAGATTACTTCTGTTAGTTGTATTTTTACGGGTATATAATTAGATCTGGTTTATATCTCCTGTTCATGTGAGCTGCTGAAGTTCATTTCCGAAACGAGGACCCATCTGTGGGGGATTCTCGGTGTGAATGATACTTCATGAAATAATTGTTTCTGGCTTAGAAATTCATTTGGAATTTTATGAAGTAATATGGTGTAATTTCCTGTCTCCATATTCATTATTCATTTTGTAACACCATATTGCAAATCAGTGAAACACAGCAGTTGTTATTAATCAGTTCAAGTCCTTTAGATTGTTTCTTTTCTTTTTTTAATGAATTACATGCTGGTTTACTGGTCTTTTCATGTGCGCATAAAATTTGTGAATCAGTCAGAAGTTAGTTTGGGATTGTACAAGGTTTACACATTTTCTATTTGAATTAAATTGATTTACAATTTCAAATTGACTCATTTAATGGCTTTGTAGCACATTTCCTTCGCAATGTGCTTTACCAAGTAACCAAGTAAATTATATGAATTAAAGTAGCATCCACTATGTCTTCACAGAGCTTTGATGTGATTTAGCCTTATTTATTCAGTGGATTTAACTTGAATTAGCCAATTTTCATCTGCTCGCCCTTAACTGTACTCAGCCATTATTGGGCCCTCAGCCTAGTTTTGTTTGAAAAAAAAATCATATAATGTGTGGAAATTGCCAGTGTATGGACAATATGTCATGTCTTGAAGCCAGTTTTCATCACGAATGATGCAGAATTACTCCATCACATGTAACGTGGACAAACCTTCTCGCGCCACAGTAACGAAAGCTCTGCTGTCAAGCTGCTGTCTTGTAAAGTCAAGTGTGCCTGAGTCCCATGAGAATGAGATAGTATTGGTACAGATCCAACATGAAGATGCTTGGCTATGGCAGGGATTTTTTTTATCATGATACATTACCAAGATTAAAAACTTTTTTTCATTTTGAGAACTGCTCTAATTTCTACCATCCTTCATAATATATGATCAGTAAATACTGTGGGGACCTTTAGCTGAGGACACAGCTCAGTTTTACATAAAAACGTACAGTCGTACAGTTTGTGCATTATCTTTCTCTCATATCCAGACAATGAGTGTAAAAGAAAATCAGAAAGGAAACGTCTTTATCAGGACCTTGACTGCAAACCTTTCAGCGTGGATGAACAATAAGTCTATGCTATTACACCTGATATGGAGAGGTAATGTATCCTGCTCCAGTCACAGGGTGACCTGAGGGTGGAGCTAATTTAGTCAATTTCAAGGTTCCTTGAAAAGGTTACAGTCCAGTTCAATCCAACTGCCAAAGAATTTCGATGCAGTTCATTTTAAGCCAACTAACGGCCAAATAAGTCCAGTTCATAAGCTCAGTTCAGGCTGACCGTGGAACCTTAGAGACTGCGCTGAAACTTCACTGTTTTCAGATCAATCCACCTCATCAAACTCTTTTCTGTATTGAAAAAAAATTAACTTTGTTCGGTTGAAATCCATACAATTGTCCGCCAAAGTGTACAAAATATTCGCGGCGTCATCAAGTGATGATTTTCTGTACGGTCGAAAAGAATTTTCGAACGAGCGTTTAAATATATCATTATAAATAAAAGTAACTCAAGCTGTTTCTGTCAAAGGTTTGTGAGATTTTTATTTATCTATCTAAGTAATGAACCAAGAAGTTGTGCAACGATGTGAAAAGCTCATTAGCAACAAATTCTTGATCAGTGTAACATGCTTCAAGGGTACTGTATAAATTAAAGCAGAAACCTCATTAGGAAACACCTCGTTCTGTTCAGTCACACGTGTAGACGCCATTCATCCTCACGTATTACACCAAAGCCTCGTTCATTCAACACACAGGAGAAAAACAGCCATCAGCTCAGCATCTGTGTTCACAAAGGTCTCTGAGTCAATAAGGGAAGGTTGGAAATTACATCTGGCTGTTGCACACCACTCGGTAAGTGAGTCTTATGGGTCCCAATGCAAATAAAGTCTGCATAACAAACAAAGGCTGTCGGCGTTAAACTTAATCAGGACTAACTGTCATCAATGTTGGTTTGGGATTATTGAGGAGAGGGCTCGAGCAACGTAGATGCAAATAATCTCACAGGTGGAAGGAATGAGTTCGATAATGAGACCAGTGGATGTCAAATAGCACCATGACCATGTTTTGTACAAACACAGAAAATATTTTTCCAGTTGAAGGAAAAAGGGTAGTTTGTTCATGTCATGTCGAAAGAGTTTGCAAAGAAATGTTCACATATTTACCTTTTCTTTTCAGAGTTTCTGATTAATCTTTTTCTTGAATTATACTTTTTCCTGTGAAGTTCTTACAAACAATAGAATGAAGGATGTCAGGAATGATGATAATTATCAATTTAAAAGCAAATCCATACCCCTGGTCTCAGAATCCATCCTGAGAACAAATGTATTTCATGGCAAATTAATTCAAGTGCATTTCGCAGCCAGAGTCACTTAAATCTCACACAGTTTCATTAAAACTTAATGATTTGCGGTGATTAGCTTTGTGCTGCGTAATGGGC
This sequence comes from Menidia menidia, assembly GCA_907169785.1. NCBI lineage: Eukaryota > Metazoa > Chordata > Actinopteri > Atheriniformes > Atherinopsidae > Menidia > Menidia menidia. Next base: position 5,895,835 of record CAJRST010039999.1, read on the forward strand.
CTCTCTAACTCCATTATTCCATACGTGCGTGTTGACCATGTTGGGGAATCCTAACAGTAGGGATGCTTCTCATATTTAACATTTTGAAACAGGCCCAGCTTGATTAAATGTCAGACTTTCCTCTTTAAACATTTAAATGTGGTCTTTAGCTGCAGGGTGAGGCTGAACTTCTCTCAGCTTTTTCAGCCAAGTGTGAGTTAAGTAGTAAATATTTGATTTAGCTTGACTGCACAGAGCATGAACTCAGAATCAGTTAATTGTGATGGATGTTGATTTAATATTTCAGTGGTGTCACGGTATGCGGATAATGATGTCTGTGAGAAATGATTTGAGATATTTTGATGGGATCCAGCCACAAGTCATTGCCCCACTCCAAGAACAGCAATTACTAAACGAAGTATTCATCTTTGCTGACAAGAGATCTAAACAGTTGAGCCATTTCAGCCGTCTGGGTTTCATCCTCTGCTCTCTGAGCAAATGGATGCGCGCAGTTTGTTCTGTTTTTCTGTAAACACTTCACTACCCCAATTCTATTTGAACTGCTTCCGTACTTTATTTGGTTTTCCACCATAAAAAGCTAAAGCTGCTGCAAACTGAAGGATTGCTTTATTTTTGTTCTGCCCTCTTTGTCTACTCAGTGACCTTACATTTAAAAGACGATTGATTAAAAAAAAAAAGAAGCAAGATCTTTAGAACATTTAATTATCTTTGCCTTCGATGTTTTCATCTTTGATAAGCTTGGTCTTGGGGAATAAAGCCCTCTTTATAAACTCAATGCAGTGACTACAAGCCTGTGTGGGATGTTGGTTATTCACAGCAAGAGAAAGAAAAATCGTCACGCAGCAGTGCTTTCTTCGAGGGTCGCATCTTATCTAAAGCCTGAATGAAGCATTGTCAGATAAGACATTTAACATCTGCTGCAATTGTGAAACTCTAAAGCTCGACTCATTTCAGTGCAATCATGTTGTGTGAGTTGTGAGTCTTAGCTGTGCGACATACTTGTACCGTACAAGAATAAAGTGTATAGAAATTCAATTGCATTGATTGTTGGTGTAATTTAACAGCGACCCATTATTATTGTTATTTATTTATTATTATTGCATTATTGGATATTGCATTTTTAAAAATGATTTAATCAACAACAAAAGAGAAAAGTAAGCATCTACACTAGAGAACAGCCATTTATTTTCTCATTTAACTTGGTTTTTGAATGACAAAATTACTGACTCAAGCAAAAGAGTCCTGAAGGTTAAAGGGTATTTTGCCAATAGGTTACATTTCAGCATCAGTTACCACCTGAGTAGTTTTTCTTCTAATTATCTTTTTAATTTTAAATTTTCAAGAATTGAATAATTTTAAAAAGGCCTTTGGATTGTTGCAAGAACATATCCTTGAATTACAGGCTTTTTTTCTATTTGTATTTACTGACCTATTTATGTAAATCTTCATGGAGCCCTGTTACTAAGGTAACACTTTGACTGCCTCTGTCAGTTTGAGGGCAGATTAACATAAACATGTGGGAGTCTCCAACTCCCAGCAGAATTATATCTGTTTTGCCAACTTTGGGAAATTTGGCCTTGTACGCTTTCAGTCAGATCGAAACATTTCTGTTCATTTCAAAGAATCCCAACGGTTGAGTTTATTTCTTACATCGGGTAAATGAACTGGCCGTTTGGGAACTGGCTGTAAGCAAGTCACGCTGAAAAGTCCCTGAACTCAGAGGCAGGTCAGAGAGGCCTCGCTCGGCATCACAGCACCATCTCTGCTTCCTCTGTGAATGACTCAACACAACAAAAAGGGTAGAATTAAAAAAAAAATATACACATGAAATGATACAAACAAAAAAAAGAAAAACAAAGAGAAGAACACACTTAATGGAAATGTGTCTTCCTGCTGGAAAGATGCATTGGCAGGTTTTCGTCACATCCTTGGTGAGAGGCTAAACACCTGCAATGGGCCCGTGTTTCCTGTGCAGGTACACGAAGATGAAGACGGCCACCAACATCTACATCTTCAACCTCGCACTGGCGGACGCCTTGGTGACCAGCACGCTTCCCTTCCAGAGCGTCAACTACCTGATGGGCACCTGGCCGTTTGGCGACATGCTGTGCAAGATGGTGATGTCCATCGACTACTACAACATGTTCACCTCCATCTTCACGCTCACCACCATGAGCATCGACCGCTACATCGCTGTCTGCCACCCCGTCAAAGCGCTGGACTTCAGGACGCCGCGCAACGCCAAAATCGTCAATATCTGCAACTGGATTCTCTCCTCAGCTATCGGCCTGCCCGTCATGTTCATGGCCACCACCATCGTCACCGGTAAGTGCGAGAGCCCATCATCCTTTAATCAAGGATGAAGGATGAATAACACTCAGAATGAATTTGGAAATGAGAGTGAGATCGTCTAAAATGTCATTGAAGGAAGTAATATTTTAAGAGAAAAATTTGGGTTTGTCATCCATTTTCCTCCAAGTAAAGGACTGAATGAGGAAATGACAATGTTAAGGAGCTGTGACCAACCCAGCCACACAATTGATGTGAGAGGATGACACCAGAAAAATCGTTCCGTTGTAATGTTCTTTTGTTCAAGTGGAGCTCAGAGGCACGAAAAGGATGAGGCATATTCAGTGATTGCTCATTTGTCTAGCTTGAAAAGTCATGTATTAAGCTGGCATGCTTACAAAGAAGAAACAAGAGAGCCAATGTTCTTCTTTGGAGCTGCCCAAACATACAAGCTTCCCAGAGTCAAACGGCAGAAACTGTTGCTTACCAGGTCTCCTTTGTTGTTTTTCAGTCTTATTTAAAAGAGTCATTTTCAGTATTTTGCTTTTAGTTTTTAACTGTAGGAAAACTAGAAACATAATGCTGAAAATGACTCTTTTTTTAAAAGTGTTTTGCACCTGTTTAGTGGAAGGCTGGACATGTATTAGAGAGCATGGCAACAAACCTCATACCTCTAATCTGACTTTGCAAAGAGTAAAATCAATGACTCACCAGTTGTTTCTGACGAGTGCCATACACCCGGAAAACAGATATCTGAAACACATGCTTTTTTTTTTAACGATGGTTTTAGATTTGCCTTGAAACATGAATACATATCTGAATGGTAAAATGACTGAAACATGATTTTGCTCTGTTTGTAAAGAGGAGATCTACAGACACCTTTAAAATGGGTATCAAGGTATGGCGCTTAAACTTGCTCAGGAGAAAACTGATGCACATGAAAATAAACTGTTGGAGAAAGACATCAACTTGCATAGAGACGAACAGTGTCACCTGAGGATAAAGATATTATTTAGTGATCAGATCATTAAATTCCCAGTCAGACACATTAATCACTGGAAAACTCACAGCTCATTTACACACATGAAGCTCATCACTGTCAAATGTGTTCTTTGAGGTATTGTTCTAATACACACCACACCAGCTTTCACAGAGCAAAAACAGCTTTATTGAACACATCAAATAGATGTGTCCCTTTGACCACTAATGATGCTCTGGATCTGCTGGGTGTTTGAGAATTAGAGAGGAAGATAGTTCGGTACATAACACTAAGCAAACAACTCTGAGAGGCTGCAAAATAACATGCTCAGTGCTTCAGTGTTAATTAAACAATATCTCCTTACTAAGGTTACATTTTCATCGCTTAAAAAAAAGGCACTGAACAAAGTAAAGATGTCATGTTGACCACAAAAACAGACCATATCCTACACCTCTTAGACGAGTGTAAAAACCTGTGCATGTGATGAATGTTTGTGTGAACTCGTGGAATCACGATATGTCCTTATCAACCCCTGTGCACAGATTCCAATGTTGTCGACTGCAGGCTGATTTTCCCTCACCCCTCCTGGTATTGGGAGACCCTGCTGAAGATTTGCGTGTTCATCTTCGCCTTCATCATGCCCGTCCTCATCATCACCATCTGCTACGGCCTCATGATCCTGCGGCTCAAAAGTGTGCGAATGCTGTCTGGCTCCCAGGTACGCTCACAAAAATCAACCGGAATGATCTCCCATCACATCCCTATGGAAGATGACAGGGAATGTCAAGACTGCCCGGAGTGTATTTGAAAATACAGTCCTGTCACCGTAGGGACGTGTCAAGTCAAAGCGATTTGGGCAGAAACACACTCAGGCCTTAGGCTGTGGTTCAGTTTTACCGATAACAACAACCTGCCCAGATTTGTCCTGGGGCAGAAATTATGACTATACTTTGATAGTTTCAGTGAAAAAAAACCCCCAAGATTTTTCAAGATTTGTAAGTAAAGTTGTTTGAAAAGGTTTTTCTTAACATTGCAGTTATAAGAATCCTTATTTTGACCCCTCTTTGTTTTGCAGTGGTCAGACTATGTGTAGTCCCTTCTCTTTCTTTGTTAGTTAAATGTGTCCTCCTTTGACTACTGTCATCTTCCACTCCTGTTTTTCCTTGTCATGTGTTCTGACTTGTCCTCAATACTGAATTTTCTGTACCATCCGGTAACTGCTTCCCAGGAGAAAGACAGGAACCTGCGTCGAATCACCCGCATGGTGCTGGTGGTGGTGGCCGTCTTCATCATCTGCTGGACTCCCATTCACGTCTTTGTCATCATCACAGCTCTGATCAGCATCCCAAACTCCACGCTGCAGAGCATCACCTGGCACTTCTGCATTGCTCTGGGCTACACGAACAGGTGCAAAGCCGGCAGGCCGTTTTGTTTGTTGTGTTGGAAAATGGGACTTCCAGAGAGTCGAGGACAAGAAATGAAAGTTATTTTTGAGTGTAAATGTAAATATCTATGGGAAAATATTTCTTAGTATCTTTTAGAATGCACATTCCTCTTTATATTCATCAAAACATGTTGATGAGTCTAGGGAAAAGCTCATTTATGGCCGCTAAATCTTTTTTTCCTAAACTTTTCTGCCCTTTTGCAGTAGTCTGAACCCTGTTCTTTATGGATACCTGGATGAGAACTTTAAGCGTTGTTTTCGTGAGTTCTGCACCCCGAGTCCTTCCGTGTTGGAGATGCAGAACTCCTCCAGAACCGGGGCCACCAGCCGCAAGCTCCCACGGTGTGAAAACAACAGCCCAAACACCGGCGAGAGGTCCAACCATCAGGTGGTCAGTGTCTGTGTGTTTCTATACATGCATGTGTTGAGGACATTTTGATTGGATTACAGCTCGACGCCACTCCTGGATTATAAATACGATACTTCAGTCAGATATTTGAACCTATTTAATGCTCAGCATTGTTTTTTCATAATTTACATAGCACATCTCATATTAGTTGTTATTTTTTTTCCGACAAAAAAGCTAAATAATAATTCTTTGTTAAAACTGAAAAAGAAATAAGTAAAAATGAAAACAAAATGGAGTGTATACATCAACTCGATTTTTATTTGCACCATATCTAAATGATTGACAATGATTTCTAGGTGCTTGCACTTGACAAAATTCAACATGACAAATCCCATTTGTAAGAGGCATCTTTAAAACCCAAACCTTTCCAATAATTTAGGTTAGGTTCTTGAATCTGAACCACCTTCTGTGTCAGTGGCTCCTGATAGTACCCCCTCACTCTAATATTTGGGATTTCTCTGTCATATAGATTGACTTTTCTCCAGAGCAAAATCAAATATCTGAGGTGGGGAGAATTTAAGACATTTGCCACAGAATTGCGCAGCAGTGTGCGCGTCACGACGCAGACACGCCGTCTCCTCCCTCTGCAGGTATGACTAGCCTTGGAGGGGTCGTCGGTGGACTCGCGCTGTTGCGGTGGCGCTGCCAACGATGATCTCAACTCCGAAGTCACGCAAGTCACCACAGGACTTTGACACACACACACACGTGTACACACACACACACACAAAAGCAAACGGGCACACAGCAATTCCCAAACGTAGCAGAAACAACACAGACCACTTCATGATGCATCGGCTGCAGGGCTGTTCAGAGGCTAAATTTGTTCATGCAGATACAAATATGAGATAGCTCAAATTAAACAGAAAATCAAGCATCATTAGAACGGCCATGGGCTGTTGCACTAAATTCTAACAAACAGTTTAATGTGACTTTTGTTGACATTGATATTAGTAAAATACACACTATATGTAGAAATAGGGTGAAACGAGGACACAGATGCGTTAACGGATCTATAAAAACTATTACAAGTCATTTATATGATGTTGTCCCATTAATTCTGCCTCATTGATGTGGTCATCCAGTCCTAACGCTCGGCTCGCCACTAATTCTTTGGGCTGTAAAGAGAGATCAATTAATTGTCTTTGTTCACCTCCCGTCACGACACATCAATCACTTCTGCTGCGGAAGTCATCTCTGGGAATGATCTGTACCCGTGGGAGGTTTGTGGATTTACGGGGGTACCTGCTCAAAGAGTTAGGCGGCTCTCCGCCCACGTGAGAATTGTCACTGGACAAGAGGTGGACTTCAAAGTCATGCACGCCAACTGTGCTCGTCCATGTGCGGAGGAGAGGCTTGGGCAGGGGGGTGACAGTCCCAGTTTACTGCTGTTCTGCTCAGCCCCACGCCGGCCTGTCAACACTTGGAGGACTAATAAAAACCTGTTGCTGTAAAACTGCGCTTTTCCATCGCCATTTCTCACATAAGACTGCCACACAGATTATGTAAAGCCTGGGGGAGAATTGTGTGTTTTTTCTCACTTCGCAAAAAGCTGACAGACTTCTGAATGTACAAACTGGAAACCACTGTACATCCTGTTACCAAACTGTGGACGGTACAAAGCAGTTAAGAAAATAATAATAAGCGTGTTTGTACAGCTCACAGTGCATGCTGTTATGGATAAAATACTCCATGTATGGTTGACTACACCTTAGCAGCCATCACGCCAGAAACTGACTGAAATGGAGCCTCATCTCCTCTGAGAACTTTATGAGTGAGCGAGGGTGGATTTTACATCTGGATTCATCTTTAACATGACTGTGTTCTGTATAATGTCCAAGATGCCTTTTTGGGTAGCTCTGTGCGATATTCTGTGAATAATTCATTTTGAAAAAGTCCTATCAACACAAGCAGGAGTGTATTGGTGTAATCACTGTGTTGTTGTTTTTTAATCTCATAAAGACCATTGTTCTTGTTTATACAGATATAATCTCTCTCTGTCTTGTTGAAAAATTAGAGATCACTGTGTGTAAAACTTAGATTGTGCATTTGATATATACAGAATAGAACTTATTTATTTCAAGGAAAGTATTTCGTTGTTGCCACATAGTGGACACAGTCAGTTGTAGATTAAAAAAGACTCTTTTCAGTCCTCATAAAAAGCATGAAAGCAGACACTGTAGTTTTTTATGGTGAGCTGTCACATGCTCTATGTAATTTATACTAGAACATGTACAGTATGTGATATTTTACACCGCATGTGATGATAACATTTGACTGTTGAGGAGCCAAGTGGGTCCTTCTTTCATGTAAACAGCCATAAGAAAAGACCATTATAGTTGTAGAAAACAGCGTCACCTCACAACAGAAAGACCTCATCAGAAAAACTGATAAAGGAAAGAGAAAACTCTTAAAAAAGGGATGTTTCAAACTTAACCAATTGTTCATGAATACTGTGTAACAGAGCATACAAATGTTCCTCTTTTATTTTCTTGTGAGTCATGGTTTAATTATATTCAGGTTAAGGAAACGACGCGCCAACAATAACGAGTAACGAGTTTAATCAGATTGTAAATCGTCCATCAGATGAATGCTTAATGACACATTTCTCAATTCCTCTGTGTTTGTAGAGGCTCAGAACTTTTGCTCATGTCGGAAATTGTTATCTTTTTCTGTTTGTGTACTAGATTTAATGAAAAGATTTCAAACCTGGAGCGTTTTAACCTCTCGGATCAGTCATAGTTAACAGCAAAGTGAAGAGACAAGAAAGAGAAAAGCAAGCTGTTATCCAGCATTCAAAGTGGTAATGAGTCAGAATTTTGATGAACTAAATAAAAATAAACAAAAATAGCAATTTTTTTCTGTATACCTCCTTAAATCCATTTTTATTGACAGCCTTGAATACGTGCTGAAGTGCTGGGAGATTTTAATGCATTTTCTCTCTTTTTCTAAATATGCATTTTCAGCATTCACAAATGGTAAGCAAAAGGGTGCTGTGGTGAAACTGTTTCCTTGCTCCCAGCCAAAGTTATAATGATTGTGCTTTAAAAAATTGAACAAAAATGTGCACGATACAGAGGTAAAGTGCCCAGTATCATATTGCTGTTTGTACCTGTTTCTCAGACTGATATATTTCTCCCCTTATTATATTCCAAGGAAAATGTATTGCCCAAAAAAAGCTATATGTAGCTTTATTCGACAGTAAAAGAGAAAAAAAACAATATTCACAAAGGTAAGAAACACCACATCTGCCTTTCACTTTGTAAGTCTGAAGAAGCGTGCAGATGATCCAGGGTCTGTCCCAGCTGTCACTAGACGAGAGGCGGGCTACTTTCTGAGACTGTATTTTGAGAAAACAGTCTCAGAAAAATACAAACCAGCGATGCATTACCAAGAAATAACTGGGTGATCTTAGAAATAAAGATGAAATGTCTAGATACACAGTGTAGTGTAACCTGACATGTACACACCATGCATCTCAAATGAAAAGCTTTGTTTTTTTCCATATAGCGGTAAGGACAAAGCACATTGTTTCAAAAGTCTCTGCAATTCACTACACAAAAGCAGAACCACAGGAAGCTTCACACATGGACCAAAGAAAGGGGATGATGGAGATTACGATGCTCTTACTGTAATTGTGTTGCATTTCAAATGATTGACCTTAAGATGGAGAACACTGTCACAATTTCTGAGGCACAAAGCGAAGTTTTGGGCATCTATGAGAAATATACGCTTTGCGATTCCTTTGTGCTCGAGAAATAACGTAATCAAAATTATGCTGTTTTCCAGTCCGGTCGTATAATGTACAGACTTCAATTTCTCAGTTATGGATGATGCCAATGGAGCCAGTGCACTATCAATGTAATAAAGTGTAATTGAATCTCTCTGAATGTGTTTTTCTTGTGTCAATATTAAAAACCAATGCAAAGATCGTATGGACTGTTGTTCAGTTCAGCTTTCCAGACACTGCAGAAAGAACAGTGCCTCTTCTTTTTTTCACTGTGCTGAGAAATGATTTCTACAAACAACAATGAGCAACTGAACCTGTTCGTGTCAGAAGAAGTCCTGGTAGAGACACGGGTTCAGTACAGTCTGTGAAGATGAAATGATATTTGTGAGTTTAATTTATTTTTGTATCTATCTCATAAAGAGAAAGACTTTGGTGTTGTCTTTCAGTTGTCTTTCAAATATTATTTAATCAACAGAATCAGATGATGACCTTTTAAATTTAAGCAAAGCAAAAATTGATTAATCTTTTTTTCTCACAAAATTACGAGTAAATCCTCAGAAGTCAGTGGCCCCAGTGCGTCCTCATACTGTACTTTCCAGCATTTATCCTGGTTTGCGCTAGATTGTATGAGAGAAAATTGCAAGCAGGGTTCAGATTTATACTTCCCAGCTGGAGAAACTGTTCATTGGATTCTTGTAGCTGAATTCATGTGGACTCTGGTGCCAATGCTCCAAACTACAAAAATCAAATGTTCTAAAAGATAAACATTTTGTCTTCTTTGTTTGATTGATCCTAAAAAAGTTCCCTGATTCATCAGGGAATGCATTTAAACCTGTAAGGGTGATCTGTTTCTTGTTTTTTATGATACCCAGAACTTTACAATTCAAAGAATTTGTAATTTCTCTCCACACGACTCCAGAAACTGTCAGCAAAGAGTAGCTTGAACCCACATTGGGCATTACAGTTGCACAACTGGGGTGATATACTTTTCCCAAACGAGTCTCCGAAATGACTTTGTCAGCATTAAAATCCCAGATGATGGTTCAAATCCACGAGGAAGGTCAGACCCATAATAACACAATCGAATGTGTCAAATCTGAGGCGCAGCACGGCTTTGGGTGCACGTCGGAGAAAGCCTGCATCCCTCTCTTGTTTTGGATGGGGTTGTTGAGAAGCCAATCACGGTCTGATTGAAGCTGGCAGCACGATTAGTAATTATCAACAAATGCTCACTGGCCCTTGCCCTGCTGAGCAGAGCAGAGCTGACATTCAGACATTTCCCTGTGAAGCTGCTTTTGTCTGTGTGTGAAGTCCATTGTGCAAAACAAAGCTTCCATCAAAACATGTGTTCAGTGACTTTTAGTTTCAAATGTCACGGTTTTTCTGTTGATACGATGATTGGTATGAATAAGAAAGCTGTTATAAGTGAAAAGATTTGACTTTTTTAGATGATAGACTTAAAATTACATCATGAAAACGTTTCCCTCCTGTTTTTTATTAGTCCAGAATATATATAGTCCATATGATAGAAAAGAAAGATATTATGGAAACCTTTTTTTTTAGGGTTAGTGTGAAATCTTTGTTCTCTGAGTCCTATTTGTTTTGTTCTGCTCATCTTTATTCTGATCCAATGACTCCAGGGACAGAAGCAACGGTTTTATTTTTGCCTTTTCTGCTTGTGGCTTTGATAAGGTCTCAACATAATCCTTGTCTCAAAAATGATCCAAGCTCATGAGCGATTTTTTTTTTTTTTTAAATGAAGCGATTTTTAGAGTAAATAAACAACCCCTGAAGAAACATCTGGAACAACTGAGCGAGACTGTTCTGTTCATAACTGCACCATGTCCAATTGAATTTTCCCAGACTTTGATACTCCTGCAGCTCAGCAGTATCACGAAGCCGTGGCTTCCTCAGGCTATTTCACACTTGATGAATGGCTAGCTGACTCTCATCCTCCAGCAGAGACACACATCGCACTTCTCTGCCAGGGAAGGTGAGAAGTGCACACAGCTGACGGTCTTGGGAGCGAATCGTGTCGTGGTTAAGAAAACAGGAAGGTGGACATGTGGCAACAGGTGACCAACTAATTATTTGTGGTATTAAAAGCAAATAGGTCATGTTGTTTAAAGCAAATATCAGACAAGCAAACACCTGACCGGTTCCAGTGCCTGTGAAGCAGCTTTTGAGCGCCGGGTTCCAAATGGTCAGCTGACCAACCAGCCATCCCCCCAACTGCCCAACGGGGCCTGCTTTGCTTTTATTTCCTCACCCTGTGCCCCTCCACCGATGGCTCCAGGCAGCCTGCAACTTAGGTGACTCCTTTAAATCACGGGAAGAATTGCTGAGGCCATTTTTTACAGCCGATCTCTCAGTTGAAATGTGGGGCAGGGACATCATCCTGGCAGGTAATATTCCAATTCCATCCCTTTTCATTATCCCGCTCTCCTGCCAGTACTTTCATGTTCTCACCTCAGCCCACTAAAGGACTGTCTATCAAAGTTTTATTATCCAGCCTCGGTGAGTTCTATTTCATCATCAGCATAGCTCTGCTAAACTGAGATGAAAATTGAACATTTTTGTTTGAGAGGCTCAGGCTTATATTGAAAATTATTTAAAGGTTGTGATTTAAACTTGTGACCTTCTTCTTCCACAGGTTGCAAACAAACAGGATTCAGAATGTGTATTAGGAACAAACAACACAAAAAAGGGCCTAATAGCCTCTACAAAGAGACCCTGCTGGCTATTTTTTTTTAAGCCTCCGCTTTTTCTGATTAATTTAAGCAGAGTAAGTAACACTCATTTTATCCATATAAAGGCTGACAAATGATAACTCAGTCGCTGAAATTCTGTGTTATGGTACATAATCAAATAATAACAGGATTTTCTTTAGCATGAGGGAGACATTTTGTGAAGATGCATTGTTATTTGATATATATTGAAATTGTAATATGACATGCTTATATAGCTGTAGCACAGTGAAACCTCCCATTATTTCTAAACTGCTGTTGACAACTACTGTCCCCTTATAGGAAAATGAATGAATCTCTCCTCTAAGCATTCAGCTTTTCCTTCAGATGGAGAGTAAAGGGATACAGAGTGGTACACACATGGAAGATGTGAATGAACGCAATAAGGAACAGTTATGATCAAAAAGCCACAGCATCATTTAAGTGGCATTGTTTACAGCTCCTGTGTTATCATCATTTCTGTCAGACTTTTCAAATAGGGAACATCTGAAAAACCGTTGGATGATTGTTGTCATTCCGATGCAAATCCAAGATCTTTTCAGCTGTCAGCTGCCTTATTTGTGCATCTCTTGCTTTTAATTCCAGAGCAAAAACAGCACAAACCAGGTGCCGCGCACATAAGTGTGTACCCTCAGAACTCAAGCTGTGGGCATTCACATGGGCTGAAATGTGAAATGGACATAGATATTCTCCCACAGAGAAAATTATGCCAAAGCACAATTTTCTCAAATCTCAGTAATCTGCGGCTTTTATGCAGGGGGGTGGAGGCTGGTGGTGGTGATGGGGGGGGGTGGAGTCAATCCCAGCTGTCTCTGGTTCAGGTAACGGACAAATAAAAACACCAAGTGCATGGTAAGCAAATCATCACTTTTGATTTTCCCCACATATTGCAATGAGTCATTGATTTTAAAAAAAAAGTGGAGAACAAGACGCACAATGACTGGACTTTTCTATTTTCTGTTAGAAAGCACAGGAAGGGGAGCGCATCAGGGTTCATGCATCATCTGGGCACTTTGTATTTGTCTCCATAGAAATAAGGACAGAATTGGATCTCATGACATCACAACCTCACTCCAACCCTCCAGACACGCTGCAGACCTCTGTGACCAATGTGGATGAACAGTAGAGGATGTTATCGATTTTCTACTGTGATTCTTTTTCACTGAGGATTCGGAGAGACGGATCTAAACTGGCAACCACTAAAAGGGTGTAAAAGTGTTTCTGCTCTGGAGAAATCGGTTGATTAGAACTGAAATTCCTGTCACGTCAACGTTAATAAAATTCCATTCATGGAAACCAGATTCTCCATCTGTGCAACACTTCATCTCCTTTGTTCTAGGAACAATTTGCTGTGAGTCATCTGAAGTACATCTGAGATTATCACTTCTTTTGAACACATTTCCTGAGAAAGAATCAGGGAAACTAAAGGAAAGGTTAACTGTGTTTTATTCATGAAGGTTTGAACCATGCCAGTCTTTCTGAATGGAAACAAAACAAGAACTGTGTGCATGCAGTCTGAGCTATACTCACCAAAAAGTGAGATTATCCACCATTTCAGTTTTCAGCTTTTTATTATGATAACATTTTAGTGGTATCTCTGAATCATTTAAAGACATTATGTGACTGAAACTGTGCTTGCGCTGATTTCACCAACAGAGAGGCTGAAAAACAGTAACTGAATAACTCAAAATTGGAGTTTTTCCCATTCCCATCTTTTACTTTATGTTGAATTATTACAACATTGTAAAAACGAGGCTGGTAGGATGTTCGAATATGCAAAAATATCATTTTTTAAGTGAGAGATAATTGAAGCCATATGTCATCTGGAGGCTCCGGTTGGTTCTGTACCTTACTGAAAGTGATATTATGTGATCTGTCATTTCCAGAACTTAATTAAAAAGAGGGAAAAAAGGCTTACAGTATGAGCACCCCATAATATTTGATGAATCTCTGGTGGAATCGTCTTCCTACACTGTGTGCGTGATTATTACACAAATTGTATCTGCCTTTATTCTCTTGATGCTTGAGCAAATTAAATTCCTTCAACCAGTCTTATATGTTCCATCTTAAAGGAACGCAGAATTCTTCAGTTCCCAAGAAAGCCTTCATTTCCTTCACGAACACGTGGACACAAACACAGACAATAAGCAGAAGCAAGGCAGAATTAATAATTGCATTTCAATAAAAACTTTTATTAAGGTGCAGCTGGGGTAGGAATCGAATAGGTAAAATGAAATGGAATTAAATTAAAGGTCTTTCTTTCTGCTTCTTTTATGTAAAGAAATAAACATACAGTACCTTTTAATCACAAAAGTACATCAGTGATCAAAATGCTCCTCAAATCTTTAAATGCAAAGAACCAAACTTGGTAGTTATTGGCTCCAATGGACAAACTGCAGAGCCGGACATTTGTGCAATTCAAGACACTATTAATATGAACAAGAAAATAGGCATGGAAATGAGGCCAGAAAAACCACTTCATGTTGTTAGAAAAGGAATAAAGGGGACACAGCAAGCTTATTTTTTTATACCTCATTTCCTTGGATGAAATGAATGCGCCTCTAACTGTAATTAAAGGGAGTTGAGAAAAGAGATGGAATCTATCGTGCTTTTTCTTTATTCAAAAAATGAATTATTACTGTTTTTAAAACCAGGAAACAGTTGAAAACCTTTAGAATTGTATGCATTCATCCACATAAAACAACAACCCTGAGGTTTCACACTGCGTGCTTTACCTTCAAAGGAGGTTGCGGTTGTCTTGACAGCCTATAATTCACATCCACTTTCGATTGAAAGTACTTCTAAAGAAATGTGGCACCCTGTTGAAAATGCTGGATACTGATATCTATAGATATCTATTTATGGGCTCCTTCCTCTCCGGTGTCACAGCCATGGGAGTGTTCCTCGTCTGTGTGTGTTTGTGAGGCACACCGACAGAGCCCACGCTGCTTTCCCGCCTAACTTGGCAACCCTGTACCCCCGACTCTCATGGAGAGGACAGATGGCGGGGAGTTACCCCACCAAGAAGCCCTCCAACACACACACGAACCCTCAGTCATGGTGCATGTGAACTCCGCCGGCTTCCGCTGTTCAGGCCAACAATGAGTCATCACACATCTCATCCTCTCCCAGAAAAATGTTGCATTTGTCTGTTTTTTTTGTTTTTTTTTGGGAGGGGGCAGAGTGTCTCATGAAATCACCTTCAGTAAGCAAGTCCTAAAATCAGACTTGGTGATCGGGGGGGGGGGGGGGCGTCTGTTTAAAACATGCCCCAGCACGGTGAGACTGTGCACAGATGACAGCAGTGAACTCGGTGTGTGGGTGGGAAATTGCAAATTCATGTGTGAGATACTGTGTAGGTGGACTAAAGTTGGTTAATTCTGCAATGTCTCAAAAGAACAAAAAAAAATAGAACCGTACCGTGGAGCAGTGCACGGTAAACATGCTGCTGAAAGCTTCAGCTGTTTACAGGAGGAGGAAGTTTGAGGCTGTCAGAGTTCAAGGTGTATCAGTGAAACACTAATGTTACGTGAAATGTGACATTTACATTTATCTCGAGCATTAATCTGCACAAAGGTTCTGCATGCACTTTCGCTTGAAGATATCCTCTAACACAGTGGACTATTTTCTATGTTAACGTGTCACATGAATAAATTTGAATTAATTTTAAAGTTATTTGGTATGAAATCCGACACAGTACCTGAGGTCTTTGATCTACATATATCTGTGGATCCCTGTTTACTTTTCATTTATAGAAAGGGGAAAAAAAGACATAGGATAACCAGTAGTGTCACCCAAAAGCAGGGGAGTCTGAGATGAAAAGTAAAACTTGGAACCATTAGGATCCTGAGAACTTCCTTTGTTGATGTTTTCTTTTAGCCAAAGACCAAGAAGAAGACGGAAAATCTAGATGTTTAACTAATTCCAGAGCCCAGCCACCAGGAAAATAAGGAGCCAATTTATCTCTCTGGAGACCAGAAATATGTGTTGTGTTTGCATTCTATTTCAGGGTATTTTTATTTATAAAAAGCAATACCTTGTGACTACACACTTTCATTTCAGGTTCACACATGTACATAAACGGTCAGCTGTAGCTTACACACATTTTTAGGTGTGTAAATAAAACCCTGCTGTCGCAAGAAACTGTTCTCTAGTGTTTCATTATAACAAATGTGTGCTTCAGTTTGGGAAACCTTCACGCATTTTGCCATTAGACAAAAGTCAAGCGGCAAAGAAATAGTGCGTGTGGACCCCATTGTGGTCCTGCATCCGTCACAGGGGCTGTAAAATTGACATTTTAACTTCAAAATGTAAAATCCATGCAGCACAGATAATAATTATGTTCACTGAACAGACACTGACTGTGTGTGAAAAAGCATGAATTTGAAGGCTACTCCATTAGGATCCCATTATTCCTCTCATAGAGGAATAATGGCCGTGTTCTTTAAACTTCATAACCACTAAGAAAAAATAATTCCCGCAATTGTCTGCTGGCTGGCAATTACTTTACAATTACAAAAACAGGTCAATGCCCTCACGACGGGAACAGAAGTCAGGAAAAAATGTTTAATCAGGTCAAAACAGAACTTTTTATAAAGAGAACATGACTCAGTACAAAAACATGACATAAAATTGAGCACCTTTTGAACTCACTGGGGCCCTGCAGCCCTTTTCATCTCGTCCCTCTCTCTACAATTTTATCTGCACAAAGCAAGAAGCATGTTTTCTCATCTTTGCTCAGCTTCTAATGTAAAATCAATTTTCTCTAATTTAAACAAGTCATTCAGTAAATATGGGGGCAGCTCTTAAGGTAGTGGTCAGATATTTCTTCCCAGCAGAATACAACCTTCAATGTCTATTAAAATGACTGGGCTGTAAAGCAGGCCGCACGCCCCCGAGCAATCTAAGCATCATCAGGCTTGTCTGCGGGTGGACCGCACGGCTGAAGCATCTTCTCCATCAAATTGAAGCGGACGCGGGCTTTGCTCTCATTCTCAGCGACAGAGAAGTAGTTGAGCAGGTCAAAGTGCCCCATGTAGGAGCAGTAAGAGTCACGGTGCTGGTTGACCAGCCATTCCCACTTGCTGGTGTCAGCATGACCCGTACCGATGTACTTTGACTGGAGATGTTCCAGCTGACTGTGGATGTTGTATCGGTCCGTCATTTTTGCCGAGATGAGTGCTGCGGCCTCTGGATGGAAGGAGACCAACAGTTTTATCGCATTAAGTTAGTGTGCTAATACACATCATGGCACATCTGGATAAGAACATTAGGAAATCATCAGTGCCCTTATATCTGCTTTAGTTCAATGGCCAGTCTCAAGTCAGTCATTTCCATCTCCTCTCCTAAAACTTAGAATAATATTAGCAATCGCTTGCTGTGATTCAGAGGGCTGCTGTCAGCACATTTTGTGTAGAGTATAGCCATAGTTGGGCATCATCTGGGGCTCCCTCAACCCACTGAGATGGTTCAACAGCTGGACCTGGACCATAGCCCATTTAAAGACAAAGATAAGCGACACTGTTGTGGTGACCAGACTTTGCAAGTAAAGGTGTTCTATCGTTCAGTGAGAAATCGTGTGCAATTTGAATTGTGTATCTGTCTTTTTCAGCTATAAGAACCCACAGCAATTAGGAGACTGGACACATTAAAAATCTATATGATAAAACATCGTATTGGCATGATAATTGTAGTGGCCCATTCCTTTAGCTCCATCTGTAACTGCAGGGATTGCCTGTCCACTGCTAAAAAATACCACGTTGCTTTCATTTGCTCTTATGTTCTAATCCTTTTTTTTTTTAAATCACGCAAACGCAATAGTACCAAACTGAACCATTTGATTAGTTCTGGCACTTTCATTGTGTGCATGCTAACACGAGCTAAGCTATCAGCTGCTAATCTTCTGGAAGCAAACACGATTCCCCTTTTCAAAACGCTATTGTATTAAAGTGTTTTCTCTAAAGTAAGAAAATCAATAGTATAATGAAACTAATGAAAGGATACATACTTCAAATCCCGATAAATAATTATTGAAAAACGGCGCCCGGTTCGTCCGCACCTCCGCACAAGTTGTGCTATATATCGCCTGTGGGAGGTCCCTCCTGCAAAGTCAACCCACGTGAAACAACTCGTCTTTTTTAAGTTCCGGATTGTCGTTGATCGTACTTATGTAAACAACAACATCTTGTTTTCGAACATGAAATGAAAAAAAAATCTTTGGAAACTAAAGAAGATTTTGAAAGAAATAAACCACTAAACTGAAAAATGGAATAACTGTCAAGACGAGACAAGCAGAAAAACTTTTTTTGACAGAAGTACACTTAATTCTTAGTTTAGTCTTTATGATCAAACTAATAATTAACTTTAAAAATCTGGGGGGAAAAATACAATGAGTAAGAGAAGTTTTTATCACCATTAATATTATATTGGCTAGTAAAAAGTTTTGCTGACATAATCTATGATGTTCGGTACTGCATCAATTAAATGATTTTTGGCTGTGGCGTAAAAAAATCAAGGACAACATCATAACTACAACGTAGCCCATTATTGCTTGTGTTCCTCCAAGACTTCTTCCTGGTCACTTTAGAGTGATCTCAAATTCAGTTCTCTACCAGCATGAAACTAATTTTTCCAACAAACATCTCCACCTCCCTTTGTCATGTCTGCTCATTATTTCTTTCTCCAAATTTGAGAACAGCGAGGAGGGAAAAAAAACTATTCAAACCAACAGGTATTGACTTTGTTTCGAAAGCAAAACTAAGTTAACTTTCTACAAATGCAAGAGACACAGAATAATGAATGCACTTTAGAGATTCTGCTGAATTATTTGTAGACTGTCTGTTGTTCCAGCCTCAATTTTGGGTAAAAGTAATTTAACTGTCTGTCAACAGAAAAAGAAAGTTTGTTCCCAGTGACTCTCAAGGATTAAAAATCGTACATTTCCAATAACGCACATCCTTTAAAAGGTTATTTGGATTCAAACCAGATCTTCTAGAAATGAAGGGTGTTATCAGCATCTTCTCTAAGAGAAGGCTTCTGTGGAGGGAAAAACTGTTCTGTTGCATTTCTGTTTTCTTCTACTAAATTATGGGAAATGACTAAGAGGTATTTGAAATGGAATTACCATACTATGAACAGTACTGTAAAACAGAAAACAAAAAACCTCTGGGAGTTTCAGATTTATATTCACTTGTCTCCAAAGTAAACAGCTGAGGCCTTCAGGCAGTTTATTAGGGAAGAAACGGCTTTTATATTGTGCCTGTAAAAGTTCTCTTAGACCTGGAGCTTGAGTGTGGGTTTTTTTTTTTTTTTTACAACTAAAAGCATGAAAAGAAAAGGCCATTTAAAGGTGATGGGTTATTAAAACTGACTGTGCTTGTTTCAGGAGTTACAGTTTTAGTGATCACTGTCTCCCTGAAGGGCATCTTCAAAGCATGAATATGATCAGCTATGGGTATCCTCATGTCCTCTTTTGCACTGTGAAACTGGCCATCCTCCTGTCATAAAGACTTAAGTATCTAAAGACCAAAAGTGTCAATTTATAGTCTCACCAAGGTCAAGGTGCAGTGCATCAGTGTGGCTAAATCATCGACAAAGCCTTCAGGCCATAAGACGTCTCTGAACCTCTCGGGCGATTCACATCTCTCATCTTTTTCTTATTTATGACCATCTCTGTATCTGAGTTAAGTTTTCACCTCTCATTGACCCTTGTTTTGTTTCATCTTTCCAGTTATCATTTAATGTTGTACTCCATCACAACCCCAGTCAGACCCCACCCATATAATCCAAAACACACTCATTAAAGGACTTCTGCTTTATAGTTACTGATTTTCGGTCGGTTCGATCATTGAAGAAGTGGTTGTTCTTCTTGTGGTGTTGGTGGATGGGGAAGATGATCATCCTTTTAGATGTGCAGGTTTTGCCACTCTATCCTGATTGGTGGTAACGGGATCTTTGTAAGCACACACCCCGCCACTGTGATAAATGTTCCCGGGAAGGCTCTGTGCGTGAGCAGATATAAATTCTTCTTAACGGTCGATACATGATTTGATTCTGACTCCTGTTTTCACACTATAAAGTGTTATTTTTCTTCCTGGGTGTGCTCTGGAGAGCATAACCTGAGTTAAATAAGGATGTGCATGCTGAAATAAAGAGATGAAATGGCTGAAACCCACAATCTTAAACATCTCACAAGTAGAAAATTTGACTTCATGGTGAATAAAATAAAGAAAAGGCATGAAAACCCAGAATGAGCTTTTCCATTGCTCTGTGTACAAAAATGTACATAAAGAGAAATGTCTGAAAGGCAACACATACTGTAGCAACAGTATACGTTTGGTCCATTACATGACAATCATATAACTATAAGGATGGATTCTGTTAAGGCTTTTTAACCAAAGGAAAATATCCAGTTGTTGATCAATGTGACTTTGAGCTTAAAACTGATCCATTTCTCTGAGTGTCAGTACAAGGCTTATAGCATATCAATCTCGAGAAACTGGCTGTGGCAAGATTACACGTTTAAAATGAAAATCAGTCTGCTGGCCTGAAGCTGACGGGTTTTTTCCAGGGAAGCAATAAAGGAGGCCTTAAACACCATTTCAGAAGCAGACAATCTTAAATTTAGCCATATTTATAAATTAGTGGACAACCATACAAGACGGATGCGTATACTTTACAAAAGGAAAGTTAGAGAAACATTATTATATTCAATCAAAATATCTGATATATTAGTTTAGCAATAATCCAGGGAAATGACTCTTGGGGTCCGACTCTAAAGATTTATTGTGTTTGTTTTACATTCCCCATACAGATGAGATTGAACAGCCATAAATATCTTCTAGGACTATCACAACTGGACTGATTATGAGTAGAGTTTCTAATTCAGAAACAGTTTATTTATATCCCTGTATTTATTTACAAATTTATAAAACAGAATTTGATTAAAGGCAAATGTTAAGACAATTTTAAAGTATCCGCTTGTACCTTCTGCTCTGATGAAAGACTGCCAACAGAGAGTAGAGATCAGCTATTGTAGATGCATCCCACACCGACTCCCCTGGTTGATGATATTCTGAAAACATCCTGTTTGTGAATGCTAAACTTGTGCTTTAACTAAATGAATGTTTTTGTGTTTTTTCATCATTTGTTGTTGTCAGACAACCAGGAAGACTACTACTACTACTTTCTGTGGGTGTGCTGGGGCCGCTCTCAGCCCGACTGAAAGGGATCACAGTCCTCTTCCTCCCGGCCTAAGCAGGTTGTTTGTGATCACAAACACATTCAAATTTGGGCATATTAAAAGAAAATACATTAAAAACACCTCTGAACAGGAGGTAGAAAATATGTATAAGAAAAAGCTGTTACACTAAAGAGAAAACAAATGGGGAAAGCTGTTCTCTCTGGAACATGTCTGGTCTGGACTGTGCTTAAATTGATGGCTAATATTTTTATCATAGCTTTACTCCTCATGTTTCAATCAGTACATGAATTCAAAACAAGACAACTAACATTAGAACTTAAAACATTCACAACGATGTATTGTATCATATTTGCAGTAAAACTGATTTCATTGTATGCACATGCTTGATATACAGTCTGTACAAAATAATCAATATATAACAGCATAGACAGGAATGAATACTGTTTGTTATTTTCCATTACTGTACATTGTTTTAGTTTACAACCCCCTCACATTCAGAAGCAGAAAGAATATCTGTCCTTTTCAGTTACTGTCTGTAAGAATGATCACTGTTCGCAGAGGTTGGGGCTCTGAAAATAAGGAACATGGGCTTTTGGAGGTGGGAGAGTTCAAACTGTAATAATCCACTGATCAGAAGACTTCTACATTCTTGTGGATGAGTAATTCTGCCGTCACAGAAAGAGAACATGTTAATTTAAGATTCTTCACATACTTCATTAACATGCATCTTGAGTAATTGGATTTAATCTCAATGGAGGACTTAAAGGTAAAAATGATATGAACCCATTAAAGAACCATCTAAAAAATGTTATAAGCCAATCATAAAATATATTTACTTTGTATTAAAAAAACAAGCCTCCACTGTGTCACTTTGCAACCATTTTATGCCTAAAAGTAAAAACCCGTTCAGATTTTTTGTCTTTCTCCAGCGTAAACACTATATATCGGATCAGTATAATCAGTAATAGGCACAGATTAACTTCCTGTGCATGTCCAGACTAATAGTAGAGACTGAATTGGTTGATAAAAACAGACTAACATGCTGGAATCAATGTGCATGTTAGGCTGAAATGTAAAAAGCGCAGGAATCCTGTGGTGGTGCAAATAACAAAAGCTAAAGATTACACCACTTTGGTAAACATTCGTTGTTTTTCATTTTCCTTTAAGCCTAACTGACCTGCCTGCATTTCAAAAGCACATTCAGGGAATTGAAGTGCTCCTGCCTTACAGCAGACTGTTTTAGTGGAGAAACTCGTACGTTTAAACGACTGATAAAACCTTTTTGTGCCGACTGCCAGTTAAATCAAAGCTGTAAGTTTCTAATTAAGTAAAGCAACCTACCATTAAATCCCTGTTTGTTCTTTGGCATCAAGTACTCTGTGTGAGAGGACCCTGCCAAATGACTTCGGTTACAAACTGCCGTTAAAACATGGATCCTCTAACCAGAACAGAGGTTTTGTACGCTTGCTGCAAGACAGGTGTGTGTCCTCCTGTACAACCGGGAGAGGAAGGGAACTTCGCTGCATGTCACTGTTTGAGCCTCAGCTGCTCGTTATTATCTCAGCTTTAGAAGTCGTTCACTTCCAAGTTCTAAACGCGGCCTCATCTGTAAGCGTTGTGATATGCTGCCCTCTAGTGGCAATATCACTTAAGTCTATCTAAAATACTCACTGCACTTTCTATAATTCAACTCCGAGAGGCACATCAGAGCAAAGCTAACTGCTCCTCCACCAGACTGATCTGTGACATAGGCACTGACATCACGAAACCACCCAATCATCCTCGTTTCCTGTTATAGCTGGATGCCCATATATGGCCATTAGTCCATGTCATGACAAGGCATGCTTGGCAAGTAGACAAAATCCATGGTACACAAGTCACATCAAAACTATAAAAGGTAACGTTGCTTTTTGTATCCACCATGCGACTTCTCATCACAAGGCCTGAAAGTAATTAAAACACGACGACAAAAATACCAACCACTTCCGAGTCAACAATAAATAATCCAAACCAGCACTGTTTTAAGGACAGATATGTGCAAATGTTTCACGGGTGCCTTCAAATGGCCATGGCCTTAAGACACACTTGTAGCTGTCATCATAGACATAAATATGTTTCATCAGGAGCAACAGAACTACTTCACATGGAACATTTTGAAGTGCCACAGCAGGAAAAGCTCAGCAGAGGCAAATTTCCGCAACAATGGCTCGGCTCTGTCAAATGTCCCACTGACCTATGACTGCTAGCTAACACTGAAAGTAACCCAACTACACCAATTGCAGCCATGTTCTATTGTGATCCTCAACATCTGAACTTTTCTCGCTAAGACAGGCCAAAGTTCCTGTTAATGAGGAAAAAGGGTCAGCTGGATTCCACAGTGACGGAAGTGAAGCTGTGGAGGGCTGGGAGATGCTGGGATTCTCCAGGTTGAAGTAGAAGTAAGAGCATTTATGGCCGATGGAACCTGAAATCACAAACATGCCAAGTCTGGTTAGAATTAATTCAAGGAGGGTTAGGGTTAGAACAGATGTTACAAACGTGAAAATACCAGCATACCATACAGTCTCATTCTGAAACATCTTACAATGGCTGTCAATGGTGAGGGAAATGTAAAAGATTTTAAAACTCTTGGCTCTTTCAATATCGTTAACCCAATCAGCAACCATAGACATCCCTAATGTACCCTGAGACGGATAAAAAAGCCGGAAGGGTATTAGGAGATTTAAATCATTGTCAGGCACTTTTACACTCTGTAATCTAATGACAGAGGCAGTAAATTGTTCAGGTGAGCTTGAGGCCACTATAAAACTAAACCTGAGTGACTGCAAAAGGCAGGAATAATCAGCAGCAACACCTGAACAAAAGCGACCATCAAAAGTCATGAGAAAAAACAGAACCGGGAAGAGAATTAGGCTCGGTGTCATGATGTTACAAACCAAAGAAGATGGCTTCTAAAAAACGGGATAAATATACCAGAACATCAGCACTGGACTTCACTGTGAGGGCTGAGTTTAAGCTTTGTCACTATTCTCTGACCGAAGAACCAATACATTTTATTTCATTTTTGTGAAAGCAGTGCATTCAACTAGCAATAACACAGAACAAATGGGAAAGCTAGTCCAGAGCTGAAATGCATTCAGCCAAGACATCAAGTCTCTGCAGAGGTATTACCTGTTAAGGAGGTACCACAATAGAGACAATGTAAGGAGCTGGAATTTTTTGCAATTTTGGTTGTCTATTCTGATGTGAAATGGATGTAATCAGGAATTAAGTGAGTCTCCTTTAGGTTTGGAATCTGTCTTCTTTAACTCACTTTTGTTGTCTTTTATTTCCAATGTCTGCTCTTGTAAAGAATGCCTTTGTGGCAGGTTTTCTCCAGATGGCTGCTTTTCCTGATTGATGCAGAGCAGTCAAACGGCTGCTTTAGCTTTTTGCTCGGCAGATGTGCAGCTTTATCTCAGCATTTTATTACGACTTTATTTACTTTTAACATCTCTATTTGAGTATGATTTCTCATTGACCTTTCAGACAGTGGAGGCTGAAAACAACTTTCACGTGTTTTTACGGCTCTGCAGCTCATTATCTTCACTTTAAGTTTCAGCTGCTTAGAGGAGCCATGGGCTATTAATGTTTGAAGAGCCTGAGGTTTTATGGAGTTAAGCTCTAAAACTGTCATCAGGCAATTATCTTAATGACTATTCTTGACCTTCTGCAAAGATTTAAACTAAATTATGAAAAATGACAGGTAGACCTGACTTTCCCCAACGAAAGATGAAAATAAAAACAAATGAAGAAATGTTTTATATGCATTGTGCGGTATCTGGGGCGATTGTGCCTGCTTTTAAAAGGTACAGTCACTCTTAATTGTAGCCACCATACATTAAATTAATTTCACATGGATCAAGTAACATTTGGTAGTAAAAAACTGAATTTTATGGGCACTCACTGCCCAAGAGTGGTGGCTTTAGCAGGATAACAGGAAAAGCCACACCAGAACAGCATGACACATAGTGAGAGCTAATAAAGGGCAGGATTTACTGTGATTAATCCTTAATGAAGCCTCAGGGTCAGATTAAATGGTGAAAACCATCGACCGTGAGAGTACCTGGTGAAGTGTTTGCTGTCTTCATGAACCTCCATCTCTCGGCTTTTAAACTCATTCAGCTCCTTACGGATAGCAGCCTGCGGGGCAGAGCAGAAACAAACGAGTCAAGGAAGGATAACATTTCCACAAATCACAAAGACCAAGCTGTGAGTACAAGGTCCTTCCTGCTGAGATCCCTGTTAACTTCCAAACCAGGTCCCATATGAAGCTCCCAAAGCTCTGAAGTGCTGCATAAGCAGCATTTTTTGTGCTGCTTATGTGAAATATTTACAAATCTAGATATAGACATTAAAATCAAACGGCTATGTCCTGGCCCATGTTCCGGGGTTTTATGTTCTAATTAAGTTTATCTTATATTTAGTCTATTTTGTTTATTTTTTCCAATAAATATAATAATAGTAGATAGAACTGTTGTAATTCCTCCAATCGATATTTATGTATACATATCATATTTCCATTTGAGGAAATCCCCTCTGCATCAAGAAGCATACAAAACAGCATTTAAAAAAAGGGAATTAAATTGAAAATTCTGGTCTTGAGCTGCATTTTATTAAAAAAGGTCAAAGAATAAATGAGTTGTGACATGTTGGTTCTTCTTTCCATCCATGAGAAAACACATTTCCAACACATCACTCCAGCAGAAACATTATAGAATTTTCATATTTCCAATCAAAAGCAGAGCTGCCTCTTTGGGGGGCTGTGTGCTGTACATGCATGATGACATACGTACGATGACATATTTGCTGACACTAGGCTTTTCGGCACAAACTCGTATACTCTTGCAACAGGAATGAGCAATTTCTAACAATATGTCTGCATCTATATTACACAGAGGAGCATTGTTTGGCGTTTTGTTTTTTGTTCTGTTGTTGGATTGCTTAATGTCTAAAATTACTCTTGACTGATAATAAGATACAGTCATCAATTAAAAATCTTTGTAATTGTAAATTACCTTTTTTTTTATTACAGCCTTTTTAGACTTTTTAGACTTTTAGACCAGACCCCTGACCTAGATAGGCATCACAAGTTGCAGAGAGATAATCAAAGTCTGGCTCATTTCTTGTTGTGGGATCAAAGTCCTGCATTAATGATCCAAATGTTTTGCAAGTCCTTTGCTGTGACAAAAGCAGGTTGCTTTCCCTTATGGGACATTAATGAATATGATGACCATGTTCTATATACTAATTACCCTGCTGTGTTTCTTATGATAAAATGACTCTGCTGCTTAAATAACATGTCTTTACTCAAAGACAAATGCAGCTGTACCTTGTCAGCAGGGGTGAGGCGTGTCCAGGGCTTGTCTGCCCGACGGTCGTAATCCTTGGCGTCCGTTACTTCCACATACTCATTGAAGCGCAAGATCCTCCGAGCAACAAGTTCTGCTACTGTCGGCCTCACACTCAGCTACAAACAAAAACACCGGAGGAAGATTTATCCAAACACAAAGTATCCCTCATATAAGGGATATAAAGTATTCATCATATTTGCTATTTTGTTCCATTGTGTTAAAAACTCAGAAACAAGCATACAACTTTGTATCTCATGAGACAAGTGTCACTTCCGTCTGTATCCACTAGATGGGCTTATTCCTCAACATGAGGCCCTTCCTGCTTCCTTCCATGACTCATAAGGTGGAGCAAGACATATAAACAGCTAAATATAGACTCTCTGTGTCCCTACTGATCTGTGTGTGTATTTGTGTGGTTAGTGTTTACAGTACCTTTCTGGAAAGTCTTCTTTTAATCTCTTGCTTGGCTTCTTGTTCTTCTGCTTCATTCTTTTCTGCATGTAGAGAATCAGAAAGTCACTTCACATCAATTACATCTACAACCTGGTTCTGATATGCACTGTGAGATTTGCCAAATTGAGGCAAGCTGAAAAAACAAAACAAGATATGCCAAAATGTAGCTGTAACCGGCATGCATATATCCTTTGCAGTATGAACTGGATTATATTTGGGTGACAAATAGTTTTATGAGTCTAAACTGATACATCGGAGGCCAAGACTAGTCTGTTAGCTGGTTTTCCACTTTGGAGAAAAACATTTTGCAAATAGAATGAGAGGGAGCTTTTGTTAGACTAACAGCAAAACTAATGCTCAAAAAATTCTCTATTTGCCATGAACTATATCTATTTTGTTTTCAGAACAGGTGCTCTGTGTGTCTATGTGAGGTAAACTTATCACTGTGGTATAATGAGACCAGAAGAGGAAAAAGGCAGGCCTATTTAAAGTGAGCGGCTGAATGCATCGCACAGTTGTGGGAAAGTCAAACGCCTTGATAGACAGCAACACAGAAAGTAAATTGCCATATCTGTCCTGCCCATTAATTTAATGGCACGCATGAAGCTGAACCTGAGGATCTGCAGCTTGACACTAAAGGCTGAACAACTGAACCTCAACATCAGTTTCCTTATGCCCACATTCCAAATGGCAAGAAAAAAATAAATATTCTAAAAATACATATTGGACTCACAAAAACTGAACTTAAAACACAAATGCTGCATGAAAGCATGTAAAGATTTGTCATGCAACAACATGTCTGCTAACATCTAAACACACTCCAGAAACTCACGCTTGAGGATGTTTCTCTGCTCCAGCTCCTCTGTGGTGGGTCTTTGGCTCAGGCGCCTAAAACAAAAGGAGGAGATACAAAAAATATATTTTTGTCAGCTCAGCAAGGAGAATCAACAGAAGAGATCGAGTCATCAGTTACGATTGGTTTATTGCCTCTTGTTGTTAATAAGAATAATACAATACCACAACTACATCTGATAACAATTATTTAAAAAAATAACAATCTGTTATTACCCCTCAGTTGGAACTTGCGATAACAAGTAACACCTACACAAGTTTCCACTTGTTTACGCGTGTGTGTGTGTGTGTGTGTGTGTGTGTGTGTGTGTGTGTGTGTGTGTGTGTGTGTGGGTGTTCTTCCACCTGACTAGTTTGCTGCCTATCTGCTGACGGAGCTCATGTCTCTCAGTCTCGGAGCTCCGCGGCAGAATGTTTTTCTCCTCCAGCTCTTTCTTGCTGGGTCTGTTGCCAAGCTTAATGTTCAGAGTGTCTCGCCGGCGGATCTTGATGGCTAAAGAGCCTAAAACAGATTTTAAAAGGCATCATTAGAGGAAGGACTCTTAAGGCTGTGAAACAAACAAACACAAAATCTAATTTAAATAAAATACAAGATAGAAAAAGATGAACTATTTATAAAGTAAATCATTGATACACTGGGCGTGGTACAGGTTATGCCAGTTGAAGCTACTTAAACCATCTAAACAGTTTCTTCTGAATAAAATCACTTAATGTCTGTCAGTATGGATGCGGCTGGGGGGCCATTTCACTCGATCGACATCTTTGTTCCAGGGTGCATTCATGGCTGCATAATCAGTTTGTTAATCAAAGTATGTCAAACGCTGTCACACTGCAGACTGTGAAAGAAAACAATCTGGTGCTTCTAGCTTTCTCTGGGACATCCTCATACATGGAACTGTAGCTGAATTCACTGCCAATCGTCTTTAAGTTACTTGTATGGCTATTGTAAGAGATGAAAACAACTACAACAATCAGGGTTTAATCAGAGCATAACGACTGCCTAAAAATGCTTAAGAGACGACACGTTGTTTTAGTCTAATTTTCTGTCACAAAAGAAATAAAGTGATTATAGGGAATTCAGCTGTATTAATATTTATATACACAACTTCAAACCGTGCATGAAACTTTATCAGGATGGAAGATGCTTAAAGTTGATTTGTGTTGGCACGAGAAGCCTCCATTAGTTTGTTAAACTGTTTAGCTTATGAGGAGACTCTGTGCAGGGGAATGTTGCAAAACACAGCATCTTCAACCAGACGTACTAAGCCATTTTATAAATGTTCTTACTGTTTGTTTATCGTCCTGTAAACCTTTTGAGGTTTTCAAAGACATATTCTACAGTACACTTTTCAACACGTTTGAAACAGTAATAACTGTTCAGTAACAACTGGTGAGAAAAAAAAAAAAAGAAGAAAGCCGTACTGTTCGTATATTCATCTTCCTCCTCCTCTTCATCCTCATCCCGGTACAGGATGGGTCCGTCAGAATCAGAGTCACTAGTCTGGGTGTCTCTGGGTACATCGGGGATAACAGTCACCTCGGCCTGATCCGTTTTCACACTGAGGCGCTGCGACTTTTCTGCTTCGCCCTCTGCTGACCTGCAGGGATCAGTAACAGGACGGTGTGAGCACATTCCTTTGGGAAAATGAAACACACTGAAGTTTGTCAAGCTTCGGCCAAAAAATGCAAATGTTTATCTTCATGCTCAAAATTAGGAATAAATGTATTTCTGATGAGACTAATGGCTGCGAGTTTCCATTAGACTTTGCTGTAATGAGCTATGAAACCAAGTTACAGAAAGGAAGATAGAGAGTGTTACCTCGGGGTGCTCTCTGCTCCACACTCTGTTCCTTCTTTCTTCTTTCCATCTCCCCCTTCCTTCACATCTATCCTCCGTTTCTCCCCCTGTGAGCTGCTATTCGTCTCTCCCTCTGTGAAGGATGTTTCTTCTGTAGACATGTTGATATGGGAAGACTGGACTGTGGTTTCAGGAGGCAAATCTTTGCGAGTTTCCTCAACCGCATTTGAGCCATTGGGAGCAGGTTTCGGCTCTGGATCTGGTGTTGAAAGCACTTGTGTTCCTTCTGTTTCATTGCCTGAGGAAAGTGGGGTGGATTTTAACTCTCCAGGCTGACTTGGAGTCTCTGTGGCGGTTTTCTGTGGTACAGTTGAAGGTGCTGGAGTGTCTGATTTCCGGTTTTTCTTCACATCTTTCCCATCAGATTGTGCAGGTTTGATAGCATCCTTAGGTACACGAGAACGAGGTGTGGAGGTGGTTTTTGTT
This sequence comes from Menidia menidia, assembly GCA_907169785.1. NCBI lineage: Eukaryota > Metazoa > Chordata > Actinopteri > Atheriniformes > Atherinopsidae > Menidia > Menidia menidia. The sequence continues at coordinate 5,925,617 of CAJRST010039999.1, forward strand.
GTGCATCCCGTCTTCTTTGGATGAGAGGATTTGGCTGAAGAGATATGCAGAAAAAGAAAATGTGAAAAGGAAGCGAATAGAAAGTCTTAAAGGAGATTGCATGGGCTAATGTAGCGGTACATGTGAAAGCATGAATGCCGTTCCGTCTACAGGTACAAAGTACAACAACACATTTAAGTATCTTTTTGCAGATATACTGGAAAGCAAACTAAAAAGATCTCTGAAGGCATCATGCAGTAGGATTCAGCATGCTCATATATGTTTGACCGACAGCAGCCTGGCAGTTTTTAACATGCAATAAAAATCACAGACTCAGGGAAAATACATTCTTTGAAGCATCATAAAAGAAGTTGTGCTGCAGCCGTAAAGCGAACCACTTACACAATTATAAACCCTCAAATAAAACTACATATAAAAGACAAACAACCTTCCAAACCAATAAATGTAGACTTTCTATCAGGAATGTTTGGTATGGTTTGATAGACTATGTTTAAACTATTTAAAGTTTTAAAAACATCCCTTTCTGCTCATACAGTGAATAGCTGTAGTTTCTCTCATCACGTGGTAATTTTCTATAAAATTCCTGAACTGGGGAACCAATTCATGCTTGCTCCAAATCCCTGACAGATGCAAAAAACATCTGTCTATTAGACAAGCTCACACTCAGTTATTTAATTATTTCTTTCAGACTACAGGAACATTCTCAAGATTGTTGAAAGTATAGAAGGACATTCTCCTTTTTGTATCTGCATTGCAGGAACTGTAGTTAATTGACTATTTATGGGGTATTCTCATTTCTTACTTCAGAGTAAAAGTTGTCTTAGTGAGAGCTGAACCATCTGTGAAGCAGCTGCAAAGAAAAACTCCAGGTAGAGCAATCGTTTGACCTAACCAGTGCAATGTTACATTGTACCATTACAAGAAAGAGAAAATATCTGTAACAAAACATAAAACAAATCTGTCATATAAAAACCTAAACAAAGCAGACACTGTAGTGTTGTGATGTGACTGAAACAAAAAAGTAGTCAAAGTCCTTGGAACTGCTGTATACATCTCGTGTTATTTAACTGGCCGTGGAGACCAGATCACAGGGAAAAATTGTAGTGAAACCAGAGAAACATTTGAACCAGGAGTTATCCACCTTTGAGGGACATTGATTTCCCCATCATCACTAAGCTGCTCCATCATTTGTCTCACTCCGATTGGTCAAAAATGTCAGATTTGGAGTCAGTGACTCATTTGTGTAAAAAATATTAAGTCAAACTAAACATTTGACCCGGACTTTGGGCACTGCACTTCTGCAGGCCATTTATATTCCCATTGTATACGACACACTAAATCCCAAAAGCATCATGTGACCTGTTTTATAAGAGTTGTTATCCAAAGTTCTTCTGGGATGTGTCACAACTGTGTGCATCTTAGCCAGTTTACATGTATAAAAGATTGAATGTTTCTACAAGAACCAAGTAGCCTGAACAAACACCACCATATACTTAAAGGATACAAAATAAGTAAAGTTTTCACTTTTCTAATCCAATATCAAAATTGACTTTTTAAATTGGCACCTGCTATCAGCAATCATTATTGTATAGATTGCTCTATTACTAAGGGAGTAAGATCATTTAACCACAATGAAGAGATGATGAGCATGCACAAAAAAAATCGTGCCATCGCAAATGAACCATTTTATGAAAAGGTCATGCAACATGGATCTTCCATACACAGATACCCCTTCCCCATCTTAACACACACTTCTTGTTTTATGGAAATATTTACAGAGACAAATCAAGTTTCACTTCTGCATTCTCAGAACACAGTTGAAAGAACACTATTGAGGCAGCTGAAGTGGGAGATGTGCACGCCTGTTGCCACTTGACGTGCACATGACAGCCCATAATGTGTACAGGTACAGATGGCTGTATAGCGGTCCATACTTCCCTGCAAATAGCAGTAAAGCGCGCTTTCCATGCAGGGAGGGAGGCAAAAACATTGACAGGCTGACAGGCTTTTGCCTCAGCTGACCGAACTTACCAGTCCCTCGACTAGTGGTGTTAGTGTGCCTTGAGTGAGCTTTAGCCTGTGTGGATGAGCTGGCCTTGCCTGTAGATTTGGATGTATTTTTAGCCCCTGAGGCACCATCTTTGTGCCTTGTTGTGGTGGTTGTGCCACCAGCAGTTTTGGTACTGGCAGGCAGACTGCTGCTTTGCTGCTTTTTATCTTGAGTGTCCCGAGGTCGCACTTGGTTTGCCCGAGATGTTGGTTTAGTTGGTTTATCACATCTATCTAAACAGATCACAGCAAGAAGGATAAGAGCAGCCGACAGTTGCAGAAATGGACAATGCAGACATGCAGACACATGAGATAGTGAAAGACAAAGAGGAAGTTGGGCAGAGGTGGTTGCAACTGCTGAGTTTCAAAAGACTTTGATGTATGATACACACCCATTAGGATCCCCAACCACTAGTGTTAAGTTATGCATGCTGCTGTATTTGAGAAGTGTGCTACCTTTGCCTTTCTGACTATTGACAAACAAATTGCCTGAAGTTCGATGCTAACAGGGTTGAGATGAAAACAGCACAACACTAAAGCTGCATCAGGCAGAAGAGCTGTGGTCTGTCTCCTGAGAGAGTGGGAAGCATTAGGAGAAGGAGATGATGATCTGTTCAGATTGTGAAGCCCTCTGAAGGCTGATGTAATGGGAATATCTATTTGAGCGCATTAGACTGGCTCATAGATCCCTAAGAGAGTTCAGCGTCAGCCAAAAAAACTGCTACAGAAAACAAATGCACTGAATGGCCTTGAAGGAAGCATCTAAAAAAAGCTGCAATATAAAAGTTATTGTTTTTTTTTTTTTTTTTTTTTTTTTTTTTTTTTTTTAAATCGAGCTGCTAAAGGGTTGTTAGAGTTCCCCATTTATAAATAACACAACTGCATTAGCTGACTATATCCTACATTTTAGAAGTGGAATGAAAATGATGCTGAAAAGAGAATAACCCCCACACACAATCATGCCCAAGCCCATGTGTGACAGAAGGTTGATGATGCTCAAACTACGATCTATTTTCCATCTTGCTTGCCTTTCTTGGATGCTTTTTCAAACAAGGTCAAACAAAAGCAAACTCTCAGAAAGCAGTGATGTACCTTATCAACTCCTTAAAAAGGTCCCATATTTGGCTGGAATTTCCCTCAAAAGAAGAGCTCTTTGACATTTTTTATTTCTTTCTACTCCCGTCATCTGTATCTTGTCCTCAACTACTGAATAACTGACAGTGACACTGCTTTCCACGCTTTTGAGTTCATTTATAGCCTGTTAAAATTACTCCGTCTAAATATACAGCTGTAATTCCTTTAATGTGTTTCTAATCATTTTGTTAAACTCTTCTTAACAGAAAGCCTAGAATCATGATATGAAATGTCAGGAAAAAAACGAACACCAAATGAATTGAATAATCTCTTCATCCAAGTATAGGACAGGTCTCCAACTCGAAATGGTAAAAGAATTCAAATTGTAAAGATATCAGTGATTAGAAATGAACTACAGATCCCGTATAACAAAAGAAGCCCAGCAGCAGATCTAATGGTACCTGTTTTCTCCTCAGTGCTCACTGGCCCAGAGGCATCTTCCTCTAGCACCGTTTCTGGAGACTCAATGTCCACTTTGACCTCCTCTGCTGTCAAACTGGACGTTGCGTGGCCGTTAAGATTCTCACTACTGATTGGTTCATCTGGGTGAGACAACAAAAAAACAAAACATTCATGTTCATGTTTGCATCCGTTATAAAATCCATTACATTTGAACTTTGGCTCTCCTTTCTTCTAAAATCTCAGTGCCTCGCAGCTTTTGCGGTTTGATTAATAACCTAAATGCCTCCCGAAAGCTTGATTAATGACAAGACATTGTGAAAATGAAATGGTGTGGAGGAAAAAAAAGTCAAGTGAAAAAAAAAAAAAAAAAAAAAAAAAAAAAAAAAAAGTATAAATCAGACAAACCTTGTTCAGGGATGAGAACTCCTTTTCTGATGAGCTCCTCCCTTGTTTGTCTGGTGGAGATTTTCCTCTCAAGAACTAAATAAATTATAGGATAAAGGTGCATGTACAAATAAGTTAGAAAATGTTCTCCGGTCCTTTAACCTTTTAGCTTCAGGCAATAATTTATACAGGTGTATGCCAAAGCACTGAGCAATAGCCATGGTCTCCTGCAAATGACCAAAAACATCACTGCTGCCTCCACCCTGGACAGCACGCTGCAGAAGAGGAGCTCACTTGGTCATTGCCCTGTCAACTAACTGATGTTTACTTCTAAAAGCTCTTTACAACGGGAAACAATTTGCCGTCTTCATTTTCAATTTCCAATTCCATTTGTAAAACACACCAGTTACAAACCAAGCAGAAGCTAGAAGCTGGAATGCAGAGGGGAATCGCCTGATCTGAGAATGATCAGAACTCATCTAATACAATAACTACTACTCCTCCAACTATTCATAAAAAAATAAATAACTATGACCAAAAAAAGTGAAAGACAAAAGATGGGGAAAAACAGACAAATGAGGTCAATGGTGGAGCGATTGGTGGACTTTCACATCATTTTCGGCAGGAAACAAAAAGTCTTTGTAACAATTGATCCTAAACCATAATATCTAAGAAAACCATATAGTTTCACACTAGAGGGGCAGAAATTCAGAACCAAACTGAAAGCTAAACCCATCTATATTTTGAAGAGCACAGCAAAACGGGCGTTAGTCTTATCTCTCCCTTTGTGGGAGGTTGTTTTACTTCAGTAACTTGGTTTATTTACAGGAGGCAAAAAGAATGCTTACTCACTCAGTACAGCATGGCATGAACTCAGAAGTGCTATACACAATCTACTCTGATACACACAGAGGGAAAGAGAGGGCACTCACTGGTTAGTAGCTTTTAATGTCCATACCGCCAATAGTATTTTGGAGCTGTATTAAAGCTCATTATATATTCAGATTGACATATAATGCTGCTTAAAATCCCCACAAAAACCCATAAAAACATCAGTCGCTGACCCTTATCAGTTTTCATTGCTGCCCTTGACCTTCAGCAAATGGAATAAATAAACCTAGCATGAGGGAGAGTAATATAATAATCATGGCACTATCTAAGGAACTATCCTGAAACAAACTGGAGGGACATGGAGGTACAAACTTAACATCCAGATACTACGTAAGCAAAAGATAAAACTTGCCTGCCATCAGGTAAAACCTCTGGTTTTTGTGTTTACATTTGTCTCTTTTTATTTCCTGGACAACAGGTAGGGAATGAATCAGGAAGAGCTACAAACAAGATGTTCAGTGTTTTCCTTTTAAAGCTCTTCCAGGAGCTGCACGGCTCCTCTTCGTACTTTCTGTTCTACACACACCCAAAAGTGCACGTTGTGACACTTTCCAGACACCTGATTGAGGACTGCAGATCAGCAGCTACTCATCAATTCGTACATAGAGTGTCAGCCACACACATCCTACCTTTAGAGAGATCCTGGAACTTGTCACTGGTCTTCTTCTTTCTCCACTTCCAGGGTTTGAACAGTTTTCCCAGAGATGACAGCTTGCCTCGCTGCTGTCGTGATGTGTGGGCATTCTGTGTGTTGCTGGCATTGTCCACCACCACATCACAGCCGGCCACAGAAGATTTCTCCAGGCCATCGACTAGAATGCACAAATGTGTAAACACAAACATCAAAATCAGCATCCCAAAACAAGCCTCAACAGCACTGGTTATGCAGGTCAGCTATATCCCATCAAAATGTCAAATTGAAGGGTAACTTTACAAAAAAAAGAAAAAGGAAGATTTACTTCAAAACATAATACTTGACTCCTACAATCTGAGAAGGTGAGACCCCGCTTTTGTTGGAGTGGCCAGGGCCTTCACAGTAATACAACTGCTTGACCTCCTCCCCCATAAGTCACCGCTCTAGGAAGATTCTTTCTTTCCACTGACTGACCGACTCTAATCATTTAGAACCGGCTGTACACCAGCACTTAATCCTAAAAGAGAAGGGCACTCTATTTATTGATTTATTCATTTATTTTAAATAAATCAATTTATTAAGTAAATAACTTGAATTTGTCATCCAAACATATCAACCAATTGTTTTCGACATATACAACAACAACTAATTTCTGTTAGCATGTATCGGGGCAAAAATCAAAATGTGTCATCCTAATGTGTTTTAAATACTCTGTCACGAGACGTTCGAAGGCACAGTGGGAATATATTCAATCATCTATCTTATGTGGTGTTCTCTTTGTGTGTCTTGGCAAGATCCCCGTCTTTCCACAGCTCCTCCTCTTCCTGCTGCAGATTAGAAGGCCTGTGAACTGCATGTGGAAAGCTGACAGAGGATAGAGGTAATGTGTGATTCCTCATTCAAACACAGGAAGGCATTTGATTTCTCAGCTCGACGAAAAAAGTTAAAGAAAAAAAGCTGAATCACGCGGAGTCGATCTTAAGTTTAAGAGTTGTGGGTCATGCGGTCCATAACTGTTTCTTTACTGCCTGTAAAGATAACTTTTTTTTATTGCACCCTATTGTCATTTTATACTCAAATGACCAGAAAAAGTTAAGCAATTATGGGTGAAAATCTAAAGATTTCTAGGTCAAGCCTCTGGCTGCCAAAGCAGAAATGAGTGCCTAACATGTTTGATTTATTTGCAAGGATTCTTAAAACCTTGTTTACAAATTGTGGCTAATGATTAGCTATCTGCATTACATATCCAATGCTTCATTTTGCATATATATATGCACAATGTTGTGTAATTGCAAGAGCAGCCGCACATGCACACAACCAAATGTTCATAGGGACTGACAGTGAGTACAGAGATGACTTTCAAATAGAAAAATAAATTATTTCTACAATATTTAACATTAATAATTTCTATTGGTGAAGTTTTAAAGACAGATATTCCAAAAAGTAACTTATTGGATATGTTTTAAATGTTTTGTTTTATGTTTAAAAAAAAAAAGTTTCACAGGAATTAAAGTAAATATTGGTCTGGAGAATATGTAAAGTGGATCAATTAGGATTATTGTGAAAAAAAATAATGTCTCATAAACCACAATTTAAAAAAAAAAAAAAAAAAAGTTTTTTTTTTAAAATCCAACACAAGAGGGTACAATTAACAGCCTAAGTTCCTCTTGTTTAAGAATGGAAAGTACAAATCACAGTATGACAGAACAGCTGTTTAAGCATCATTCCTCTTATTTGGATTTTGCTCACATTCTGACTGTGACGGCTCACATGCTGTACAACAGACTGCAGAAAAAAAAGAAAAACAACCAAACATGGTAATTAAGAACAAACATGGGAAAAAACAGAGCTCATGCTGTCCTCAGACAGCAACTCTAGCTCTGCCTCATTCTCACACACAACAAGAACACACACGTACTCATTTCCTTTTCCTGTGTTGATATCAAATCACAACAATGGCTGCTTTTTAGTAGCTGCTTTGTGCCATTAATGATGGGAAATTCACTATCACTATTAGGACAATGTTCAAAAGCTCTGATCTCAAAGACAAAAAAAACATGTTTATTTAGAAAAAAAAAGAAAAGAGAATAGGATTAGAAAGAGGTAAAACAGACCTATGCTCCCTTTAATTTTGAATGAAACTTATTATCTGTGATACAAAACTATCATTAAGGAGAAGGTCTGAAACTACCGGTGGCCTGTATCCAAATTTATAACAGCCAAATTTAGAAGCTGCAAGATGGTCCATAGTATTAGCACGGTAAAACAAGAAATCAATATAAACAATCCATAGTTTTTCTCATATTTCTTGACTTTTTGGGGTTATTTTACATCAATGGCACATTTAAACCACTCACATGAATACATCTGCATATACACAGTGCTGTAGACAACCAGTTACAACAGCATTTTCATGTAAATTAGCTTTTTATAAAAGTGGTGACGAAGCATTGGTCCCTTTGCAACAAAGAGTAATTAAAAAAATCATTTACCCAAACACAATTCCGATCATGTGAATTACAGGTATTTAAATGGACGAATGTGGCTCAAATCCACCTAAACTTCAGATGTTACAACTGCTGATTAGACTCCATCATTACACTCTGACATGTTTTATTCATTACATTGAGATGTTTTATTCTGTAACAATCGTACTGGAGGTGTGAGTCAGGATTTGAATACAAAGCAGATGTGGCTGGGGGTGGGGTAATCAGAAACACAACTTCTGGAACACGAGACATACATGTAAGCCTAAAATCAGTATTTCGCTGGCTGTGCCAGGGTAAACAGTCCAAACCGTTCTCCTTTCTTTATCATTTTGAATGATATTGTATGCCATCGTGTGGTGCAATATTAAGGGGTAAAGATGATTTATTGTGACAAAGTCAGCATGTTTTTTTGCAGAAGTTACAGCAGAAACATGTGCTGAGAAGGAGGGGAAAGGGAGAGGCTTCCTTCCTTCACTGCAAATCACCAGAGAGGGAAGAAGTAGACGTCACGAACAAAGGAAGAGGGATGGAGGGGGTCGAAAAAAGACGCAAAAAGAGGCAGCTGAAAGGAAAGAAAAATCTGAGAAAGAATGGGAGCGGGGATCTGTGGTGGGGAAAAAAAAAATTGTGGGAAAGGATGGCAGGAAGGAAGGGGGGAAAAATCTGAAGATGAAGCAGCAAGAGATGCTAGACAAGAGTAGAGGGAGGGGAAGTGCTTGGCATTAGCAATGGTTTTAACACTTGGGTCATTTCTTCCGAATCACAGCGTGGCTTAGCTAATAGTTTGGACAATGTAAAGAGCCGAAAAAGAAATCTATCAGGAAACCTTGGCCTGACAGCCTTTAGTGTGCAGGGAGGTCAGGGGGATATCACTTTTACATCCATTATTTTTTGGCAATACCATGACAGCAATACTTCCCCTTCTACTAAGAACTGTGAATTCGACTTTCAAGCAGACCACAACAATCACTCAGAGCACGTGGATAAGTAATACAGCTCTCAATCATCAAATCATTTAGCTGAAATGAGTTACATCACATTGTGGATGTTTTGTTTTTCTTTGCTGAGACAACGTCACAAAAAAGTCCAGTTTTCTTTTCATTCCGAGTCACGGATCCCTTTCCTGCAGCTCAACGACATAAAGCGCTCCTCTGAAAACTGAATGACTGTGACGTGCTCACTTTACTGGCTCACAAACAGACGACTGACTACAAATGACAACATTAAGCTTGTAAAGCAACATAAAGAAAATAGTTTTTTAATATATGCTCTTCGTAACTTGTGGTCCAATGAAACTGAAACAACACGAAACGAGGGGTTCAGTTATTCGACACACATTTTGTGTCAAATGAAAAACACCAGGGATAACACTTGCAACTTTTTTTTCTATCACCACATGGTCCAAATGATTGATCGTTTCAAATGGAAAGTCTTTCTTTAGGTCATTAGATCTCAACCTTGCAGAGTAATCACATCACACTGTTTACACCCTCTTTTTCTACTCCCACCATCACACCCAACTAAAATTTAGCAGACCCCCCCCCCCCCTCCTCCAATTAGGCACTCCCTAATTTGTGCATTTTAAGTCTTTTAAAAATCTGGGCTAGTCATCCTGACCACTATGACAACATGTATTACCATTCCCCAGACTCAAGTATGTTATTTTAGTTTCATTATATTATTCTGCTTTTTCCAGTCAAGCATCTGGCAAAACCAAGAAATGATCTCACAAACCTCTTGGGGGTCTCCCGGGCAGAGAATCGCCTCTTTTAGTGACTGGCTTTGGTACTAAGATGAAATTAAACTTAATGAACAATGCAACTTTCAAACACCAGTTATTAGAGATCTAATGTCCAATGCTGAGTGGGCCCACGTGTTGAGTGTATTAGGCATTCATTTGTGTTTGATGTGATAAAGATATACTCATTCACTACAATAAAAACTGTTCATTTTATTTTTAAGAAAGTGTACTGACAGTAAAAGCACTTGTGTACAGCCCTAAGTCTCTCGTCCCTGCCAGGGAAACAAACTAGTTAAACTAATCTGTGCTCCAGCTCCTCTGGACTCATGTCAAACTGGCTTCTGAATACATAAAGTCTTCATTACCCAACGGCAACAATGCAGCCTTATAAACAGCTCTTTGGTTATAAAACACTGTCGCCTGCTTTTACACTGGCTGTTTGACTAGCTTTTACAGCAGCTGGGTAGCACAGCCCGCGACAAATTTAGAAACTCACACCCCGCGTATAATGATGCCAGAATTGATTTAACACACATCTAGTTAGCTAACGTCCCATTAGCATAAACCATTTAGCCTCGCGCTTTCCCCGCGTCCAACTGTGCCGAGAACTGCCGTTAAAAAGTTCAACAAAAGATAACAAAAAAACGGGGTTGACTTCCTGGATAAAGATAGCGGATTGAGTGTGAGAGGCAGACAAGAGGAAGGGAGACTCACATTGTGCGTGTACACACGCTTGTACAAACGCAGATACACACTCACCGCTCGCTGTCTGAGACACGGCGGACACCGCGGTCTGACCCATTTCAGACCGAGCACCGGGCCGGACCGGGGCCCCCCAACCCGCCTTCACGGTCTTCTACTCCCGCATAAGCTCCGTCCGCGGCCGCCGAGGGAGTTCATTGCAAAGGGAAAAAGTTTTACGCTGTGATGTCTGGGGCGCTGGAAACTTGGTTGACACTCTGACTGACTGGTTCGCTACTACGTCGTAACTTCCCCGCCCTCCTCCTCCTCCTCCTGTGAGCGGCTGAGAAATGCCTCTCATTCCTCTATGCAGATTAGAGGCGCTGCTGGGGTCACAGGGTGGACGGCTCTGACACCTCCAGCCGCTATTTAAACAGGTCGAGACAAAAAAAAAAAATGATGGAGTAGGCTCATTAAACCGGAAATGCACCAAGATGAAGGTTTGTGGTGAATAAAAGATTAAGCCAGTTCGATAAAAAGACCCCGATTTCCATCAGCAAGACAGGGATTAAATGTTGTCCTCACTTTTTGATTGATTTATTAAGTAAAGATATATAAATAAAACAACAATGCATCTCAGAGGTCACTGAAAATGATGTGCCACTTATCTGTTCTTAAAAAAAATCAAACACAGCCTCACACATGGTGTCATATATTCAACAAAAAAAAACATTCAAAATTGTACCAGATTTTTTACAAGTGATTGTCAGTATATTGTTTTCAGTCTCTTCATCTGTGTGGGGGAATTTGAACCCACACGGTCTTACAACCCCGTGCTGAGTAGGTTAGTGGGTTTTCATTCATTCACAGCTGGTTCATGGTACTACCACACCATGTTAGTCTTTTGAAGGTCAGGAGTTTGACTCCGTCACCGTAACAGCTTGTCTCTGTTCTTCAAATGGAACACTCAACATTTCCGTACAGAGGAGTTGACTTAGTGACAGTATGACGTCTGAATGATGTAGCTGTGAAACACGCTCAGATTATCACCCTCCACCACTATGCAGCGTATTTACTGTGAAGTGTTTGTGCTGATATGTTTTTTTTTTAACTTATTGCTCAATGTATTATAGTTAATTATCTCTTCTATAGTCTTTTTTACATTGATCATTGGCCCAGAGCTTTTGATATATGTTCAGATGCACATTTGCAAAAACTGTCAGGATTTTTAGTGAGGGATGTCTTTTTCCTGGAAAAGTCTGCAATGTGTTCAAACATCTGACAGTTTCTACATCCATATCAGATCCGTCAGTTACTGCAATTGTGTTTATCAAAAGGGCCTGGCTGCGACTAAAGCCCTTCAAATCTTGCGGAAGCAGGAGGGATGAATGTAGTTTGTCTGCACCTTGGATGTGAGACTCACCCCTTCACGGCTTCGCTTTCCCAGGCCGGCATCACGCAATTATGCTTCGCAGTTCCTTGACATTTCTGTGGGATTTTGGTGGCGTCCTTGTGGCCCCTTCAACTTAACAATAAATCCACATGTGTACTGGTACATCTGCAGGCTTCACAAAGCTTTGTCCGGTGTAGTGATGTTTCACAACTGTAGGTGGAGCCATAAATGATCAAACTACTGTTTAGTTTTTCCAAACTTGGAGAAAGTCAGTCTTCTCGGATGCAAGGCCTGATGACTGAGGGGTTTCTCAAGGGTTTTATAGGGTACCCTTATGTGTATTAAACAGCTGTTATACAGGATATGTTATATGCATGGCATTGCGTTTAACTGGTAGCGTTTGCTGCTTTCTTGACACCATGAATGCAGTCACACCAGTTTTCAGAGTCACCGATAGTTTGTTTTCACATATTAAGCTCTCTATGCACAATGACTAAAAGAGCTTAGAGTCTGGACAGTGTCTGTGGCTCCAAAAGAGTGTCAGTACAGTAAGGTCTGCAATGGAGACAATCTGTCAAATGGCAGGAGAGGCCTGAAACAAGCTGTGGGCCAAAAGAGGGACAAATCATTTCTAATTTGTCAGCATGATGTTAGGGCACACAACTATTATTTATATATTATTAGATATATTGCTGCCAGCTGTGGGGACTGGTCACAGTTGGAAACTAACCTAACAACTTCTTCATTTTGCTGTCAGCTCTGGAGCAAACTAATGCGTTTGGGCACGTGTGTGTGGGAGAAAGCCCTTTCACCACCATCAGTGTCAACAGAGTGTCAGTTGAGACCTTACAGAGTGTGTCCTGACAGAAGTGAGCTGGAAATACATGCACACACACACATACACGCAGCTGGATTCCAAATACATTACACCGACTTCATACATTTTTGGAGACTGTGACCAAAAACTTCTACTTTTCTTACATCATCCCCTACCTTGCAGCATTTGTTTTTCATTGAAATTAAATAAATTTTAATAATCTATTTCCACCCACACTGTTCTCGTAATGACGCATAAGTATAGACATTGTTTTCCGTTCTCAAATCTATTTCTGCGAAATAAAGTAAAATAGTTTTTTCCTGAAAGTTGTAAAACTGACATAATTTTTAATCTGGCCAAGACTGCCATCTAGTGTAAGTTCATCACAAATGACTTCAGGGTAACTGGCAGATTTTAAATAATTTGTAATGATATGATGATCCATCCATTTACTATACCGCTCTTACCCAACGGGGTCGTGGGGGAGGGGGGGGGGGGGGCAACAGGTAAGAGGCGGGACAGTCCATTGCAGGGCCACACAGAGACAAATAACCACACACAATATTCACTCCAAGGGGCAATTAGGAGTGTCCAGTCAACCTTACATGCAGGTTTTTGGACAGTGGGAGGAAGCCGGAGTACCCAGAGAGAACCCACGCAGACACAGGGAGAACATGTGAACCCCACACAGAAAGGTCCTGGTTCCTCCGGGGACTTGAACCAGGAACCCTCATGCTGTGAGGCGACAGTGCTAACCACCCGCCACCCATAAATATTTTACTATATATTTTATATAGAAATAGTCTATCTTAAGTAAAGCTGGCCTTTCATGCTTGTGTTGTTTTTATCCATTAGAAAAAGACATATGAGAACAAAAGCCTCAAAAGCCTCACTTATGTAATCACAGAAGAAAAATCCATTATTACCACAGATTTATGAAGAAAGCCAGCAGTGAAACCAATTTGGCTCAGGAAAGTAGACGAAAAATTAGGCAATCAAAGCTAAGCAGTCTAGCTGGATCCCTCAGAAATGTTCAAATCCTCCTTCACCACTTCTGGGTACAATCACCTGACTTTAATGAAATCACTGACTGACTGTCCGAGAGCCAAATTCTGTTTGTAGGACCACATTCTGTCATTTAATACAGGTTCAACGTTGGAGAACCCACATCAACCACAGACTGGGAGTGTCACTGAGTATCATTAGTGAACAGAATGGAAGGGGGGGGGGGTACTCAGAATCAGAGCTCCTAACACAGAGAGAGAAAAACACTGTTAACATGGCAGCAGTATCTATGACGTTTACCAAAACGGTAAGTTTGACACACTTTATGACTGGTTAAAATATTCAAATGCAGTCTGTATTGTGGAATTCTGTGTTGGCTAACATATTCTCTAACTAATGTTTTTTTGTATTTTCTGATATTTTTTATGGTCTTTGTCCCTATAGCTGCAGGCAGTAGCTCCTTAGTTTTCCATCCACTTTACAATCCTTCTCTATTTGTCTGAAAAACATACACCACCATGTCATTTGATGATATCTTCCCAAACACTGGCACACAGAATGCGGAATACACACACACAGCAAGGTCATAATACAAAAAGTATTTTCTGTTTTCTGTAAATGTCACTTCAGACCAGCAGCACACCAGCACGTGTGTGTATCTACTTGTGGTGGGTCTTAAACATGCAAATTGATATCAGGTTGTTGGTATCACTGTTTGCTTATCCGCGTGCGAGTTCTTTTGCTAGCCACAAATGTTCAAGCCACAACAAAAACTATTGGGTTTGACAGAGGAGGCGGATAAAAAAAAAAAAAGCAGAAGAAACTTTCAATTTGACCTGATTTTTTTCAATAGAAAGTCTCTGCATTGTGCAAAACTTTCTCTCTTCCTGACAGCCTAAAACATTACCCACTGCTTTCTACCTTTTGTGTCAATTACTGATCAACTCTAGGAAAAAGCTCCCTCTGGATTTAGCCTGGATCAATGTGAGGCTTTTACTGGTAATCTGTGCAAGTAGGCAATGTAAAAAAGAAAAGGATTTCTGGAAATAAACTGTATTCACAGTCAGAGACCCATTTGTGTATCGGAATTTCCACGTCAGGGTAATGGTCTTTAGGAAATGGGTGCTATTGGTCCTGGCACTAAATAACAGAAGCAGTGAGGCAATCTGACCTTTCAATGACCAGAACAGCAAAAGGAGAGGCGGGAGAGGTAAAGGAGGAGAAGGGCAAAAAGGAAGGAAGAGAGTCATCAAATATTAAGTAGTAGCCTCAGCAGAACAAGGGATAATAATTGTTTAAGTGCTTCTTTTCAGAGCGCTTCTCCCCTCTGTTTGACTTATTCATTAAACTGTCTTTTTTTCCATGGTAATTCTCACAGCACTGTCACGGTCAAACATAACTCAAACTGTTTATAATACAGTTGATGTCTTAAAAAGAGAGCAACCTTAAACACGCCTTAGCCTCAATAGTTAAATGTGGCTGCACACTTCCTGTTTATGTATAAATGGATTGAGCATCACAAGTTGCAGCGATGAACTTTCTGTTCTGAAGTAAGGACGAAGCAAACTCAGACACTTCCACGCCAGGATTGGGATTCGGATTGCAAATAGTCAAAGCAGTCAAGTGTGATTCAGCAAGAAACAGGCTCTGTTGTGTAACCGACAGAGCTGGCCCAAGAGGAGCTGTGGATAAATGTTCCCAGTGACATCTCATCATATCTCTGGGGAGTTTGATTTGTTTTCATGCTTTATGTGAGCATATTGGTACACTGTCATATGCAAATTCTGCTTTATGGTTTAAGTGGTGGTAGTCGTATCACTGCTCCCAATTCCATGCAATACTTATTGAGTGCACAATCTAACTCCACACACAACTCCATCTGCTGGGAAAATGCAGTTTTCAGTTTTAAATTGACAAATTTATCAATCTTTTTGCCTTAACAGGTCCACCTGAAAACATTTGTACTTCATGATATTAACTCTACAGTCTCATTATATACCGGTAACAATACTGTACTGTTTTCCTCCATTTCTCCGCCAGCCATCTAGTCTGAAATCTGATCTGCTGTTTGTTGTATTCTGTTCGGCACAACTCATAATCTGCCATCACTGCTAAAATGTTGCCTGAATAAATCAATATTTGACGTCCTGCCAGACAGGCCGTCAGAGAGCTTAAGAGGAAGCAAGCTCAAGAGATGGATGGAAAGTAAGTAAGACAGATGGATAACTAGGGACAAAAAAGATCAGCACTGACTCTGGATGGCTGGGTATACTTAATAGTAACAACTGAAATAGACTACATGTCAAATAACTGTAGAATATTAGTAATGAAAGAAAACACAATTGCTTTAGAGGTGTGTAATAAAGAAAAACATCAACCATTATTCATCTCTGGACCTTTATTTTTCAACTATATATGGTCGTTTCCGTGTAGATTTATAAGAAAAACACTAAGAATTACAAAAACAGCTGTCCTAAGCAGGTCAGCCATGTTCACTCAGTTGTGCATGTGCGGCTTTTAAGACCTTACTTCTCTCTGAGTCTTAACCTGGTTTGTTTGAAAGTAAACTCCCAGTTGTTGATGGAGGTTGCTTTGGCCGCTCTCCCGTTAGCTATTGCCGACATCCTGAAGACAGTTTTAAGGGAATGTGGCTCAAACGTTCTGGCTTGAGATTTGGAGGTATTTTTCTGACACATTAATTTTAGGGTAAAAAAAATCCAATACAGATTTTAAAGAAAACAACTATTGCGAAAAAACAAAACATTTTGGTTAAAGAGCCATGATGTTTTGGGCTGACATCATTGTCTCAGTGGATTATCAGAATAACACATGGTGTGCCCTATTAGATCTGCTCGTCCAACAATAGCGATCAAGAGGAATGTGTTTTAAACAAATTATTTCTGTGTTTCGCCTTTGCATTGAATATTACAATTTGACAGAAATAAAGTTTATATATATATGTCAGCTCTGACATCTCCCCTGTTTTTTTTTAAACATTAGTTCCACAAGCATGTTCATCTTCCACTGTAACCGATGGGCAGATAATCAACATGCAAAGCATACATTTAACATCAGTTTGAGAAAATGCACACAACAGCATGACATCACCCCAAAATTAAGCAGGCCACATATGCGTAGGTGTGTGTGCACAGTCACAGTGGCTACTTTGCCTTGCAAAAGTCTGATTTACAAATTTACAACGGCAGCCATATGAAGTGCACAAAACGCTGGCCCCCCTCATCTCTGAACTTGACAAATTCCCACCCGAAGAAGATCAAAGTGCTTTAAAGAGAGGTATTTAAAACACTCTGTACAGGTCTGCAGAGTTTCCTGAGGTCATAGTGTAATGTCTGCCACATGATTCTGTCATAATAACGCAGAAACAGTACACCAGGTCAATTTTCTTCCATTCATTAACACCTAAATACAAAACCAACCTTGTGCTCTAATGATGACCATTAGAGCACATTATGGTATGTGAGAGAAAACAGTTTGAACCCTGAGAGCTCAGACCACTAACTAACTAAACTGATGGAAAAATACTTAACTGGCTATTTTATTTTTAGATACTGACATTTCCGTTGTCTTCAGTGGAAACCAATATGAGGCTGATCTCTCTTTTAGGTCCAGTCTCACTGCAATTCATGGGGTGACCTGAGTCTTTAAAACACACGTGGTGGGACTAATCGCCCAGCTAATTACATCTTTGGGAATTCACTTTGCATTCTTCTGTTCCATATCTGCTCTATACATCCCTCACTGACACTAATGCTGAACTGATGGTTTATTCCTAATAACAAAAAAGAAAAGTGTTTCAGCACTGATGAAGAAGTAGCTTTCCACGACACATCCCCCTCCGATGCTTCAAAGCTAATAAATAATCTCCGACCAAACTGACTAGGTTTCTTTACTGACACGACGCAACAGAGGCTTTTCCTATTACACACACTGATATGCTATGACAACCTCTGCAAACAGTAATTAAACTATATTAGATAACATGAGCCTAATATAGCCTGCCTGCCTTCTATGACTTAGAAATATGCTAACCAGTGCACTGATGTACCATCCCCATTCAGTCAAACACACCCAAACGGGCAACCAGCCAACCCCAACAGGAACAATTAGACGTACTAAGTTTCCTGTCTTCGGTAGAATTATTGATAACAAAGTAACTGCCATTAGATGTGGTTTTTCTTAGTCATATGAGAAACTCCAATGCTGTAATGTAGGAGTGAGCAGACTTGAAAAACCAATAATTCCCTTTGAACTACAGCACACAATCCTCATTGCCTACTTAGCTTTGCCAAAGAATCTGTTAATAAAATTGCCACGAGCGAATCTGCTCTTTTTCACAGCACAACAGAAGGCTTGATAAGAGATCTTAAATATTATTTTGTCCTCTATTTGCACCATGTGCATGAAACTAAGGTTACACGGTGTGTAGCTGCTTTCAATCAGTCCACCTGCACATGCTGTGTTACTGTGTGATTTTGTTGACGCGTGTTAAGTTTAGATTCCAAATCAAGACACCAGATAAAGGAAAACAAGAAGAACAAGCTCCAGCCAGATGACTGCCACTCTATGGCAATGGCAAAACACTCTCACAACAGCTCATACTGCAAGACAATCAAAGGCAGCGATACTGAATCACGTGCACATAAGACATACCATGCCCCCCGTTTAAAACTGAATGGTCATCATTATTAGATAAGTACGGTGGCTGTACACAAGCAGGTTCACGAGTCGGGATTTAAAGACTCCGCGTACCTAAAAAAACACACGTCAAGCAACCACTGCCAGACAGGTGACATGCAAAGCTGTGCATGTGAGGGGGGGAAGAAGAGGAAGAAGTGGTGGAAAAGTGTTCTCTCTGTGTGAACAAAAGCTTAAAACAGCCACAGAGACTCAGGGACATAAACATAAATTGGGAAGTAGTTGTTTTTAAATCTATGAATACATATACGAGGAGGAAACTCACCGTCATGTTCCATGATTCGACCCAGGGGTGTACGATCAGCTCAGTGAGCTGAATCTTGCCTCTTCCCGACACACAGCCTCTCCACCTTCCTCTCACCATCAACTAACTCTCCCCTCCCTACCCTCTGTCTCTCTACGCTTCCCTCCTTCATCACTCTTCCCTCCCTGCCTCCCTCGCTGTCTCCACCACTGTTGGCTGGCTCCTCCTCCCGTCCTGCCCCCTCCATCCACTTGCTTGAAAAAACTACATTAAAAGTTAATGTTTCTTTCCATCTCAGGACCTCCCTCCCAATCTGCTTCTCATCCTGCATTTGTCTCTTCTCTCATCTCCATGCATGTTATGTTTTTTTTTCCAACTTCTTCTGACTCCAGCCCCATCTGTTTTAGCTTCACGTATGATGTAGAAACTAAAAGAAAAGAAAAACCAAAGCATGATTTTATGGAAAATCAGAGTATAAGACATTTACTGTTTTATCTCTCCCTGTAAGCTCTGACACGTTAGGATTTAAAGAAAATTCTGCATAGTTACGTGCGCTGATTCCTCAATAAACAGAATCCGTTTTATCCTTTGTACAACGCTGATTGTTGCTGAGTAACGCATCAGAGCTCACCTGACGACCACGGCACCACTGTGGCTGCAGCGTGACATAAAACAAAGCACATATTGAACACACAGATCATAAACAGAACATCAATAATGTTCGCTCAGCCAAATAAATCAATGCAAAAAGACTTTGAGGGAGCCACGAGCCGAAGAGTAGACAAAAGGGATTCATGTAGGCTGACACAGCGAGCAAGAAAGTCTGAGTGTCAGACATATAGTCTTCTTTTTTGTTCACCCACACATCAAACATCACGGGGAACATGTCGTCTTTTTTACACCTGTGTAGGTTTGATGCAGAAGGTCACGACACACTGAAATTCACCGCTGCACCACTGGTGTGTGCGTGTGTGTGTGTGTGTGTGTGTGCGCGCGAGTTTGGTCAATGTATGAAACAAGAAAAAGTGATTACCAATTAGTATCTAATAGTCTTTATCAAACACATCTTGTGCTAAACCTGTAGGAAGAAGCAGGGGAGGAGGACAATATATACACAAAATGACAAGTGTATATGTGTGTGCATGCGTGTGTGTGTGTGTGTGTGATGGAGAGAGAGGATGTAATCTCGGTTAAGAATAGAAATGACGTCCACACTGTGTAATGTCATAAACAGCTAATGCCAGTCAATGTAAGCACTCAATATATGGCGTCTTCTTGTTCTCCTGTTTCAGGGTTTTTTTCTTTTCCTCCTTTTTCTGATTTAATCCCTCACTGCTAAACATGTAAACATCCAATGCTTTTCTGTACCCACCAGTTTTCGTTTAGATAAATCCAACGAGTGTTTATGACACGTCCAGGATGCACACACATACAATTACTGCACGAGCATAGTGTACCAGTTAACATCTCAACATTTGCTGTTGAGGCGTTTCAACAAATATTAATAGAGTTAAAGGCTTAGTAAGTAACCACAGAGTTACTAATAGACTGAGGGAGGGGAAGAGAAGCAGACAAACTGAGACTTTGACTTTTTCGAGCGAGCAAGCAAGAGGAACAACTGGTTCAGCGGCTCCAACAACACCTCCACAAGTAAACACTAAAGATCCACCAAAAGCTTGAAAGTGCCAGCTCCTAATATTATCAAATGGAATTCAATAAGATGCATAGTCATAATTTCACACCATTGAGTGTGAGAGCAACACGTACAGTCCATCTAAAAACTGGCAGAAAATTGGAAATGATTATGAGTGAGAGGAGAAAATGATACTTTAAAACATTCAAATAATCTTTGAGAGAATTCAAGGGAGCCCCTGACAGCATCTATGTTCCATGAACTCCAAGAAAAGTAAATATGCTTGTGTGTCATTATGCAATCAAAGTAATTACTGGATTATTATAGCATATTTTTTGTTTACCACTACAATAACACTCTGTGTTCCTAAAAGAAACTTGGCACCCCGTAAAATGTCAATAAAAACAGTGCATTAATTTGTAAATCATTGAAACCCTCTTTGTAACTAGAAATAGTAAAAGACATGTAAAATGCTTAGTGTTTTTTTTATCGTCGTTTTTATACCCACTTGTTTTTAATGAGTGATAGGGCTGGACTGCTGGCAGACCAGGCTAGTGCCCTGTTTTCCCCTGGGGCCCTGCTGTCTTAAAAATGCAGAATGTGGGGTTGGCAGTTTTCCTAAAATGAATGAGGCCTTCTCTAAAAGTGATGTCATCTGAATGCCTCCACATGTAGCTCCAAAGCCTGTGTGAGATTTACCTTGTATGACAAAAAATTTTCTTAACGTTTGACCTGAAAACATCACCTCATTATTAGAAACGTTGGCTATAATCAAGATGAACGTCATGTTGTGTAAAAAATATTAACTATGACAGA
Source organism: Menidia menidia (assembly GCA_907169785.1). Classification (NCBI taxonomy): domain Eukaryota; kingdom Metazoa; phylum Chordata; class Actinopteri; order Atheriniformes; family Atherinopsidae; genus Menidia; species Menidia menidia. The sequence continues at coordinate 5,946,646 of CAJRST010039999.1, forward strand.
AAATAAGGGAAATCAAATATACCATGTGTGGGGGCATGGGGTGGTGGTTAAAAATGTTGCCTGATGGCAAGTAGGTTCCTCTGTCAGAGATGCTGCAGAAAATGTTCTCGATACTGAGAAAGTCCTTGTTTTAGGTTAGAAATTCAAAAGGGAACCAGGACTCACACAGTTCTCTTAAGTGCTTGCTCTGGGATTGTTGCATTGTGCACTCCACGTCTTGTTTGATTCTTTGTGTTCATCGTCATTTAGTTACAGCTGACATTTGGACAAATATCTCTTTAGTATTCAAGTGGGTGATACAGAGGCAACTGATTATGTTTGTTGAAAAACAAGAAAACTGTGAGCACGTTTACAGGAGCTGATTAGTCAGGCTACGCTCATTAATTTAGTTCAGCATTGTATGATTGGTGGTTGCAGGGTCGTGCAGTTTTTGCTAAAGTGTTATTTTATCTCAACCATTTCATCTAAATCCTTTTCCTCAACAACTCGAAAAATTAGTTGACTTCAAGTTTGTCATTTCAGATGTTTAGAATCTGCATTGCTGAAATTTCTGTTTATTTTTGTCTTCCTGCATTGCTTTTTTTAAAATCATTGTTGCACACAGAATAATTAGGAGCGTATGATGTCATCTGGTGGGAAAGAAACCATGAAATACTTTACTCAAGAACACTGCAATCATGCCATTAATCCAGGTAATTCTGTCATTTCAGTGTAGTGAATTCTTTCAAAAGAATGCACCAAAGCACTGACCCTCACTTTAAAAGGACACCATCGCTCCCAAATACTTGAATAGGAGTGGAACTTAACTTTTTTTTTTTTTTACAGTGATATGGGACAAAAAAGGTGCAGAAATGTTTGAAAATGTGTCAAGCAGGTGACTGGTCTTCCCATTCTTTTTGTTCCTTCAGTCAATGGTCTAAAAAAACATTTCAGGTTAGTAGTGAAGGGTCCACTTTGTCTGAAAACACAGTTACGCAGCCTCAATCAAAGTCGTGAAACCTGGCCTCTGTGCTGCTCAGATACTTCATAAAACGGCATACTTTAATAATTACACCTTGGGTTTGACATGTTATTCCTGTGGTAATAGAAGACGTGACAAGAGAGGCTAAGGATAGACTCTGAGTGGGCAGTGAAAGCCGACGAGCCGCTCTCTGCACAAAAGAATGTTTTAACAAGTAGTTATAGCTGACTGAAAGGGTCTGTAATCAATGTTATTTAAAGGAAAGCATCTACCAGCAAGCTCGTGTTCCTTTGTCCTTCCTTCAGTCCTGGTCCTTAATCGCCACATCTATGCATCCTTTCTTTCCTCCTCTACTTGTTCCCATCATTTCTGCGTCATTCTGCTTCCCACCTCTTTCACTCTGTCCTTTATTGCTACGGTTTGTCATACCATATTGCCTTTTTGCTTTTTGGCACATCTTCCATTTCTTTTTTGATTCCTCCTCTCCCTCCTTTTAACACAGTGTAATTACAAGAGTGTTACAGCATCCATCTGGAGGACAACATGCTATTTACAAAAAGCAGCAAAGACCGTCTTCGCCCACAGATTATCCTTCCATGTTCTTGCCTCATATGTACCAGTATGCTCAGATTTATCATCTGATTTTAGAATCTTGGTGGAATATCAAATCCATAGTGTCTCTGTAACCTTCAGCGGCATCCTCAGATTATGTGCTGTGATGCACATTCAATTCATGAAAAGAAATTGAAAATAAAAAACCTTATTAATCTTTTCTATAGCAGTATGAGACCACATTTCAAAGGAGAGCTTTTAAAATCAGCTCCCATCTCGATGTATAGTGGTGAAGTGGAGAGATGATTGCTGCCAGAAGTGGGTTTATGCAGTAAGTGAACCAGCTTCACAAAGGTCAAAGTTTTTTCTCTAAATGGCTTTACTTATACTACACATCTGATGAAGAGAGGATTTACAGAAACAATAATATAGGGAATGGACTCTTGCTTATTTAAAAACCTGGAGTTTCCTCTTGAAACTAAAAAGATCCAGCTTTGTGTTTGTTGATGATTCTTCTTGATTTGGGCATCCAGGAATTAGTGGGGAAAAAAATAAACTTTATCTAAACAGTCCATCCTTCCCTTCAGTCGTTAATTAAGATAATGTTCCTATAGAGGCTGCTCTTAAAGAAGAGCGCTGTAAATTAGATGAGATACAGTAAATACTGTTGGTGCCCTCTCTGGACACGATGCTCATGTCAAATTCTGCTGTACATAATTCAAGACTAAAATAATTGAATGCTCTTTAAATCTTCTCCATGTTTCTGAAGCATATGAAAGTCCCTGATTAAGGATTGGGGTGCACGCTGGTGAAATGGCTCCCCCTGTTGCCTCTTGAACACATAGACAAGTTTTCTCGACATCACAGGAAAGTTTGAAAGTAAATCTACATTTTTAACTGATTATGAAATCTAAAAAGCATTAGCCTTACCATGGACATGAAAAATACAAATAAAGTAGGACCTTTTTCTATCTGTGATCAGAAGTTATTGATATAACATTCTGTCAGTGCCAGTCATTTAAAAGCTAAGTATAAACAGCTCAAACCATGAAACTTAAATCCAAACTTGCAGGACTTATAAATCATGTTGGACATCTAATTTGCCAGCTCCCCCACTCCAACATCATTTCCTGTAATTACAGCTTTGTCGCAAACACTGGATATTTCCTGTGTAAGTAAAACAAACCAACTGCAACTTCACATACGATGACGGTGATGGTATAACGAATAGATCAGCAAGGAAACAGCTTTCTTTTTAAAAGCAGTGGCTAAGGGGCTGCAGAAAAAGCCGGCGTGTGAGTTGGACAGCACGCACTGCTGAAAGCGGGCTGGGGCAAAACTCTGAAGATGGCTGATAGGAAGTGGTTAAAACCACTGAGGCAGCATACTGTCAAGGCTGAGCAACCATGGGCTTCTGTCAGGAACTCTGTCAGGGTGACATTTAAGAACTATGCAGATGAATTAGATCTGGTTAACATCATGGTTGAGGTGTAACACCACTAGTGTGCTCAGATGAAAAGACCGTCCAGATCCACACGCAGGCACCTACAACAACATCTCACTAACAAAGTGTTTTAGATCTTTCAGCCAATGGTGAAGGCTGTTTCAAACCTTAATCCTATGTTCCTGATCTTAAAACACCGTTTTTCCCCCTCCAGCTAATGGAAGCACAATAGTTACAGACTGACAGATTCACGTTCTTATGTAAATCTATACATGTACTATGTACTATGTAATCTGAATTTGAAAAAATCCTGGTTGTAAGCCAAAAAAATAGGGTAGGCAAGAATAAGCTTTGCTTCGGCCTATTCCTTTTTTGGTAAACTGTGGGTTTGTCTATTGTTTTTTTTCTTTTTTTCCTTTTGTTGTTTCTTGTGTTTAATGTGGACAATTTACCAAAATAAAGTGAAAGTGAAGTGAAGTGATTGTGTAATAGAAAAGGAAATGTTAACCCAATAATCTGTTGTGTGATGAACTTCTGCACTGAAGTTGAACAGCAAATGGCTGGATTGATAACTCTAAAGGGAAGCTAAGGGAAAGAGGAAGTTCTGCCTTCTTTATTTATAGAACTTGTTCCCTCATGAGAATCTGGTGTTTTCTCTCAGAAATTAAAAACAGCATTTTACAGTGTCGACGACATTTCAATTGTCCTTCAGCATCCTATCACCTGTCTGCTCTGTTCGTAATTACTTAGAAAACCAGATACGATCTTTCCATGTGCGGGTGAATGACAGTTGAGGGTTCAGACAGAGGCTTCCTCATACCTGAGCGCGCTCCCCGGAGCCTGAACCGAACTCTGGAGCGGAATCCGGACACATCACTGTGGGAGCGGAACCTGGGGAGAGGCCAGAGCTGAGGGAAACGCTTCGCCGCCGGAGCTGAGAGAAAGTCCGCCTCTTCTTCTTCTTCCATGGTCTCCTTCAGCAAGCCAGGGCCAGGGGAGGTGAAGTGTCAAACTTTACATGAGCATCAACAGACCCCCCACCCCCCCCGCCCCCACCCGAAGAAAACTCCTCTGCCTGTTCCTGTCTGTTCACGCCCATCATCTCTGAGAAGCCATGAAAATAGGCCCATTAGTTATACAAACCAAACTAAAATAACCTCCATTTTTGCTGCAACTTTGCAAAACATAAGGAGTGTCTTATTTTATTTGCGTACCATGTACGGGCTCATAATTCTTCTTTTTTCCTGACAAATATAATATTTTCCATGTGGACTTTGGCCTACTTCGTTAAACTGGTCTCGTTATTTTGACAAACAAACCGGTGTGTTAGTTCTTGAAGGAGTTTGCAAATAACTGGGGCAGATTTACAAAAACGCTAAGGAAAAAGTACCTGCAACATTTAAACACTAGGTGTCACCAAAGAGCCAATCCAGTATGAGCAAACCCCGCGATATTTCAAGTTGAGAGCAAAGCATTCTGGGTATCGAAGTGCTCCAGCTCAGGCTCATTCAACCGTAGACATACATCCAAATATACATGTATATATGTTGCATTCAACAACCCAGCTGACTTAGTATGGCTGAGGTCACATCCCCTGAAAGAGGATGGACGTGGCCATGTTTTGAGGCATTTGCGGACCCACTTGTTCTCTACGCTTTGGTCCTGAGAACCATTACTTTCAGTTTTTTTTTTTTAGACTTAGCGTCCCATCTCCCCTGACCTGTCTTTCAATGGTGTTTTTGTGAGGTCGTCAAACCGACTTAATAGGCCTGTTCAGGCTGCTCCAGGCCAAGGTGGGGCCCACCAAACAGGTGGGCGTGGATTAAAGTTTTCAATGCTGGGATGGGATATACCCACATTAGCCATAGCCTTAAAGGGCTGTGTCTACACTAGTGTTTTTTTTTGTTTTTTTGTTTTGGTACATTTACAGATTTAGGGCATTCAAGTGAGGAATAATAACGTTTAAGTAGGTTAATAAAGGATCAAAACAAGAGGTGGAATATTTTCACTCATAGAAGTGTATATGACACTAAGAAATCAAGACAACTATATTTACCACATCATATATTTGGCTATCAAGAACATTGACATTGAAGTGTTTTTGGGTGACAGTTACCTCCGGGGAGTCCTAATTTTTTTTTTTTAGAGAAAACCAATTATTAATGTCTTTCCAGAGTTTATTCGAGAGGGGGCAGCTGTAAATTAGCTCGCCTCCATCAATATGGCGGGCACACTGCTACGTCACAGCAGCGGGCCAACCCAGTCAATGAGGCGTCTCTGTATGAATGTCTATGGAGCATACCGCTCTCCATCCATGTTGACACCCAATACAACACCATTCCTGAAAGAAAATCCAAAAGTAAGACCTCTCACTCGGAGTTACTTTTAGAGAACGAAAAATATGTACATAAAAAACAACGTTTTACACTTGAGAAGTGGATCAGTTTTGATTGTATGTTTTAATGCAGGCAGCCATTCCTAATCTTTCTCAACATATGTAGCCTCCTATGATACCATTAAAAGGTGTTATGCATCAGTATCCGTTTAAATAATCAGTTAGTTCTTAGATGGATGGATGGATGGAC
>CAJRST010039999.1:5952197-6051444 GCA_907169785.1 Menidia menidia
AGACAGACAGACAGACAGATAGGAGTTTGGCCTCAGAGTGATCATCCTCGCGTCACACGATCTGTGGTCCGCACTCGGCAGTAGGACAGTTGGAGCTGTGTCCTGGAGCTGCGGAGATGGGCTGAGACACGGACGACAGACTCGATCAAACTGGATCCGTGGCCGCTTTACGAGGCAGTTACAGGAGACACAACTTAAGTAAGTCATTTGTTCCCAGTTTTACCACTCCCAAACGGCGAACCTTCCTGTTTTATGCCGTTAAAGTTCCCTCTTCGTGATAGGCGTTGCTGGCTAACGGCGGTCGCTAGTGTTAGCTGGGTTAACGTGGATAACCAAACTTATTTGTGGGCACGGTCAAATACCATTGATGTGAGTCGTGCTTTGTAACGCCTTCGGAAGCGCAATAATGACAGCTTCGAGTGGCTAGCAGATAACACGTTTGACGTGTTGCGAGTCGTTTCAAAGGTTTTCGTACCGCTAAGCTAACCTGAACCAAATTTGCCAGTTAACTTGAGGCCAGGGAGTCTCAGCTGTGGAGGCTGTTGGTTTTCTGAAATGTCTAACGTTAGCCAACTTCAACTGTCTGTTGGGATGTTATTTTCCCACTTAGATTGTGTACCACGAGTTTCTCTCGTTGCTTGTAATTTAGGGTCCGTTTTACCTGGCACAGTGAGCATCCTCATTGTGCCACCCGGGGAGGTAAAAGTACCCCTCTGTAGCTGTGATGTTTGCTGTTGTGAGGGCCTGTCAGACCCGCTGGGTTTATGAGCTCCATTATCAGCCAGACTTTGACCAGAAACTCCTCTCAGATGAACCGGAATCACCTGTCTCACCAGAACTGAGACCTTCTGTGTGCCAGGCCTTTAAAGATCGCCTCATCTCCATCGACATTTAAAGCTTTTTAAAAATGTTTCTTTTCTTTTCTAATAGAACATTTAAGTTTCAGGAAGCATGCGTTGCTACTCTTATGTCTCTTTTGGTTTCTATGTTTGGGGATTTGCTGATCTAAAATGAGCACACATAGCCCTGACCACATCTCATTCTCAGCCCTGCAGCTGCTCGTTTCTTCTGTTTTGTGCACACTGGTTATTTGCTGTTCACTCTCAACTTGTCACTTGTCCAGTATGACCACTTAGTTGCCATTTGACCTGGAGAAAAGCCCTCAAGAAAAAGACAGAATAAATGTACCTGGTGACTGCTTGAGCTTCAGGGAAGAAATCCACTACGTTACATTAATCACCGATGAAGCCTTTCTTTTCTTTGTGAAGCCATGAGTACAACATGTTTTGGCAAGAATCTGTTTTTGTAGTGTTCTGTTTTTTGTGTTTGGCCAAATGTGACTACACAAACCCCATATCCTGGATCTACATTCAGATAATTCCCACAAAAACAGAGAGGGTTTCTCTTTTATAAAGCTCATTGGCTCTGACCAAAGTAGAATGAATAATATGAATTATATAGTTCTTGAGTTCAACAGCTCAACAGGAGTTCAACAGGAATTATATTCATTATATAGGCAAACTGTAACTTGATTAGTTTAATTACCTAATTATACTAATATATGCACATATGTACCAGTCACCAGGTACATTTATTCTGTCTTTTTTATTCTGCATATATATATATATGTTCATGCCCTCCAAGTTGTCCTGTTGTCACAGGCACCTAAAGTGACAAGGAAATTCTTCTCTGAAATTCCCCTTACAACTATTTCACATGCTACTCAAAACATTTCTGAATAACTTCATGCAGTGTCCAACTAAACCATAAGCAGTTAATTGCTGAAAGAGTTTCAGTTTCATATATATATATGAAACTGAAACTCTTAAGGGGGATTTCAGAGAAAAATCTCCTTGTGACTTTACGTGCCTGTGACAACAGGACAGCTTGGAGGGCATGAACAGTTCACATCTTTCCCTGTCAGGTGGTTTTGATTTAGTCCATTGAGACACACATTCCTGCCATAATAAACTCTGTGTCTGTGCTACAGTAGTACAAGCCTTTTAGACCACCAGGTAAAGCAAAAAGTCTTTTCGTTTGTTGCTGCCTGGCAGCCACCAGAGGTGTACTACCCTAAACTCTGTGAACATAGACATCAACTATAGTTTAATTAAATATCCTGATTAGCACACATCTGTTCTCGGTTCTGAAATCTTTATTAAAACAATATCATTTGCTTAATTTCTCTGTAGTTTTGTTCCTAAGTGTTCTTGATGCGGGCATGGATAACAGTTTGGGTTTTTTGCTCTCTTTGTGCATCATTTACTTGTTTTTTTTTACATTACCCTAACGTCGTGTCAAAAATGCATGCTTGCAGCTGCACAGTACCTCATTTACAGGATGACTAGACTTTGAGACGTCTTTCTCATGACAGCCAATGTTTGTGCAGTGCTGAGATAGCCGCCTTTGAGTGCTGCTCCTTTCTCATGCCTATGTGTCAAATGAAATGACTCGGGTAGATGCATGGACTGACTGAGAAGCTCACGGCTCACAGTCTGTGCACAACAACCAGGCCTTTTGTCTCTTTTTTTTTGCCCCCCATCCACCCACACAGCCCTCATAATGTAGCGGAGAAAGAACGTCTTTATATTTTGCCTTCCACAGACTGCGCTCGCTGCCATATTTGAGGCTCTGTCCAAAAAGACAACAGATTAAACAGGCTGATGTGACAATATGACTACAGTAACTCTGTGTCCACCCACGCAAAATTTGACATTGAGATGTTCAGATACAGGCATTTGCTCACGCAGGACGACACAGTGGGTCTTTTTATCATTTACTGTTTATTAACAGAAAAGAGCAGGTTTCAAGGATGTGTTCGAGGGAAGCAAGTTAAATATTGCACCTTCTCTCAAGCACAGATCCTTTAGTGTGTATGTTGTGTCTTTGTTCCAACCATTGCCAAGCTCAAAGGTGTCTTTTTAGGGTTTTCCTTTTTTTTCTTTTTCTTTTCCTTTTTTTTTCTTTTTTTACAAGCTCAGCTGTAGATGGAGGAAGGGGATTGGAGGGGCTGGTCAGAGGCTTGCCAAATCAGATGAGTGAGCAGTTGTGAGGAGAAAGCTCTGAAAGTGAAAAAGGAGACGACTGCAAAGGAAGACAGGAGAGAAAAAAGAGAGCAAGCAAGGGGGTGGAGGAGGTAGAGGACAGGGTGACAGTGAGTGGAGTATGTGTTACAGGAAATAAGGAGAGAAAAAAGGCTGAGAGAGAGAGGGCAAGGCTGATATAAAAGGATAAAGGCGGGGTTGTGGTTTGTGTCACATGATCTGCTGGCTGGCTGGCGCTGTAGCCGGGTGAGCTCCAGGTGGCAGCGACCACAGCAGATACTGAGCAAGAGAGGGCTAGTTACGAAGACAACCCAAATTCCTCCTTCCCACCTCACACCTCTCTCTCTCTCTCTCTCTCTCTCTCTCCACATCTTTTCTCTGTATATTCAAGGAATTCTTCGCAGCGCCGCTTGCCCCCGCTCCTCTTTTCTCCGCTCCCGGCCACAGCAGGCCAGGGAATGTCCCGGCAGTGAGATGCCTTATGTGGATCGAAAGAACCGCATCTGTGGCTTTCTGGACATCGAGGAGAATGAGAGCAGTGGCAAGTTCCTGCGCCGTTACTTCATACTGGACACGCAGCAGGGGAGCCTGGTGTGGTTCATGGACAACCCTCAGGTAATTATAGTTTGGTGTTCGCCTTGCCATCACCTATATTTTTAGACGGTAAAAGAAAGTATATGTACTGTCAGAAATATGGAAACTTTCCATGTAACAGTACTGGTAGATGTTTAATCTTCATGGAAAATCTACATGCTAGCTAACCTGTGTTTAACAGTAAATATGGTCGAATTTCATGCAACTACAGGCCAATCATAGCTTGGCTGTCTCCATTCATTATGAACAGAAAATTAAGTAGGCTCTAAACGTTTCCCTGACCAGGCAGCCTCACGAGGATGGCAGGACTTGTAATTATGTAATTCTAGCTGACAGAATTGGGAAGCACATATTTTAGGCACAGGAATATCTCCAAACAGAGCGTCTGTGTTTAAACTGCCGGCAGACATTACTGTAAATCATTTAGAATGGGGTCAGAGGAAACTTGAATTTAGCCCTTTGTCTTTTTGTCGTCGTGATGAGTGTCGGAAGTTGGTAGCAATGTTTGCAGTGACCACAGTGATCAGTGTCTGCTCTGTGACCCCGGCGCCTCTGTTCGTTTGAGTGGAACTCTCCTTTTAGTGGCTACGTGATGCTGGTTTTAAGATTCTCTATTTGTAAGTGCGCTGTTACAAGAAGTATTCATAAATGATGTAGTGTAGGAGAAAATTTAAATAATTGAGTAAGTCTCTCTTTTTATAGAATGATAAAAGTTAAATTTTAATGATGTTAAATCTGGATCTCCTAGTTTGAGAAACACAGCAAAGCACTGATATTAGCTATCATGGATTTCAGCCAAAGTCTCTGGTACCTTCTCTCATTATCTCACTTTGCAGAGCCTTTTTTCCTGCTCATCAGATTGCATCCTGTCTTCCACAGCTCGGGCTCTTGCTGAAACAATATCTGTGTCAGCTATGACACCACACAGACAAGTTTCCTTTTTAGAACTCATGCTTTCCTTTTTTCCCATTTCCCCATAGAACCTACCAATTGGTACAGACTGTGTTGGGTCTCTGAAGCTCACCTACATCTCTAAGGTAATCAGATTTGTTGCCGCAGCTAGAATAAAGTCATGTCCTGGTATTGAGCTGAACATGGAGCCTAACAATCCTGTTTGTCTCACCCAAGGTCAGCGATGCCACTAAACTACGACCTAAAGCAGAGTTTTGCTTTGGTAAGTAAGCACTGAACATAATTTATTCATTACTTATGAATGAATTATTTGAATGACTTTCATCGATGGCATAGATGAGATGATGGATCCTGAGCAACATAGAATATTAAATAAGACTCAAAGATGTTAGATAAGTTAACCATCAGTGTTTTTATTTATTTTATTTTATTTGCTTTGTGAGGTTTTGATTAAGCTGAGTCCCATTAATGCAACATAAGGCAGGAATGCTTACTGTCTGTTAGCACTTCTGTCTGCACACTGTCTTCATGCCTGACTGGACAGCCGTGTTCACCATTGTGTGTTTAGGTAACACAGATGCAGTGAATGATCTAGGTCTGGTTGACCAGGTTTGACCTTTCTGGGAGATGGCACTTCAGATTTCATTTTAGTGTGAGGGTGGTGCTTTTTCAAGAAAGATTTTCTCTGATTATTGTTCTTTTTTCCTCTTAACTTAATAACTCCACATCATCCTTCTTTTTTTCTTCAAAGGTGATAAAGATTTAAAGATATCTTGATGAATTATCCTCAAAGCTTTTGTCAAATCTCCACATGGTTACATTTTTTCTTCTTTTTTCAGTTGTCTTTCTTATTTACAATGAGACTGTTGAGCGTTTGTTGTGCCTTGTTCTGCTTGTTGCACTGGAGGTGTTGCACAGAGTGAGGGCAGAAAGTTGAAATGCTTCTGTACCACTGGAGGAGGTTTCCACAGAGCAGAATCAACATGTGTGTGAAAGTGATACGGCGCCGGGCCACCTCTGTTTAGTCAGTGTGAACAAACAAAGAAGAGCAGTAGCTGCATAATGGAGCCTTTTTTCGCTGTGTGACCCCTGTGGAAAAAGGGTCTTCTTGTGGTGATTTGCTAGCTTTTAAGATATGTTATTGCCAACAAACCTTTAAAACGTGTACGCTGTGTGGCCATCAGGAACATCTCCGCTGTAATTCAGGCCTGAGGTGGTAATGATGGTAATCAATAATACCCCAAACCTTTGAAACAGCACAGGTCTCAAAGCTGGATTACCTGACTATATTTATTCAAATATGCACCTCTTTTTTGTGTTATTTTCTTCTGTAAATAAATCCAATGTAAATTTTTTTATGGGGGATATGTTTTTGTTAAAAATGAACTCTTTAAAACTCGTGTCAGCAGCTATTTAAATCCACAGTACAGGGAAAGCAGATGTGGCTTACACATCATCATGGGGTTATGTTAAAATGATGAAATTAGATAAATTGCAAAAAAATAGGTCTGGAGTGGTGTTGGAATTTTTGGAAAGTGTTTTTCTTTGCAAGTTAGGCAGCAGCCGGACTTTCTTCCAGTAGTTTTCCCAGGGTGTAGGCAGCTGTTGTGGGGTCAGGCATCGGCGGTGCTCCTGAGGAGGCAGACTTTCGTTTAAATGAGTCATATCCAGCTCCTGCCTCACTGAAACTCAAAGGGCATCATGAAAGTTCCAGCTGCTTGTTTTCCCCGCTAAATTTTTTGCTGCCACATAATAATTTGACTGCAGACTCTGAGACGCTGCCTCCGCAGCATAAATAAGTAATGCATGGAAGCTGGAAGAGGTGTGTGGGATCTCACCGGCCAAATGTCCGAACCTGTACTCGGCAAAAGGAAACCCCATCACCCCTCTGAATCAACGTTTGTCCAGAGACTTTGACTGTGCTGCCTCTCATTCCTGCAGGAGTAGAGAATGGAGGTTGTGCACCCATAGCTTACTGTAACGATCTCAGTATGTTTTGCCTTCATTTACTTTTAGCCCAAGCCCATGTTCTTTTATCCAGGGGTTGTTGTATATCACACCTCTGAGGGTTGGTGGGAAGTTTCAGTTTCAAAATGTTCAAATGATTACATGTTCATACTTATATAGATTACACCTTTAGAGCTAAATTCCACCAAATGAATTGAAAAGTGACTTTAAGTCCATTTTATAGCGAAACCCTTTATTTTCATGGGAAAGGAAAGAATATCCAGTAAATATTTATTTTACACAAACAAGCCTTTTTCGGGCGATTCTGGTTTCTTAAGATTCTTTCCTTCTTTCAACGATGTATTACTTAAAGTTCATCATTTGGCATCCTTGCCTTTTTTAGGCTAGGTGGAAGTCACCCAAAATGTTGTGAAATGTTAAATAAATACGACCCAGTTTATTCAGGAATAAACTTCCATCCCTGTTAGTGTTTACTTCCCTCCTCCTCTTATTCTATCCAATTCAATCACAGGAAACTCGAGTGTGTTACAAGAAGTTGACTACCGTCGATCTGTGTGTGTGCACATATTGTCTGGCTGTGTGTGCGCCAGTTGCCTTGTTGAGGTTTCAACAGGATGCCGGCATCCTAATCGGAACCTGATTCCGATATGCATGAGGTTATTTTTAAAACACCGTTTGTGTGCCACATGTTTAGCTATCTATGAACCCTGTCGTTCGCCCTCTTCCTGCATCCAGCTGCTCGAGATCTGCATTTTTACTGAAGTTCAATGGAGGCTGTCACATTTACTGATGTTTTTATTGTTGCGCGTGTAATGGGAGGAATGAGGAAGATTTGTGTGATCTTTGTGCTCAGCTGCACTTCCCAGCATCTTAAATAGTTTTGTACTCTGTAACTATGAGTCACATCTGATGACCTCCTTCCAAATTTGCCATCCCAGTGCCCAAGAGACCAGTGCTTTCCCAATAGATAACCTTTCCCACATACAGGGGACACATTTGTTCTCATTTATATGGCCGGCCGAAAATAATTGAATAGCTCTAACTTTTCACAAAGATTTATTTACCAGGAAGTGGGGGTGGGGGCTTTCGCATGTGTCTCGGAGCTGAATCAAACGCACATAACTAGGATGAATGATCTTCATTGTGCCACAGAGTTTGCCTTTTACCTTTTACAGCCCGGCCTGAACAGTTCCAGCAGTCAAGCTTTAGTGTAATTTATTGCCATGGAGTTGAAAAGAAACAAAGATACAAGGACGGTTTGCGCGGCAGAGCTGAAGGATTTATGGTGGAGAGAAAGTGAGGCAGGAGTTTGGAGGTTCTAAATCCAGATCCACCGCTAATCAGCATTTGACCCAAAAAATTCAGTTTGAAAATCTTTTTTTCCTCATGTTTGCAGGGGAGGTAAAATGTGTTACTGGCTGTGAATTTTCCTTCTCCATCATAATTGTAGTTGGGTGGGGAGGTAATGGCAGACTAAGGCAGCTGACTGTAACGGGGCGATTATGCTGGCAGTGTGTGGGTAGAATAGTTCAGCTTGGAAGGTTTTTACTTCCAGAAAACGTAATTCGGCGTCTGTGTTCTGAGACCAACATCTCATCTTTGTGCATTTAATACATATTTTCATATTGTTATTATGATCAACAGCTTGTCACAGGATGTTTTATTGTGTCTGTAGTCAAACTTTGTCAGACAGGGCCTAAATATGATTTCCCTCTTTCTTTTGTTCCCACTCTTGTTTTTATGACCCGTTAGTCATCAATGCTGGGATGAGGAAGTTCTTCCTGCAGGCCAATGATCAGCAGGACCTTGTGGACTGGGTGGACGCTCTCAATAAAGCCACCAAGATCACGGTGAGACACGCATGACACAAGAAGTACACTTCATCAGCTGTGCTGTACAGTTAATTTTGACTCATATTTTAACATGGAAAAACTTTCATTTCCCCCTCCTCTGCTCAAATTCAATGAGAAAACTGTCAAGGAATTAGACAGGAGTGAGTCAGAGCATGACCAACAGGATGCTGAATTGTTGTACTCATTTCTGGGATAAAGGATTGTTTCCATTGTTCTCCGTGAAGCCTTCGCTATGCAGATAGGAAATGGATATAAAACATGTTGTAGGTCAGGCAGCATCTGCATATTTAGATTCACACACTGCATTTAAACTTTGGAGAAACTTTGTATATTTGTTACCTGCCACTGACTACCACAAAATGTCTTCACGTAAAATGTTTGTGTTTATCTACTTACAAGTGTACTCTTTTTTCCTTTATTCCCAAGGTGCCAAAGTTGTCTGACAGCCAGCAGAACTCAGAAAACCAGAAGGCTTTACCAGATGTCGTAGGGCCCAAAAAACAAGTCTCCTATAAAACAGAAATAATTGGAGGAGTGCCCATTGTTACCCAGACACAGGTAGACATGCACTGACCCACACATTCTGTATGTACATTAGTACACCTCTTATCAGTAACGGGTCCAGGGAAAGTACAGATGATAATATAGGTCATACTGATATGAAATAAGGATTCTGGACTTAAAGTTTCAGTGAAGGGTTAAGGGGTGTGCCACAGAAGCTGCACCCCTCTGAGAAACAGTCTTCTCTCAATGTTCGGCTCCACTGTCCTGACTGGCTCATCCTGCTAGTCAAAATGAGTAAATACAATATGGAAAACTTTTCATTGTAGGTAAACTTATTTTAGTCTAATTAGAGATGACTTTTTAAATTTTCTTTTGGCAATTAAAAAAAGAAATTAAAAAAAGGTAGGCCACATACTGGATCATTGGCATTGATTAGTACATAAGATGATTTAGAAATCTCTAATTAAATGTATGTCTTTACAGTTTTATGAAATCTTCAATTGCTGTGTCCCAAAGGAAGCTCAATATGTAGAAAACATCTCAAAATGATATTATTCCCAGTAGGAAGAATTAGACCTTGGGACTGGATGCATTTTTGGCCGAACCTTTTTTAATCTTTTTTTCTGTGTCAGATGGATTGCTGCTGATGGCTTTTGTCGGTTCGGATACAGACCTTTTAATTGCACCATTTCCTTCCAGCATGAAGGCAGCGATGGTGCAGACAGAGTGGAGCGTGACGCCATGCAGCGCTCTCACAGCCAGCTGCCGTACTTTCTGGGCAGGCCGACTCAGGAGCACACTGTCATCAAGTCAGGCTACTGTGTCAAGCAAGGAGCCGTGGTGAGAGTTCCACACATTCAAGTGTCTTCTGCAGCTCTCCTTCTACGTGTTGTGTCATGAATGAAAACGGAAGCAGAGGAGGAGGTTGACCTTCGTCCATCATTGATATTTCTCTGAGCCAGTAAGAGAGGCAAAATGGGTCCGACCTGCCTTAAGGCCGATGAGTGGTTTGTTATTCGGCCACTTCTGTCACACCGGTTCGATGTGTCAGGAGAGACCGGTGAGGGGTTGACCCTCTGTGGTTTATTTGCCCGCTATGAGAAGGAACATGATTAAGGATTCAATTTCGCAACTGGCACACCTTCTGTTTTCCATCTTTGTTTAGCTGGTTTACATATTCCAGTTGTTGGTACTGGGCTTCTACCTGAAAAATCCACTCAGTTCAGCTGAAATATAGCACCTCATTATGGCCGGTAGCAAAGTTAGATTAATAGTAATTAGTTTATAATAAGGAGAAGAACTGTCTAGCTTCTGTGAAGTTAAAGCCTTTTTTAATTGTGTTTAAATTTTGACTTAAAAACAAAACTAGTTGTTCAAAGTAATATGAGTGGTCCAATGTGCAAAGTTCAGATTTTCCCATATTTCAAAGGATGGTGTGAAAACAATTTATAGAGATGTTATGAATTCTGTCTCCATCACAGCAACAAATTGGCTACTGTAACTCATCTTATTATTGCTGGAAACTACACAAAAGGTCTTTAACATCTTCTCCTCTTTTTCCCCAGATGAGGAACTGGAAGCGGCGTTATTTCCTGCTGGAAGAAAACTCTATGAGTTACTTCAAGTCCGATTTGGTAATTAAACAATAAATATATGAATTAATTTTTATTGATTAATGAAAAATGTGAATTTAATTCCACCGAACAGTCTAATGGAGAGCAATGGCGCTCACAGTATCAAGTTCCAGCTTATTTCATCTGCCGTCTGTGGAATTCACTCCCTTAACCCAACGTGTCCCTTCATGCCCTACTCCCCCCAGCACACATACACACTGTCTTCAGGGCAACACAGCACATCCCATACCCTGTTCTTGTCAGGGTATGCCCCTATTTGCCTATTCTATCTGTGTATTTGCCCTCAACATGCCCCAAGGACACACACGTCTGCTGGGTCAAGAAAAGTAACAGCTGTCTGCTACTTCCAGGGATGGTCCCGTTTCCCTCTCTATCTGAAACAGGAAGCAAGTGTATCTGGGAAAAAATGCCTTTAAATAATTATATTTAGCTTCTGTTACGAGCTGCATTTTCTTGCCTTTAGGAGAAAGAGCCTCTGAGAATGAT
This sequence comes from Menidia menidia, assembly GCA_907169785.1. NCBI lineage: Eukaryota > Metazoa > Chordata > Actinopteri > Atheriniformes > Atherinopsidae > Menidia > Menidia menidia. Next base: position 5,963,193 of record CAJRST010039999.1, read on the forward strand.
CCCACTAAAAGAAGTTCACAAAGTCCAGGAGTGCAAACAGAGGTATTCCAACATGTCCAGACATTTTCCCATAATACAAAAATGTCTTTGTCTGTCGAAGGTAGATTTAGATAAGTTATACACGAGATAAGTATGATTCAACTTGTTTTCTGCTTTTTTTGTAGTGACATTATGATGAGAGATAATCTGTTTGAAGTCGTCACCACATCAAGAACATTTTACATACAGGTATGTTTCCTATCATGGCAGGAATGAAGCTCTTCCTCATTCTCCCCAGAGCTCTGTCTGATGTTGCAACATGTCAACATGTCTGAGCTTTCTATCTCTGAACTACCCGCTGTCTTCCCCTCCCATCATTTTCTCCTTTTTTGTTTCTACTGCCCCTTTCTGTTCTTGCTGTCATTGTTTTTTTTTTGTGCCTCCTCTAGGCGGACAGTCCAGAGGAGATGCACAGCTGGATCAAGGCTGTTTCAGGGGCCATTGTGGCCCAGCGGGGGCCCGGGAGGTCTGCTGCTACAGTATGTATCTTGCATGACAGCATGGCCCCAGATGGATCACAGTTATCACAAACAGAGCTTGTGATATGTGGAGCGACATCTAGTGGCAGAACCATGAAATGTTGATGGCACGTTTCTTTTATTTGTGTTGTTTTGCTCAAGTCATTTCTTAGGTCATTACTGTTCCTTCCTCTCTCAGGCGATCAGTTAGCTTCAGGGAATCATGTTCACATCTCAGGTAAATGAAAAGCATCAGAACTTAGGTTATAACTTAGGTATCTGGTCATCTTTTTGTTCTGGAGGGATTTTGCCATGACTCCCTTCTCTCATTGTTTTAAAGTATTTGGCTTGCTGCAGTCCAAAAAAAAAGAAAGTTTGTGCGCTTATATATGTGGGTTACACCAGTGATTCCTGATCTATTCACTGGAACAAGGCTGTGGGACGTGTGCTTCCTGGCAGCACAACAACTCAGAACGAATAAGCTTTGTGTAAATTTTCATGTGATTTATAAGACGGATTTTGTCATTTTTGCCTTGAACTTAGATCAACTTTTTCTGTGTCTTCCTCATCTCACCACATCACCTGTGAAACACAGATTCTATCACTCTGCTCTTGGATATCTCATTTATATTCAGCAATCGACAGAAGATAGATGTCGGCTAAGAGGAGGGAGAGCGTGTGGAGTAACCTTAGATCTTTTGTGGGAGACTATCACTCTCCAACCCACACCAGTAAATGACACTATATGAATTTTGATTGCTTCATCAGCAGACTACATTCAGAAAAACCAAAGAATCAAGCCTTGAAGGAGACAGGAGCTGTGATCTACTTCCTCAGTCCTTGCTGCAGATGGGAACTCAGGCCTCTGCCTAGTTGGGATCATTCTCTGCACAGCATCTGTCTCTACGTGTCCTTCTCCGGCCTCCTTAGCCCCTCTGACTTCCCTGGTCGTTTTCTCTGATGCCGTTTCTCTCTGTTCTGTCTTTTCTTCTTTTCTCACTTCCTCCTCACCTACTATTCTCCCGATGGAAAACAGCCCATCTGCTCTAATCCTGCTTTGCGCTGTGTTGTTGCAGATGCGGCAGGCCAGACGGCTGTCGAACCCTTGTATACAGAGGTATACATCCCGAATCGGGGAGTGCAGCAGCACGTATGTCAGCTCGTCTAAATCCCCCTTACAAACTATAAGTTCACCTTTTCAGTACTTTTTTTCCCCTCTCACTGGCTGGCCCTTTCGGTTATAGACATTATGAGAGCAGGTCAGACATGACTTCACATCTGATGCTCTTTAATTTTTATTTTTTTTCGTTATTTATTTCCTTTTTTTTTCCTATGTAGCAGCCACATCCCAAGTCTGGCATTGATAACCCAACAGGCCCTTTTACCTTCATGCCCTCATCCTCGCTGCTTCTCCTGTTTACCTGCCCTAGTTTGCTTTTCTTTTGCTGAACAGTCACACAAAGCCCATCTTAAAGGTCAGATCCATCGTTTTCAAATTCCCAACTTAACAGATCTTATACCAGGAGCAGGATTCCCCTAAACACCATAAGGTGTGTGCACAGTTCTAACATAACAGGACACATGATACCAAACAGCACGTCAAGCCGAGAACAAATATGGACTAAACGCAACCCCAAAATGCTCCAACTTTATACAAAAAGACACAGCTAGATGAATCTGGATGTAAGTTTGGTTAATTTTTTCGGAAGGGGGTTATTCTTATGTATTAGTGCTTTCCTTCAGCATTCTCCAGACTTAGTCATGAATTTGAAAGCTAATGATGTGCTTCTCTTGCATATGTTAGCTGTCTCTACTGGTATGACGATTCAAACCAAGCAAAAGGAATAAGATTTGTGCCGGAATACAAGATGGTTGTGAACATTTGAAATATGACCATCTCAGCCTGCATTCCCTCCACCTGTTTGCTCTCCTTCCACCTGTCCTCCCCATTAGTGACGATGTCTAAGTGCAAACATACATGTGAAGTCCATCCATAAGCATAAAGCAAACTGACTGCATGCTCTATCCAACCAGCTTAGCAACAAATACTTTACTGTTTCTACCTTTTGTCTTTTTTACCGTCATTCACACCTTCTGTTTCTCTTCCCTTTCGTGCCCTCTTCTCTCTGCAGTCTGCTGCAGCTGTGCACCTGTCTTAGATGTGTGACATCCTGCTTGTCTCTCCTCTTCCCTCCTGTTCGCTGCCTGTATGTTTTCTTTCCTCTCTCTCATTTACACGATAAGAGGATACTTGTTTCTGAGTCCCTATACATTGTGTTAATTTTTACAACTTTATTATGCGCTCGCTTTTGCTGAATCCACACGCCCAGAGCCAATAACAATGGGTTTTATGGAGTTTAGTAAGCAAAGGGAAAATGGCACATGGTCTGCTTTATGTGATATTCATTAATCAGAACTGTCGACACTTGCCCCCAAGATTGTGTACAAGATTATGTTGAAACTGTCCTAAATGTCTCCTGAAGTTTAACCTGAGCTCCATTTTTGGTCGTTTGGATTTATCATGCGTAATGCACCTTTTGATGTACATGTTGTTCATATTCTGGTTTTTAGAGTCATATTCCTAAAGCTTCTGGGGCTTAAACGGTGATTTAAGTGATCAGAAGTTGAACAACCCCGCTAAGTGACGCTGTGCTACTGTGTAGCTTTAGCATCTGTGTGTTTGGAATAACAGAGCTTTAAGGTGGCTGAGGCCCGCACCGCGGTGTCCGGGGCTTTGCAGCTGCCATGTTTGTCTAACCAAGACTTCGCCAGTTGCTCTGTGCCTCCTCGTCCTTTGCTTTCACTGTCTCTGCTGTGAGCTGTTCTTTCTTCTTCTGCCTCTTTTTTTTCCAGAGATTGAAATCTGACAATGAAAAGCTGTGAAATAATAGGCAACAACCACTGCTTCCAAAGGCACTCTGTGAACTTCCTGTGACTACCAAAACTAAAACCCGCTGACACCAATATTCCTGCTACCTGTACTTCTACCACTACTCCTCCTACTACTACCACCATCCCCACTGTCTAGCAATGCTTCATTCTTCAGCTTCTACAACCTTCAGGCTGCATGAGGCTCCACATGTTGGTGCTAATTCCAAGTCTGTAACTGACTTTCTTCCTTAAACTGGCCCCCACCCGGATTCGACATTTGTGGCTAACAGCAGCTTGTGTCCCCCTCATTCTCGCCCTCTCTGTGTCTCCCCGCTGTCTCTGCTGTAGGACCACGGCAGCCGCTCCACTTTCTACCGCAGCCCCGCGGGTCCCCCCGTCCCTCGCTCGCCCATATCTGCCATGCCACCATGCTACCCAGAGTGGGGCGCTGCTGTCACGTGCGGCCCACGCCCGCAGCCTGGCGTGGGACAGCGAGCACTTCATGAGCCTGCTGCCACGCCCCAGTCGCAGCCACACGCCAGTCCGCCTGTCCCTGCAGGAGACCCGGCTGGCAAAGTGAGCCGCCAGCCCCCCGCCACGCCCGCCACTAACTCTGAGGAGTCGCCGTGGCGACGGCGGAGCAGCTTTGAGCCCCACATGCCCGAAACCCCCATGGACCTAGATGACGCTGATCTACCAGTGAGCGAGGTCTGACCCGCTCAGCTGGACTTCCAAGCTTTTTTCCCCCCGGAAGGATAAAGAGGAAACTCTGTGATCTGGAGTTTTCATTTTCTAAACAAATCTCTTATCACGCTCATCTTTGGAGTTCCTCCGTCTGAGTGCAAGAGAAACAAGTTGGGTCACCTCTGAACTGCACTCGTGTGCCAAAGACAACCCAGACTTCCCCCTCACCACTCCGCCTGCCTGCTGTCGCAGTTAGAATGACACGGTTAGTTACTAAGTGTTGATGTTGTCAAAGCAAAACGACATATTTTACTTAACTTCAGAACAGCAGAGCTGTATTTTAACATGTATGGGCACAGTGATTTTTGTAAGCCACTTTGTGCCAGGACAAAAAGGGATGTGAGCTAAAACCTGAATAATCAACCAATACTAGACCAGGTGGTCGTTTCATTATTGTAACACTGGATAAAACAGCGAGAATAAGATTTACAGACTAAATGTTTTGCTGCCACATATATCCCATTTTTCTAAAACTACTTCTACTTTATTATTATTTCCTTTATTTCTTGGAGGGTTTAATATCATTTGCGGTCTCGGTTAACTACCACTCACATGTAACGTTACCACGAATAGTTGTTGGAGTCGACCCGTCTCGGGTTGTGTAGTGAGAGGACAGCGGGAGCACACGCGTCACCTCCCAACGTGCTCCGGCTCTCCTCAAACTACATTTCAAGGGATGCTTTGTTGACTCTTGTTCTTTTGGCAGCAGGATTTCAAGTAAACAAGACAAATACAAGGGGTGTACTTCTATGCATTTTATGATTTCTGAAAAACACGACAACAGGCAGTCAGCCGCCGATCGGCCTGACACACTGAAGCTGGTTAGGTATGGACACAACCATTAGTCACTTCCTTTGCATGCTAACATTTATTGACTCTTCAGGTGGTTCTTCTGTTTTTAGATTATTTTTTATTATCGTTATTATTATTATCTACAGATGTTCTGGATGTTGTGAGTTTGCAGAGTAGAAGCAGGTTTATTTTTCTGCTTATAAACCTGTCCTGTTATTTGGAATTTGTGTTGTCAGTTCAATTCTTGGCAGCTGCCTCGTTGTATAATCTAAAAGTGACCCATTTTCAAGCCTGCTAAATAATACACACTAATCTGTTTTTGTTTAAAGTGCCTGTCTTATTTCAGTCTGAGAAAATCAATCTATTTCACTCCCTTTCCAGTCTGGTGTAATTGGTTTGAATTGTCTATTTATTATGTCGATGACTTGAAAGAAATAAACAGAGAAAATGTGTTAAGGGGTCAGAGTTGTGCTTAACGCTGTCAAAACAACACAACACACAACACTACAGCATTTGAAGCATTACGGGACTGTTTGCAGGAACTGATCAAATCCTCCTCTGCCCTCTTGTGGAGAGGAAACTCATTTTTTGTGTCAAACTCTTGTTGAGATGCTCTTGTGCTCTGTAAGCTGGATACTGTGTGGTGTGAAACCATGTAAAAGTAACAGAACAGATTATGAAACTACTCCTGAAAATCAAGCTCTCTCCTAAGTCTCAGTAGGTTCAAAATGAACTATCACCTGACTTAAACCACATCCCAGTAAATTCACTTTTCTTAAAAAAAGTCTGAACAATGGATGATCATTTCTGCACATTTGAAGTAAAAGCAGCAGTCTGAGAAGTTAAACAGGCAGACATGTCTGACTGTTGGAGTTTGAGCATATCATTTAACATGTCCCCTTTGTAGCACTGCACCATGTTTGAGAGCCAGATCTTAATCTACAACGACAGGAGAAGATTGACAGGATATGTTTTCCATCGGAAATCGTTAACGTAATGTACAATTATCTTGCTCTGAAAACTTTCTCACAGTTTACGCTGCGCATTCTACCACACATAATGCAAACAACTCTGTTATTTTTTGCTCGAGCGTCATTCATCATCTCATGATGAGGTTTTCCTTTGGCCTGACGCAGTATGTACGATTGGACATGAATGAATATTCAAAGCTTTAATCGGTGGGATGACAATGATTGGAACACTCTGGGATTCTGCTTACTGGGCGCTACAGAGCTGAGGAGGACTGTGAAGCTGCTTGGAAAAAGATGGTGTACGGCAGGAATTTTCCTCGCGCTCTCAGCGCGTTATTGGAAGCTGCGAGACACCCGTGTGGTTTCAGACACTGAGCGGGAGTCCGTCTCGAGTCCTTCAAGAGTTCCATTCACAGCTGAGGAGATTGCAGAGCGGAGAGGCGAGATCACACAGACCTCAGCGGCGTCCATCCTCAGCTGTGTTACTGCCTCTGGTTTGAGAATGGGTGTTCCTTATACATGAGGTTGTTTTCATCTGCAGATTTTCCCACCGGTTCTCCCCAGTGTAATCTTACAAAAACACATTCTTGATACTTAGAGGACTTTTGTAATGCTGTGAATTTCATTCATTTTTACATCAGTCAATGTGTTTTGTTGTATACTGGTGCTAGGAAGTTAACTTTTGTCCTATGTCGCCCTCTCATTTAGGTAAGAATAAAGAACCAGAACTGTTTTCTGTGCTGGCCTCCATCTTTTTATACCCCTGTCTAATTGCATTTTAGATACAGAATCTTGTGTTACCATGGCCTCTGGCCCACCACAGGGGGCCTCGTCCCTCCAGAACTTCTCCTCCGTCCCTCCTTCAGGGGCCATTCAAACAACCCTGTGCTCACAATCAATCCCGTTGTGTTGAGCCTTTTTATGACGCCGGTTTACTGCTGCAGAGTTTATTACTCATGCAGTTTACCACAGACATCTATATCCAACAGAGGTCTGTTGTTCTCCGGCAGCTTCGTTTTTACATTCAAATGTGTGTCGCTGCATCCGAAGACTAGGAAATAAAATAAGAAGGGATCAGATTTCCGGGTTGATTCATTAGTTTGTCAAAGAATGTAGCACAAATTGTTATTGATGTCTCTTAAAAAGTGCTGCCTAACTAAGCAAGAAAAAAAAAAATCTGGCATGAATGTGCAACATTAATTCCCACAAATCCCACAATCCTCCCAACCTTTTTCCACCCCTAATTTTTTCTAATTAACCATAAGCCTTGTGTTGAAGCCAGTAGTGACTAATTTATGAGGCAGTAGTAAAACAAAAAAACAAATAAAACTGTAAGGAAACAGGCCTGCGGGGCGCGTGGAGTGGAAGACAGAGCAGCTTTTAAGACACATGGGAAGCATAACTTTAAAAAAAGTTTTGTTTTCCCTTCTCTTCTTTTTGTTTGGACGTTTTTAAATCAAATCCACGATCAGCAAACCAAACCTGGACATGGCCTTAACGTGCCTGGGCTTTTACCTGAGGCTCCACGCGCTCCAGGGGGTCCAAACGATACTTTGACATCAGGGGAGCAAAGCAGAAGAGTGCTCACTGACAGCGTCATGTGTGCCAGTAGGCTGTCCCTCCACTCACATCCCCTCCCTCTGCTCCCCCCACGCTGTCCTGATTTCCTCCTCACGCTTCTGGAGAGGCATCAATCAACTCAGCCCCTTGTTCAATGCGTCACGTGGAACGCGCCAATCACCGGGCTCGTCCACAAAAACCCAGAGCCGTCTGCCTGATGCGCTGCCAGCAGAAACGTAGAGTCGCGTAATTGGCTGCGCGGAGGTTCTGCGAAATGCCTCTCCGGCTGAAATGACTCCCCCCGCTGCACTGAACTCTCTCATCCCGCACCACTGCAAGTAGAGAGCGAACTTTTGTCACTCTTTTTAAGTTTGCAAGTTTTTTTTAACTCCCCCTTTCTTTTTTAAAAGTTGTGAACATGTTTGGCCCACTGCTGTTGTGCGTAATGGTTGCCTTCGCGTCGATGCCCGCGGGTGCGCAAGTCTCCAGCAGGTATGTCGTCGGCTGTCCATCTCGGTGTGACAAGTCGATGTGTCCGCGTTTGCCCACGGACTGCCCGGCGGGACAGGCCCTCGACGCCTGCCACTGCTGCCCGGCGTGCGCGTCCGGGGAGGGGGAGGCCTGCGGGGGCAGCGGGAAGCTCGGGGACCCGGTGTGCGGCGAGGGGCTGGAGTGCTCGGTCCCCGGCGGGGTGGCGTACACCGCCACGGTGAGGAGACGGAGCAAGACCGGGGTCTGCGTGTGCAAATCCACCGATCCGGTTTGCGGCAGCGACGGGGTGTCCTACCGGAATATCTGCGAGCTGAAGAGGGTGAGCCGGCGGGCGCAGAAGCTGCAGCAGCCACCTGTCCTCTTCATTCAGCGGGGAGCCTGCGGGAAAGGTAACGCTCAGCTTGTTTTGACCAACACCTGCCTGAGGACTTTGCTCAGAGGTGGTGGTGGTGGGTTAGATTGTTGTCACTCGTGTTTTTTTTTTTAAATACCTTCTGTTTGGATAAACTGGAATGAATCTGTCATCATATACTAGAAGTCTTAGAAATCCAACTTTAGCACATAGATGGACTTTCTTTAATTCCACCTTCAGCAGGCCTTAAAGTGGATTCCTCAGCCCTCACAGCACTATTGTGGTCTAAAGTTTACACAGATGTGGCAGCTTTATGCTGCATTCTGTGGTACACAATTGTCTTGTGTCTTTGACAACAAGAGACACCATTGAAGTGGGCTTCTATCTTTTTTTTTTTCTGCATTACAATGAGCTCTGATCAGGGGACTTTTCCTTTTTTTTTTTTTTTTTTTTTCTTTCTTTGCCAGGCTGAAAGAAGCCATGAGTTGCACCAATGATGTAAAGCTCCATGTGAGCTTTGGGATTAGCTCTGGCATGCACAACCAGTAGTCATGTGACTATAAACCGTTTGATTATTTTATAGTGCGGGGAAGTGTGTGTTGGCTGAGCCTAAAGGGAAGTTTGCACCATAATGTAGCTTTCTATTTAATGATACTGATTTGATCACTGATATATGTGAGTCTTTAAGCTTGGACCTGGACTCTGTCAAAGCGTTATTTGATAAGCCCTAATCAGAGCAGCTCTTATATAAACTGACATCATTGTTCACTTGCTGCCAAATGAAAATACACACTGTACTGTTTCACATGTGGCTCATTTGTCATCAGCAGAGTGGCGTGTGTGTGTATATGTAAGTCATGAAATCACACTGAAAAGGGATTACGTACTTGCACATATGTGAGGCTGCAGATTGTGGATATATTTCATATGATGTCTGGACGTGGGCACATGCGCATTTGGAAAACTTCTGAATGGACGGCCTCAACACCTGTCGCCTCAAAGACCTTTAAATTAGCTCAAGGCCTGGAAACTTACTGTATTTCCCCATAACAACCCCCCGACTGCTTCCTCTCCTCTCTTTTTCGCTCTCTCCATTTCTGTGTTTCTCTTGTCACTCATAAATCACACTTTACAGTCACATGGAGGAATTTCTGGCTCCGATTCAAAGCCACAATTCCACCCCTGTTGAAGAGGATTTGAAATGAGCAGGAGACACGGAGGAAAACGCTAAATAAGCCGGCCGTATCCTTGGGAAAAATGTACTTGTACATCAAAACCACAGGGTGCAGTGTTGGAGCGGACCGTGTCGCCACTTTTGTTTCTCTGTCCTCTTTGAAACCTAAATGGTTAAGTCTCCCCCAGCCAGCCATGACTGAAGCAGACTGCGGTGAGTGCCACTGATTTTTTTCCAAGGCACCCGGTGAAAATTTCCCGACCTGCAATAAAGCGAGTCATATTTCAGCTGGTACTTCAGACGTGTTTCTGTCCAAAGCATTCCTGAAAAATGCATCTGTTTTCCTTTTTGTGCTGTCTGCCTTGATGGAGCGCTTTGATCAAGGCTGCACATTAAGGATTTCGGGAGATGACAGCAAAAAGAAACTTAAACCCCCCCCCTCTGAGGACACTGAACTACCCTGCAACGTGGCCCCATTTTTTAAGAAAACATATGCAAGTACAGTTGCATGATCTCATTTTTGTGTCTGGACAGCAAAAAGCGTTGATTAAACAAGTGCTTTGCGTTAGCAACATAATGTAGGTCAGAATACTGCTGTGACCCTGGGGTTTTGGTTCATATGTGTTTAAAAATGACCCACTTAGTCAGAAACACTTAGTCATAAAAGTATGATGAAAGTCTCTCTTGATGGAAAGACAATTGACCCAAAAAGTTTCACATATAAATGGCACATGTTTCTACAATGCCTCCCAATTTTTTTTTTTAAATTTCTATTCTCAAGTGTTTTTAAGAAAAACTGAGTTAATCAAAGATGAATCTGAAGTTGTGAGCGTAGAGATGACGTGCGCCTCACTTTTGTAATAATCGGGGGCTTTAGACCAACTGTAACCAAAATAGTCTGGAGCTACCAGGCCCGTACCACTCTTGATTTCACTGGAGGCTGATGTTGCAGAATGCACTCTGTGACTCCGGCTGCTGAGATCTGCTGGATGTGCACATTCCTCATGAACTTGTCTAAGCCACATATGATATTAAAGCATCATTTTTCGTACATGCGTCTGCCTTTTTCTGTGTCTGCTCCTGTTGGTCTGTTTCCCTCATCTATTTTCTTTCCTGTTCTCGATGACTGGACAGGCTCTTCCTCTTTTTCCTCAAGCGCATATGCTGCAGTTCCCTACCTAAACTACTCCTGGTGAGGAAGGATATTCAGAATTAAGTTTAAACAAGTGTGGCCCAGATAAATAATTGAATTGACTTAATAAATTTAAAAACAGTGGAAGTGAGTCACATTCTGTATGTTGATTTGTCAATTTTTTCCAGTTTAAATGTCTTATCTGGACTGGCAGTACTGTGGAGGTCCTTAAAATCACTGAGTACTTTCCATTGTCCAAGCTGATTAGCTTCACACTTTCTATGTGGGGCAGTATGGTCTTGTGGTTGGTTGTATCCACTGCCCAGCTGGACTTTTTTTTTTATGGAGTTTGCATGTGTCACTTGCAGTCTGGACAGACACCCTGAGTGAAATTGTGGTTCTAATTTTGCCATCATGGCAAGCATGACAGTTTGTCTGAGCCCTGTCACAGATTGGTCTGTTTGGGCCGAGCTGTGCTCCTCACTCTGTGCCAGCTGGAAGAGGCTCCAGCCTCCCTGCAACTCTCCACAGGATAAAACAGGTGGCTGACGGATAGATTTTGTTTTCCCCTTTACATTTTCCACTGAGGTCAAGGAAAAGCCTGGCGAAATCTGCGAAATATGTCATTGTTTTTAATAACTTCCCCACTATGTAAACACAAGATGGAGGTAGGGTAATTGGGTACAGGTGGAACCAATTAGGGCGAGGCGGTTAATTAGAGACAGGAAGTGAATAGATTAAAAAATGAGACACTTTCAAAAGTAAACAAGAAATAATGACCATGATCTGACAACAAGAAAAACACAATCTGGAGTGTGAGGTGTTTTCTGGAAGATGCCCCGTTCAGTTCCAGTTTTATAGTTTTGGGTCTTCATCCATACTGTGGTATCATTTGAATTTGGTTCTAGTTGCTGGAAAACAAAAAACTTTTTGCCATATTTACCTCAACTGGTGGGCCTCCTATTTTGCTTTTTTTCCCTTGTCTGCCATTGTGTCATTGTAATGATAAAACTCCAGTAGTTATTAAACTGGCTGAAAGTTAGTTTGAGACGGTCCACGCACAACCGTTGCTGTGCTTTCACTTATTCTTAAAGCTCTGTGTATGTCTCGGAGGCCTGCTGTATTCTGCTTTTCCCTTGAATCTCCGGGACGTTTTTTGAGCAAGAAAAAAGCTGCCACAGTCTGCAGGCAGCAATAAAACGGTGAGAGCTGTGTATGAGAAAACGGGGGAAGAAAACAGACTAAGAGTTTGAGCCGGGACCCCTGCGGTAAGGCAGACTTGGGAGGGGTAATGGATAAGGGATGGTGAGGATGGTGAAGCTTTGTGTAAATGTGAAAAAAATAATCTTCTTTCTGAAGGGTTTAATGGTTTCCATACATTTGGTACTTGAACCAGCTCCAGAAACATCTTTCAGGCATCTGGTTGTTAATAGGTGCTTAACTTTATTTTCTTCTTTTATTAGGAGTTACCAGACTTCTCAGTATGCCTTCCATATGGAGGAAATCTTTATTTTATTAGGTCACAACAACCCAAAGCAAACCATTCTTGTTTTATAGGTTTATGTTAGCTACAGATAACTTGTTTCCAAAGATCTCAACTTTGACCCATTCAGCTCCTGCTTATGCATTTGTTAGTTAGAGAATGCAGTTTTTGTTTTTTTTGCAGTTTGGGGACTGTCTGGTGCCCACTGAGTCACAACAGATGCCAGGTCTGGGCTATTTGTATAAAGCAAGTCCAACTCGAACTCAGTTGGAATCAAATTTGATCTAATATAATCTAAAATAGGATTCAACATCCAATCTAGAATAAAAGACTTTCATCCCATCTATAAATCACAGCTGAGTCTTTTAGCTTCACAAGTACAGTCACGCTTAACATTAGTGTTTCCAGTTTATGCATTAAGAGTGTCAGACTGGAATGAATGGCGCTAAACTTTCATGAAGGCAAGCCTGACGTTTTCTAAATGACACCTATACTCTATGAGCTCTATCTTGTAGTCTTTGGGTGCTTTCTAGGAATCTATTAAACAAACTTTAGGGTTACAGCATTTTTAGCAGCTTGATGAAGGAATAATTGGGGAAATGATACAAATGCTTTAAATCCTCGCTGTTTCCCATCACATCAGCGTTGAGTGTTCAGAGACTCCTCTGATTCCTGAACCCCCCCCCCAAATATCACCAAGCTGTCACCACTGGGCCCACTGGCTTTGCACTGGTGTGGTGCGTCCCCTGAAGGAGAGGCCCCCCTCCCTGTAACATGGTGAGGTAGAAATGACTGGGAGGCTATGCGGCTGATCCAGAAACAACACTGGTTCTGGATACCGGCCTGCTCTCTGAGCAGTAATCCTATCAGAGACGACCACGACGCTCCCGGGTGTGAAGCTTGGCCCGGGGAAAATAGCTCCAGCGTTTCCATTGCTTTACTTTCAAACCGTGGCAAGACGGCTGCATGGCATTTATCTCACGTTCTACTTTAACGTAATACTCCTGACTTTTTGCATCATGTTGAGCCTCACATTTGTGTCTTTTTCAAGCAAAATATCTCAGCAGCTGCCTTCTAGATTATCATTGATATTATTTTCTGACTGTTGAGTGCAATCTGGTTATCATGTGATGGCAGAATTTCCCCCCTGTGGGTTGTCAAATGTTTTCTTACTGTATAATTTAGTGGTGCTCCTTATGGCAAGATGGTTCTCATTCCATGCTTGTGTTAGCTTAACTGCACCTCAAGCGGAAAGTCTCTTCATTCCCCAGCCCATGAAAGCAATTATAGATGTCCCAGGGCTTTTGGGTGCCTTTGACTCGTGCAGAGATTATTTTTTAAGAGAAAGTAGTGACTAGAAATGGTTCTAGTGGGATAAAATGGTTCTAGGTATATGGCAAAGTAAGGATTTGCTAATTGAGGGATGAAAAGCACAGAGGGATAGGACTTACGATTCTCACTTCAAAGCTTCGTTTGAACCTTGATCTTAGGAGGGCTTAATTATCAGGTAGATCACCCAACAATTACTAACTTACTAGTCCCAGATGGGAGATCCAGTTAATTTGGCTCTCTTCTTTCATGCTGGGGGTGTATGTGTGAACATAGGTGGTATTAATAACTTCTTGTATATTTTCAACGGTTGGGTAAGATATGGTTATTTTTTAGGTATTCATTGTAATGTTTATGGATAGAGCTTGCAAATGACCACGTGTGCAGGAGCTGACCTAAACTGTCTGAACCACAGATGATATGTCATCTTTTCATTTCCCCTAGTTTGTTATGAAAAAGAGCACTTTGTCAGTTTTCTGTCCCCACGCAGTCATGACATCATGCGGTGTTTCAGTGCAACTTTATTTCAGATTTTCTTTCTTTTTTTTTGTGTGTCATCCTAAATGTGTGTGTGCTGTATTTCCAGCTCAGGACAATCCAGACAGTCCGAGGCACAAGTACAACTTCATCGCCGACGTGGTGGAGAGAATTGCACCGTCTGTGGTTCACATTGAACTTTTCCGCAAGTATGTACAGCCCCAACAGCTGCTCGTCTGTGTGTGTGTGTGTGTGTGTGTGTGTGTGTGTGTGTGTGTGGGTTACAAACTGAAACACATGAGGATTTACAGCCCACCTGTGTGCTTAACAAGACTGCGGCAGCTGGTTGATCTCCATACTCATTCCGTTTCATCGTTTCACAAGATTCTTAACTTTCTCATCTTCATCTCGAGACACCTACCTTTTTTCATCTGTGATCTGCCTTTCATCATTGTTTTTAAAGTCTGCTGCTCTGAGTTCCGATTCCCCTCCTCACTTAGATCTTTTATTATTGATCTCATATTCGTAAAACCTCTTCAAACTCTCGTGTGGAAAGTTTGGAACTGACACGTCCGATTCAACATGTTGGTTTGTTTTCTAGAAGAGGAAACTTGTTGAAAGGGAGTCTGCTCTTTTTTTCCTTTCACTATCCTCCTCTGTGTCTCCACAGGATGACTTATTCCAAGCGCGAGGTGGCTGTGGCCAGTGGTTCTGGTTTCGTTGTGTCAGAGGACGGCCAGATTGTGACCAATGCCCATGTTGTGGCCAATAAACACCGGGTTAAAGTGGAGCTGAAGAGCGGGGCCTCCTACGACGCCAAAATCAAAGACGTGGATGAGAAGTCGGACATCGCTCTCATCAAGATTGATGCACCGGTTAGTTCAGTAGATACCCAGCAGTGAGCCCCTCCCTGCTGTTGCTCTTTTGTTGTTTGTACATCTGCTTGATATATTGTTAATTATACCGGACAAGTCCTGTACAACCGTCTTGGACACATTTGAAAGCTGTTGTTAAACAGGGAAAAGAACGTTTGAACATTTATAGTTCTGCATTTATCAGATGCTTTTATCCCAAAAAACTGACAAGGGTACAGGAAAATTAAATACATTTTAGATATCAGTTTACAATAAACATTTATGATATCGAGTGTCTCCCAGGGGTGGAGGGCAGGTCCTCAGGCCAGATAAACGCAGCTTGAGCTAGGACAAGAAACAAGAAAATGGGGGCGAGGTTGATAAGAGAAGAAAGTGAAAGATACTTTTGCTTTTGGAAGAGTAAAGAGCTTCTTAAAGGAGAGGATTGGGAGGAGCTGTTGGTAGATTTTATTAACCAGGGAGGAGAACAGTCTGTTCTGGGGTGGTGGGGCTGACAACACCAGGCGATGATCCTAGGATGAACGAAGGAGCCGAGGGAGATCCCGGGTTTGTATGAGAGTGTTGAGGTAGGTCGGATTTGAAACCTGAAAAATAGTCCCAGGCCCTGGAGCACATTTTTACACCAACGCTCAAATGTGATCAGCTTAATCAAAGGCAGGGATAACTTAAGGCTATATTTGAGCCTTTTTTCTCTTTACTGACTTTTCTGGCTTCAAACACAAATAACTTAATTTAGGCGTGTTGAGCCACATACTTTAGAGTAGATCAAGCAGAAACATATATATATATATATAAAAAAAGCCCTGTATTGAAAAAAATAAATGTTTCTGAAGTTTTATAGGCTAATAATTTCCCCAACCCCAGGGTTAGAACAGGACATGCTGGCAAGTTTACACACAAATGTTTTGGGTTGCAGAGGTTTATGAATCAATTTGAACTAGAATGTTTCTAAGACTTTAAAAAAATGTGTTTTACAGCCCATAAAATGAAAAAGATTAGTACACCACCTTTAGCTAATCTGGTTTTTCAAAATCTGATGTTTGGAGGGTTGAATTTGGGTGTGAAAGCAATCAAAGAGTCCAACAGACACCTAAAGTGAGGCTGCAGGTGCAGCCAGATGTGTTTTGTTAAAAAAAAAAGCCATCTGGCTGACAGAAAGTCCAAAACCTGTCAGTGTCCAGACATAAGCTGCAGACATCTGAATGATATGACACAACCTCTCTTCTAAGAAACTGACTGAGACAAGTAGACTGTCTTTGTGTTTAAAGAAAAGCACTCCACAGCTCCACGGCACATCTGCTTGTCATATTTTCTCACACACCGCTGTCTGTCTTGACAAGTGGGATCCAAGTTGCATGTTAATCACTGCCAGTTATGTGGAGCAGTGTGCAGCAGAGAGCCTCTTAACCCGGTGACGTAGCAGAGCTGAGTGCATTATGGAGCCCGCTCTCATGGCTGGGTGACGCGGCTGAAAAGATGATCATGACTGCAACACAAGGTGTTTTACAAAGACTTCCGATTCTGAAAGGGCACCAAGCATTCTGGTTTTGTTCGGCCAACAATGTGAGCAAAAGCTGCAGAAAAGAGCAGTGACAGAGGCTTTGTGTTTGCTCATCCTTTGGTAAAAGCTGTTCCGCCCGCTGATGACAGACTGGTGGCCATTCCGGGGGCTTTCCGGTTCGTCTGCAACACATGCTCAGTGTGTGCTGGCTGAGCAGACTCGGGAGTGAGTGACATTCTATGATTTGGCCGAGAAAAAAATAGCTGTTTGTTAAGGGGCAGTCATTGCGCACACTTCCTCATTTCCACTTTCTTTATAGAATATAAGTCAAACAAACAAAATCCTGGAATATCACTGAAAATGTATTCAAAGCATTTCTTTTATGTTGCATGGCTTGATGTCGGCTAATGACCCACAGATGTATTCTGTGTGCTTTTAGGAAACATGTTCATCATCAACATTTGAATTCTTTCATCAAAGCAAATTAGTCGCAGTAACCCAAACCATGATTTTGTATTGAATCCCCTGTAATGTAGAAAAAGCCTACATTTGGATGGGAGTGGAATTTTAAACCACCTTGGTTTAACTTGAATAAGATGGATTCATGTCATTATTTAGGGGCAATTCTCGATAATCAGATCTAATGTGGGCTTCAACTGGCATATTGATATCGACTGGTTCATGTTACCTGCTGATAAGTGACACATCAGTGGGAATATTTCAGATTGAGGAGAAGGCAAATTCCAAATGATCACATAGGAAATATGGTGGTGACGCAAAGCTTGATTCAGACGCTTCAGTTTCTGTATATTTACTGAGAGCCCACGCACTGCAACTTTATGCCATTGTGAGAATTTATGTCTGTGACTGGTTTGCTCTGCAATTATATGGCCAAAATGCTGGTTGTGGCATGGTTTCTGTACCAGTGCTTCTTTGTGTACTGTAACAGTGGTTTGAAGCACACCTTTCAGAAACAACACAAATTTTTGTATTTTTTTCCACACAATTGCATTCACTGTGCTTCGTGTAAGTTATGAGGGCCACGTGGTGGGTACGGTGCCCTTCACTTTGCTAAATCCAAGCTTTACAAAAGTAAAATGGTCTTATAACAAAGTATGATGTCTTGTTTTACAAAGCCACAGTAAAGCAATGTAATATAAATCACATAAATTGAGTATTAAAGGGATTTGTTCAGGTTCTTTAATTGGGTAAGTCAGATTTATGGATCTGTGAAAAGTCCTTGTCTTAGCTGTAGGAGATTACACACAACTCCACTTTTTGTGTAATATTTTGTAGGTTTATTTCCAATAGTGCAGGCCCAGATCACAGCTAACGGTTGTCATGTTATCTTTTCCAAACACATTTAGGAAGAGTGCTTTGAAAAGATTGCTCTATCTGAAATTATCCATGGTATAATAGCATCGCACTTAATATGATTGGCCAAACAAATAATGAAAGCCAGGCCCTTATAAATGGTGCCTTAGTTAGACTAATGTCCCTGATTTATGTTTCTGTTTTTGTCTTTCACTTTTCAGATGAGAGATTTAGTTTATAATTGAAAACTGCGTCCACAAGTATGACTTTGACCATCTGAAATCAAAATAATCATATCTGGCTCTGAATAAGTCCCTTGTTTTCCATTCTCCCGTCCCTCATTTGCCATCTATCTCCATTCCCCTCTCTTGCCTCCTTTTTGTTAAAAACAAAGCTGATTGCTTTCAGTGTCAGGACTCGAGCTGCAGCCAAAGACAATCAATAAAATTGTACAATGGCACTATTGTTTATGAGAACGAAAGTTTCGATTTTCCTAAACTGGCACAACTTACTTCTCCCCTTCATTTAAAAAAAAAAAAATGAAATGGCAGTTTATTGGTAGAAAGGCCCAGTCCGTTCCTGGGGCTGTGGTCTAAAACCCTCGACTCTGGGGAACACATTAGTCTGCCTACAGCAGCTGGAACTTCAGAGGGAAAAGGAAGGGAAGGGAAGGGAAGGGGGGGGGCTTCACTCACTTGTTTTTGTGTAGAAAAGTAATAGGAAGTGGGGGCAGGAGAAAGAGAGATGGACACAGAAAAAGATGGCGACGTGGTCGAGGCCTAGAAAGTGGATCCATATGTTTGGAGGGATGTGTAAGCTAAGAGGCTAATGACAGCAGCTCAAGAAGGACATCATTCCAGATTCAGCCGCACCCCTCCATGTTTTTTTTTTGTTTTTTTAATGTTAGATGTGTTTACCTTGCAGGATTCTCTCTGATTTGATAAACGGCTGATGTGCAGAAATCTTTTTTCTTACTTTCACCCTCATCAGCTTAGCATCTTCGAATGGAATTTTTTCCCTATCGTATCACATCAGTGACATGGCCTGTGAGGCACTTGGCTGCATAGGAGCAGTGAGGTTTCTTGATTTTTTTTTTTTTTTTTATTTTTTTATTTTTTTTATACTCACTTCTACTCCAAACCAAACTCCACTAAATCAAATTTGTAAGATGAATGTTTGTGTTGTGAACAGAGTCAAGTTAGAGTGCAAGTTTTATAAAGTAAGATGGCAATTTTTGAAATATGGCTACATCAAATGGATCATCCTGGTTTCCCAGAGAAATGATAATGTTTACATCATAAAAGCAAACTGAAAGGAACCGGGGGGAGAAGTTCATTTTTACTACTTAAACACTGGCATGCTTTGATATGGTCCCTTTCAAATTTATTTAGGCAACAAATACTTTTATTCATGCTGTGCCTCATTTAGCTCAGATGAAGCTACATGAAGCAACTTGAAATTAAGAACACAAGTATATTAGAATTGCTAAGATTCAGGCATTGAATCACTACATTGCTCACAAAATTGACCCATAATCCTGAGAGGTTGCCGTGGTATTTTTGTGATGTTTTTTTTTTTGGGGGGGGGGTCACTAATGTGCCTCCATCATGTAGATTATGAATCAATAGTTAGTGCTTATTTGACTCATCTCTGAGAATCAATGCTGGAGAACGAAACTGAATGACATAAGCAAAATGACCTAAAAAGACTTCAATTCAATTTTAATGTGGCAAAACAGGCGTCATGCTTTGCACACGGCCGCCAGAAACAATAGCACTATTTGTTTTACCATCACCTTCTGCTAAGAGTGTCTAAATCATTCTCTGGGAAAAATGTGTGGTGCTGGTTTGGACTGGGCTATTATTGGAGTATGTATGCCTGTGTGTCTGTGTTTATTTACAGAGAGGAAAGAGGGAAAATGTCCTCCTATGCAGCCATGTGTGTCTGCATTTATCGGCCTGTTTATCAGTAACACTGGGTAAATGCTTCCGCAGGGGATACTGTTTCATCCATACTCCCATGATGATCAGTAGTTGGAGACGAATGCAAATTTGCTTTGAATTATTCAAATGCACATGGCAGCTCACTGCAGGGACGTGGATGCTCCACTGCCAGTGGAAAGACACGACGTGTCATCCTTTTTGGAGGCAGAGGGGAAATGAATCACATCCTCCTCCCCTCATGAGCCATCCATTCTCCCCCGTTCCTCTTACCAACACGGTTCCCTTGCTTGACAACAAAGTTTGTTGGGAAAAGAGCCAAAGAAAAAGGACAGAGACACACACACTCACACACAGACACTTGTAGACCAAATTGCCTTGGTGAGTTTTTCTACACTTTGTCGTGGCCTACTTTTAGGCTTTTCCAGAAGTGATTTCCAGCTCTGCTGGGCAGACTGCAGCATTACCCAGAACTGTCTTGGCCTACTAGCCAATGACATCACTTTAGGTGTGTATGTGTCAGAAAAGAAAAGTTACTTATGAACTATGCTTGTAGACAGATGGTCGATAGAAATTTGCCAGTTATCTGACACAGTTGCTTTTCAGAGCTTTGGCTCTTACACAATGAATTGTTTTAATTTAGTTGGAACTCAAGTTTTTGTAATTATATGTCACAATGGTTTTGTAGTCCTCAGAAAAGTGCAGCTCATCCAGGAAAGCCTGTAATGTTTTAGTATTATGGAACCAATAAGTTATAGGTTTACAATTTGGCACTATCATAACTGCACAAAACAACACGGACAGTTAAACACTTTATTATCGTGAAGAAGGTTTGAGTTAACACAAATTTGTGGTCTTAAACACTGGCTAAAAAAGGCATGTTTATGATGAAATGAAGATGTCTCCCAAAATGACCTGCTCCAGCTCTGATGGGGGGTCACTGAGGTGAGAGATGGCAACACTATTGAAGCTCAGAACGTCTTAATGGGGTCAGATCCATGGAACACGTCCAAAACACTCTCCTGGGAAGTATTCACAAGTCATCCAGACCAGATGTCCAAAGCACCTCAGCAGAGCTCTAATGTCGGCCTCAGCAGCTTTGTTCCCAGGCAAACCTTAACCTTATACTTGTAGCAAAGTAAAGCTGCAAAATGATTGGCCCAACCAAATGAGTTCTTTGGGTTGTAACAACACATTTCCACTCTCATAACTGTGATCTGCGCAGTCCGAAGAGTTGTGGCCAGAAGTGAGACACCCTACGTTCTTTTTAGGTTTCATGCAAACCTACATCCATGTCTAAACCTCACAGGCATGTGTTTGCTCTTATAAAGACCAGAAACCTTCCCTACAACATGTGGAACCCATAGTGGTTTCCGTACTGGTGTCACCAAGGAGCTGGTTTTTACCCTGGGTAATTTGGACACCTTCAAAGCAGAGAACTGTTCCATGCAGCAAAGGCTGACTGTTTTGTCCTGTTGAGTGTGACTCTGATAACTTACTTGTATCTCTAAGATCTTTTCTGGAATCATAGCTCGAACATCCACCTGCATGTCAGCACTTTCAGTAATGGTACCAAACGTGTACAAACAGGCGTGCATGCAGCCATATGTGTGAGTCCCATACGTGCCAGAAGACGGACACTTTCTTTCCAACTGCTCATTCTGTTCTTCTGATCCTCTGGCTTGATGTTATGTAGTGTGTGAGCGTGCTGAATCCTGCCCCAATTTTATCTGCATTAACACAACCTCAGGGGCACGAGTTCAGACCTCTGTGTTAAAAACCAAAAATCAAGCTACATCTCAATGAACCGAAACAGAGTTGTGAGAGATATTTTTAGATTAGAAAATAAGATGGTCGTGTTTTTAAGTGAATTAAAGCAACAGGGTGTTTGACTGACTGTAGTTGAGCTCACATACATTTATACAATGTACATTTTACTGTCAGACTGTGAGTATCTGGAAGTGGTCAGGCTGTATATCTTAGTGGTGCCATGTGTGTGGGTTTTCATTTACAGACTTCAGTTTGTGAGGGTTCATCCCCAAAGTGACCTCTTCCTCTTCCTCTTCCTCTGTGTTGGCACATGCCTCAGAAAACTGTCTAGCCACAGTCCATCCAGACCTAAATAAAGTCCAAATTTGCACCTGGTCTAGCCATAAAACGGTTGTTAGTGGAATGACTTTTGAGTAAGGCTCCAAACGACCTGGGCTGTAACTTTAAACAATGATGAATCTCTACAACAGCTTTGCAGCTATTCTCAAAGCAGCCGGTGAGTCTGCCAGTTTATTTAACGTATTGTTGCTTTGCTGCGGCATTAGAGGATCTGTCTGTGTGCAGAGGGCTGAATCAAACCTCAGCCACAAAAGACATGGGAAAAATCTGTAATTGTTCTCAGCTCAGGCCACTTAAACCACTTTTCAGTCCAAAGCAAACAGAGCTGTTTCGTCTAGTTTACGTTCTTATCTAAATTCTCAAGAATGTTGAAGACAGCGGTTCCTTTTGTACCTTGAAATAGTATCTACTCCATCATCACTGGGCGGCAGAAAACCAACCCCCCTCAAAAAACAAAAAAGGTTCTTGTTTTGGACGGTCCACGTTGACGATATAAGACTGAAGATCTCAGAAATGATCCAGTAGTTTTTATTTGTCTTTTCTGAGGAGCCTAAAAGCCACCTCAAACCTCCAAAAATATTTTAAGTCGGTTTCTGTGTATATGTGCTACATGCATCACTATGATATCAAACAAAAGTGCGTGTGTGTGTGAGTCTTGTCCTGTGGCTTGCGGTGTTTGTTGTTGCCCTTTTTCCTTTAAGCGCAGCCATAGTGAAGCACCAATGCATCCTAACCTCCGTCTGAAATAGCAGCGTGAGTCACTTGGGTGGTCAGGAGAGGCGGACTCACATGACGGGATGATTTTCCACAAGTCGTTCCAGATTGCTGACTCGTAAGAATTAGTAAGTGATCTGCAGACTGGGGAGACTTTTGAAACTTTAAGGTGTCTGCATGTTCTGTTTGCTTTGCCTTCTCACCTCGGCTGGGTTCGCCCGGCACACGGCTCCTGCATTTTGGACTCTATGTGCACCATTTTTCTGAATGCAGTGTGACTTTATGTGGGTGTTTGTTTGCTAGAGATCTCCATAGGCACCAAATGGCTCGTATTAGTTAAAGATAGGTCATATTGAGATTGACTTCGGTTAGGGTAGCAACAGTCGCCATGACAGAACCGGTGTCATTAACTGTGATCGTAGTCGTGGTGGCAGAGGCCCGAGTGTCTTGGCAGAGGCTCGCATCCACCTGATGTCCTCTTTCTCTCAGCTGTGTGTGCGTTTGTCCTGCTTCCTCTCTCCATCTGGTTATGCTCTCATCTCGAATGGAGTGTGACAGCAGAAGGGGAGTGGGGTGATTATACAGACTCCTGCGCCAGGTGTCTGTAAAGCATGTTTCCTGGTTTCTGCATTTATCTCCTCTCCCAGTGTGTCAGTGTGCAGGGTTCAAGCGAGCTCACTGGAATCAGGATAACATCCCAGCATAGTGCTGACTGTGGACATGCTCTTTTTGAACGTTGCATGTACGCTTTCTTATCTTCTAATAAAAACTTGTGAGGTCGAGCACACTTGCATCAAATCAAAGAGTGTGCCTCCAAATGTTTTTCCTTGATCTATTTTGGAAATTAATCTACTCTAATTTGTTAATTATTATTATATTAATATCAGTTTATCTGTAGACGTTTTTGATCATAGAGTTTTGTCATGAGTTATGGAGAGATGAATGTGATGAGGGATTGCCCTGTGATTTGAGTCTTTGACAGGTTACGCATAGTTCATAAAGCTACTTTTTGGTTTGGGCATTCACTTTTGTCACTTTCAGTTACCTTAAGGCCTCCTCTGGCTCCTGTTTAGAGTCTGAGTCAGCTAAATAGAACCGTCGGTGCAGGTTCTTGTTTTTTAATGTGTGTTCTGACTCATTATTAATCCTGACTTTTGGCTGCTGAAGAAATGTAGAAATAAGTGTGAGTTTCCACTGCCCTGACATGAAGGTAGTCCTTATTTGCTATTTATGAAACAGTTTTCCAGTTTCTGTGGTCTGTTAACACACACATTTGGCCATCAGGAATCAGTTGTTAGCTGGGTTGTGCTTTCAGTCCCACACAAAAAGCTTTTGATCTAGATTATTTGTGTTTTCGCTGGTGTTGTTTGGCGTGACTGTTGCTTTTCCCCGTGGAGCTGGGAGCACAGTCCTGCAGCATTGAGTGGGTTGTGTTTGGAGAGCTTGGAGTTGGCTGTAATTACTTTCATACTGTTCAGTCATAAAACACAATATCTCAACAAGTCTGAGGCTCAGCGGAGGGATTGCAGTTTAAGTAACACTGAACTTTGGATAATCTTTCAAAGCTTGTCGTGCTTCAACAATGGAGCAAATATGTTTGCTTTCATTTTTTTTCATTTGTGTATTTGGTTTGGACAGTAGCCGGCATCTGTGATGGTTCAGCCTGTCACTGTTGACAATGTGCCTGTTTGGTAAATTGTTCAACAAATTTGACATCCTCTCTCCATGCATCAGGTCTGTGGGTCTATAGCTACTGTTGGAATGCTATCGGGCTTCTTCAGACTCACCTCTAATGTGTTTACCAGGTTTGCTTTTCTTGTTTAACATTGTGTACAAAGCAGAAAGCGGGGCGATGTAAGTAATTAATTTTCTAAGCATATTGAGTCAAACAGAATGCATGAAAAGTGTATGTAAAGTCAGGGAACCCTGAAAAGAAAAAGAAAAAGAGGAAGAGTGTGGATACAGTTTTAGATGATGTGGAACTCTGTGGATAACTGCAGACATGAAGTAACACTGTGGGCTTTAATATAGATTTCTTATTCTTTTTATCCAGATGTGACCATGCTGTCCTTCTGTTTCCCTTTTGCAGACTAAGCTCCCCGTACTGTTGTTGGGCCGCTCATCTGACCTGAGACCAGGGGAGTTTGTGGTTGCTATTGGTAGCCCCTTTTCCCTTCAGAATACAGTGACTACAGGAATTGTCAGCACCACTCAGAGAGGAGGCAGAGAACTGGGCCTTCGCAACTCTGACATGGACTACATTCAAACTGATGCCATCATTAATGTAAATAAATCAAAAGACTTTTCCTTTAATTTTCTCTTATAAACAGATATAATAAATGAGTTATAACTTTGGTTCACAGTATGGCAACTCCGGAGGTCCACTGGTAAATCTGGTAAGCCTTTTTCATATTATTCTAGTGGTTAGACATGTTAAAAATCCATGGATTAATTTTCTATAACTGTGGTTCGATGTCTTAGGATGGTGAGGTGATCGGGATCAACACTTTGAAAGTTACAGCTGGCATATCCTTTGCAATCCCCTCAGACAAGATCCGACAGTTTTTGGCCGAGTCCTATGACAGGCAGTCCAGAGGTATTTTCTCCTAGTGATGGATCTTCTTAGATTCTCATGACTTCTCATCAATCACTAAGACAAAGTGTAGGATGTATGAAGCTGGGCAACGCTCCCATCTGGATAGTCTTAAAAATAGTCCAAGTCATTTCACCTTTCTTGTTTCTTTTCCTTCTTGATGTAGTCTCTTCATACGTGTTAAACATATTTTCATTTTTGTGACTCCATGCTCAGCATTACCTGCTAGGACTTTTAACACAGCTAATGAACATATATTTTCTCATTTTTATCCCACTCTCTATTTTAGATATGTATATACACCTATTATTTATTGAACGACTACTGCCTCTCAGAATTCTGGATTCAGACTTTTGTCTTTTTTTTCCTTTTTTTTTTAAGAAAAGGAATTTACAGTCAAATGAGTGCAGGAGTCTGAGTTGGACGTCCAGCCTTTACATTTGATTCAATAAAATACAAAATGATACAGTAAGACATGATCAAGATGAGACATCCTAGCAAAGGTAGTTTCACGTGTTGTCCATTTGCAGGAAGAACCGATGCCAAGAAGAAGTACATTGGTGTGAGAATGATGACCCTCACTGCATCGTAAGTTGTTTATTTTCATTCTAATTCTCTATCTGGACTTTCAGTGGGGAAAAAGATTAAACTTTTTTATCATGTTTTGACATAAGAAAATCACAGAATTGATTTGTTTCTTTTCATGAACAATGAAACAATGATCAGTGACTAGATTCTCTCTTCATTTTCTGACTGCCAGGCTAGCCAAAGAGCTGAAAACCCGACACCGTGACTTCCCTGACATCACCTCGGGAGCTTATGTTATGGAGGTCATTGCAAAGACACCAGCTGCAATGTAAGGAAGACACTCTACTCGTATAACGCCGAAAGAATTTGCGCAGTGAAACCTAACTGTAAATTTATTATTTTGAGCAGGGTGCAAATCTAGGCCGTCTCTGACTCTTTCTGAGCTCTGGGATGTTTTCGTTGGCCCTCAGCTCGACACATGTGCACTTAATTCGCACAAGAGTGCCGTCCCTCTCCCTGCAGCCTCTGCTTAGCACTCGCAGTGCGGACTGACGGTATATTTCATTTCCCCTCTTCTTCTTACCGTGCCGTGAAGTGTGCCCTGGCACACACGCATAGTCTCCAACACAACTGTCCGACTAGTATGTAAAGTCATAGCTTGCAGCGTGCCTGAAGTGCCTGGCCCTCTAAAACCCCCTCCTCCCACAATGGAAGCCCACTTAAATCAGCTCCCACCACAGCTCCAGGAGAGTGGGGTGTGGGAGACGCTGAGGTCAGCTGTTTCCTTCAAACCTCATGCAGGGAGGTTACTGGCTGTGCTGCGGTTTTACTGCGCCTGCTCACACAGCCCACTCCAGAGTGGTCTCTCTTACAAGGCCTCATCAGAGTTTACTCATTACCCAAATCACCCAGCTTTCTGAATAACAACATTTCTGTGGTTCCTTTTATTTTCTGTTATTTTCTAGGCTTTGCTGTTTTGTGCTTTTGATCTGTGTTGTGTTGGTTTACTTTGGAGTTGAGGTCTTGACCCTCTTGTTGGGAACTTTCCATCTGGAGCTGCTGAGAGTACTGAGAGGAAAACTGGGCTGCAGATGTGTTAATGGGCACTGGGAAGGTGACGGGAAGGTGTGGTGGCCTGTGCTCACATGTGGCTAAGATCGAGCAGCTGTTAGCTTTTCATACCACTGCTGGTTAATGGTTTGTTTGTCATAGGTGAACATGCACTGAGGTGTTTTCTCTGTAAATCACTTCAGATTTACTGCATTATCGCTAGAATTTTACGCAAACATTACATTTCTAATAACATGAAGTTCAGCCAAAGAAAGTAAATGTGTATGCCACATTACACTAAAGTTGTTTTTAACCTTTCCTGAAAAATTAAAGAGAGACGTTTTCATGAAATCATCATGTCATAATGTACTTTGATAAAAAAATTAAGTACTTTTCCTACAAACTTTGTAAGGCAGGACTGAACAGAGCTTTGGTTTGGGAATATTTTAAAATGAACTCAATGTATGCAATGAAATTCTTGGTAAGACTACATGGATATTTAAATTGTTGTCGTCTTGTCCGTCATTACTATGTGAATTATTGAGAGAATAAGAAGGTAGAAAGTGATTGTAGAAAACGTCTAAATGTATTAAATATTTCGAGCAACAGTATGCTCTCTCCATTGGTAGTATTACTATCCTCCTTTATCAGAAGTTGAATGTGGCACAAAAAAAAGAAGTTTAAACATAAAAAAATGTGGCACTCAACTGAGATATGGGGCCTGGAAATGGAAACAAGCCATTGCCTTTATCCAGGCAACATGTGCTTGCAATTTATCAAGACCTCAATAAATCATCTTTTTTTTGTTCTGTGCTCTAGTGGTGGACTCAAAGAACATGATGTAATCATCTCCATCAATGGCCAAAGGATTTCATCAGCAACTGACGTCAGCGCCGCCATCAAGAGAGATAGCACCTTGAGAATAGTAGTGCGCCGTGGCAACGAGGACGCCATCCTCACCGTTGTTCCCATGGAGATTGACCCTTGACCTTCCAGAAATCATACCGCGGGAGCTGGAGTTGGTTAAACTTGTCACCAGTGGACCTTATATGGAGAGGGCTTCTATTGAAAAAGGTTCTCCCTGTTGCCAGAGGCCCAGTGGCACCACACACCCAGGAAAATTCTGGCTTTGCCTTGAAAGGAACGACTGTGCAGATGCTCAAAAAAGCAATGCTGTACTTTATTTTTCTGCGTGTGCCTCAATTTTTAGCCTTTAATGCTTTGATCAATGCTACTACTGTTTGGTCACAAACTTAATAATTTTGTTATTGTTTTTATCTGCTTTTTCATCTTTTTAATATGGACTTTTGCTCATTCAGGTCTCAGTCAGGTTGCAATTTTAAGCAACTCAGAGGCTAAGTGAGCAAATCTGATCTGTATAATTGTTGTTTTTTTAAGCTAATTTTTTCCAAGTACTGTAGAATGTTTTTGACTATGTGATGTATACTACGAAGAAAATAAACGGTTTACTTACAATTCTTTTGAAAGTTTACTTTGCTGGCTTTTTCCAGTTCTTTCCATCTTTAAATTTTTTTATTCAGTTTATGACTTTCCCATTCACGCACACAAGCTTGGGTGACCAGGACATTTCATTCTTCATATGCATGTTGAGCCACACCTTAACCAGAACCTAACCTCATTATGCACCAAGGCTATGGTCCATATAAGCATTTATGATGAACCAGTGTTTACTCCAGAAAAATTCCTATAAAGTAGCAAAAACGCTTTCGCAAAAACTCTTTCTGAGCTCATGCTGATGAGTCAGTATTTTCTTTACGTGTGTGCAGACATCCTCTGCTTGTGCTGGTGCGCACACAGAAAAGGAACGCAAAGCCATTGTGGATCTGGTTTGAATTTGATTTTATTGCTTTCATACAGGCTCGATAGTGGTGTGGTGTGATTGTTGGGCCAGAGGCTGTGCGGGCTGACCTCAGAGACAGAAGTGTGAGCCAAAAGGAGATCGGACCCACAGTGCAGTGGTCACCGATTTGGGTCTCGCATGAATATATTCAATGTTTTGGAAGAGATTTTTGTTTGCCACATAAATTCTGGATGAATCTGATGAAACTGACCTCATGAGAACTACAAAACAGCTTAATTTGATCAAAGAGCACGTTAGCCAAGAGACGTGATTGCAAAGGCAAGACTGCATAGAATTGTTTGTTTTTTCCTTACTGTAACGTTACATAGTTTCCATGCAATGCATGCAAAGCTTTACACTTATCCTTAAAGTGCAGAGACTATTTAAGGCTGCCATTTAGTGGTTAACTTCCCATCTTTCACAATCGACTTGCAGACCATGTCTTTATTAACCACTGGATGTTTATCCTTTCTGCCTTTTTCCATTCAAATTAACCACATGGAGGCCTTATTAAAGAGAGGACATTTCCAGTGACGTTAAGCAACCCACATGTCATACAGTCAAATGTTATTTTAAGTGTCCAAAGGAAACTTAATTGAACAATTCTTTATGGGTTTAAGACGGGAATTATTTTTAAAAGATATTTGTCGTGGGTCATAATAAACCAAGTCATTGTGTGGATTTGTTGCTGTGGGCAGGAATAACCTCCTGTAACTTGTAGTTGCAGAGCTGAAGAAACCTCTGACTGAACATGTTTAACTGTTTGATTGATGTTAGATGTAAATGGTGCACAGTGTTTTCCAATATTCTGAGCAGCTCTTTCACATTCTTTTTAAGATTTTTTAACAAACTTCCCCTGGAGCTCTAGAGGAGCCCCTACTGCTTTCTCAATTAGTTTGTTAATTTGCTAAGAGTCACTAACTCAGACACTGATGCCACAACAAATAGTTATAAAGCTAACTGCACACTCCACCAAAGACTTGTAGAAGATCTACAACATCCAGTTGTATAAATTGAGATTTCTTAAGAAGCACATCGTGATCTGTTCAAGACAGCATCTGCGTTCATTTACAGGTCAGGCTGCTGTCCAGAGACTCCCCGGAATCTGGTTTCCTCCACCTCCCATCCCAGGATATAGATTGTGTTTTAGTTTGTTCTGTTTTTATTAAAGATTTTTCCTAAAACTTATAATATCATCTTTCATTTGTTAGATTCTTTTTGAAAGATGATTAAAGTAACACCCTGAAGAGTGACTGGGAAGCTGTAGATCCAAGAATAGTGTGAGCTTTGTAGCTGGGAGAGTAAAACATGACTGAACTGAAATGAAAATGCTTTGATTTACTTTGGATGAAAATAATCCAATGGCACAAATACAAATACAATAAGTTTAGGAATATAATTTCGATCAAAGGTCAGACGATCCAACATAAAGTTTTGACCAGAATAAATTTGAATTAAGAGTGACTGTAAGTGTTGCTGCCATCTACTGGTTTGGTGTCTGTGATGCAGTTTGCAATTGACATGCTCAACAACATTACAAATATTTCAAGCAGATGTTACGCTCAAACATTCAAAGTTGTTATTTAACTTGGCAATACAACAGACTCATAAACCATTTATTCCAACACGGCAAATCATTTAGAGATTACAGTACACAAACAGAACATCGCACAGGGCTGTAAGGTTTGCTTGTTAATGAAGTCATGACTGTCAGACTGCCAAGACCTGAGCTCAAAACAATCAGTCATACAGGGCATGGCCATATTACATCAACATATCTGGCCCTTGATGTGGACTGACTCCATCTCCAGATCCATGCACATACAAATGCCAGGAGTCTGTATGTTAAACATTGACGGAATAGTTTTATCTTAGTCTAAATATTGGATGATGATGTTATGGGATAGAATCTATATAATGGAGAAAAGTAATAGAGAAAACCCTGTGGCCATCTGCCCAACGGTGATTTAAGACTCAATTGAAAAACTAAGAAATATCTTCCAGTTTGTTGCCACTTTACTTTCTTTAATACAGTCCTGGGTGACAATTGTGAAGCCAGGAGGTGATTAAATCACTTACTGTGGAGCAGTTATTTCATTTCATCCAACTTAAATTGGCTAAAGAAGACTCCAAATGGTTCCAAAGGGGAATCAGTATCCTCCTGTTTGGGAGATGAAAGCCTCTCTGGTCATGTTGTGATGTCTGGGGTGACTAATGATCATCTGAGTGCTGATACAGTTGGGAAGACTTTGCCCTGCGAACCCATAACTCACTTTTTATTCACTTCACACCATCTTTTCCCTCAGACAATCGGTGCAGCTGGTTTATTATATTTTATGAGACTTTCTATTTTATTGAGACAACAAATCAAATAATTAAGTTTAAAAATCAGTTGTCTTCATATGTTTTACCATAAAAAGTATGATGATGCAAATCTGAGACCTATATGATATAATATTTAGCATGTAAGGACTCTAATATTTCAAAACATGAAGACATGGTAAAGCACAAATGTATAAAGAATATACAAAGAAAATATTTTATCACTTCAGTCTCATACATTGTAACCCAGAATATTATTTTGAACTGAAGAGTTTTTTTATTACAGCAAAAGAAGCGATTTATTATAGAAAGAAACTGTAAGGCATGCTTCTGTTTGGCCTGTTGCACTGCCATGTTGCTAAAACAGCGAAGAGGGCATTGACCACACATTGGCTTTGCGCAAGCCTTTTGCAGTTTGCAAAACTACAGCAGTTTATGGGTAATTTTGGAGTATTCAGTAGGCTTAAATGCACTTTGGGCTTTAAATCAGTATGCTTCAACATAATATTTTTGTCTGAGCTTACTATAAACAATTTGTGGTCAATCTTAATTCTAAAGTATACATACATTCCTATAGACAACAGTGAAAACTGTGATGTCGGATTGGAAAGCGTGCAGTCAGAGGTTGAAATACCAACCTGGGCATCTATCCAGTAAGTACATACACACAAATAGCTCCTATATGTTGGCTACTTATGACATTTTAATCAACGGCTCCTTTAAAATTGTTGAGGACATGAACTACTAATCCATCTATTTTTATTTTTAGTTAAAGGAAAATACACCACAAATTCAAAAACTAACTGTGGCATTTTAGAAAACATTTTCAGTAATAGTATTTTGATGATAAGATGTTTTTCACTATAAATGTTTATTGTTTAGTTTTTTTCATACGTGCTGCAAAACATTCAACATTTATAGCACCAGACTATGTCTAAACTATTGTATTAATTGGTTTCTTGCTATATAGGCTGTTGTTATTAAAGTTATTTTTTTTTCTGCTACTCTTCGACCTTGTTGCTTATTCTCCTGGCACGTTACCAAATTTAAACCGACTAACACGATCCACCGTCGCCCCCTATCGCTTGTTATGATTTCAAATTCCATCCTATCAAATTTGTGTTTGTTAACCTCTTCTGAGTCGCCGGACAGCCTTCCGGGTGCTGATTGGTCAGTTCAGTTTTAGCAGCGCAGTACATGGGGATCTTGCCAAGCATCGAGGAGGGAGGGGATATTTTAATGGCCGTCAGTAGCACTTGAAAATGCAAAAACTCCGAATTATCCTTTGTATTTAGAATAGGGTAGCTTCGGTTGTGTTTAAGTCGCTTTGTTTTGGTAAAGAGCATTGATTCGGAAACATACTTGGGTTAGATATGTGTTTCTAGTGCTGTTTGTATTCACTGAAAGGACTTTACCAGCTTAATTTGTGCGTGAGTGGGTGATCACTTATCAGGCCTAGCCGGCTGGCTAGAAAACAAGCGGACGGTTAGCTAGTCGCTGGAGTTGAACGGTAACTGTGCTGCTTCTCTATTACACTCTAGTGATTTTAGATGATGAAATACACGGTGAATGCATACATATACGCATTTTGCCATATTTTCACAGATAGATTTCCGACATAAAATGTCGCCAGATTAGTAATGTAAACAAGAGAGTTATATTAGCTTAGTTAGCACTGTTGAAGCTAACGGCTAATAGCTAACTACTTCACAGTAGTTAACTTTAGATGCAGGCCAAGCTAGTTAACACATGTTGGAAAGCACGTAACCTGTTTTAACAATGAGCAATGATGGATATTGCAGCTAACTCAGAGTTTTATATAAGTTTTTGAACACTTTCTGCCCGCTTATCTTCACAAACAATATATCTGAAGATGGAGCACGCTATGCTAACTTGCGTGCTCCGAATCATCAGACGATACACCAATTCATCCAAGCTCACATAGCTCATTGTTTAAGAATATACTATCTTCCATTTTCATTATAGGTTAGTTGTTTTAGTCTTTTGATATTGATAGATTTAAATGATATTTATGATTGGCACTATTGTTTATTGGGGCATATTTAGCTATATTTAATCATCTCTAAATTTCTTTGGATAGCTAATTACACGAATAAAGTTCATGTTCAAATTTTTTCTACTGTTCACTCTGAAAGTAGTAGCGAACTGCATGCATATTTCAATAGATCTGTCATATTGTATTTGGTAAAAGGAAACATTATCAAGCGGTGACCAGACAAAGCTCCTCCCAAAATAAGCTTGTGATAAAACCTGTAATATTAGCAAAGTGGAATACAATCTAACACTTAGTAGGAGAACAATAATAGTCGACTTATTTACCAAGCTACTTACTGATAGATTTCACTATAAAAATGGAAATCTGTTACTTTGAACATTTTGCAAGACTGCTTTAATGTTTATCTTGAAATGCATAAGTAGGGATAGTACTTTTACTCATACTATACTAATACTTTAAATGTGCTAGGAACGATGTAATTAAAGAAACATTTTGACATTTTATTTCCTTGAAGCAAAACTGCATTGAATCTCACAGCATGTTTTTTTTTCTTTATATAGATACTGCTTTGCTTCCATTTTAATATCATACAGAGAACGTTTTTGTGATGGATACATATTTTCATAATGCTTTGATGAAAGTTATAAATCTTCCTCTCTTACAGGGAATATGTAACATAAAGCTGCCAAAATGACATCCAGATTTGGTAAAACATACAACCGCAAGGGAGGAGAGGCTAATTCAAAATTTGAAGAAGTCTTTTCCAATAAAAAGCCCACTCTCACCACCAAATGGGGAGAGACCACCTACAAGGCTCAGCTAGGAGCCAAAAGGCCGATGTTAAAAGCTGATGTCTCTGAAGCCCCAAAGAGGCCCAGGCTTGAAGACAGTGATAGTGAAGAAGACCCATTTGGTTTCGACAGTGATGAGGAGTCCAAAACCGTGACCTCTCACAATGAGTCTGAGGTGAAAACCACAGAAGGGGACATAATGCCGACGAAAGCAGCACAAAGTAGAGCAACACTTTCTGCTGTGACTGCACAGGGTTCCTCAAGTGTTAAAGCCACACTCACAAGTAAGTTGTAACAACATAATAGAATGTAAAACCTAGCCCTAAAGTCATGCTGGGAGATTGCATTTGAGTAATTTTCCTTTGTTGTTACTCAGTAGCTTTCTTAGGATAGTTGGTGTTAGCCTGGTCTTTGTATGTAGCTGTGCTTATTGTACCTTTCCATTTTAGGTAAACAAGCCTCAGGGGAGAAGGATGTTAAAAACAACCAGCCCTGGTACAAAAATGCACCAGATGGCAATCAAAAACCTGCATGTGTGACCTCTCTCTCAGACGCAGTCCATTCTGCTAATCAGAACTTCTCAGTCTCTCAGAAGCCCGTTTCATCCTCCATTTATTTAGACCCCTCCCTTCAACTGTCTGTTGATGAAACAGTAGATGACGGAGAGCTCCAATCTGCTTCCTCTTACGATGGATTTTCATCAGAGGAAATGAAGTGTGAGGGACAGGAGCTTTCTACAGAGACTCCACCACAACCAGTGGACAACATTCCCCCGTCACCATTTACCCTCAGGTCATCAAACTGCAAGAAATACCAGCGGCCTAACCGGCTGAACAAAGCCCTATTTGAAACTGCTGAAAACAACGGCCAGAAGCCCACTGACACAGCGAGTGCCCAAGACAAACCCAACAGTGCCCTTTCTGCTGGTGCAAGTAGTACTGCTGCCAGTGCTAAAACAGCAGCCAAGCCTGCGGGCAGGGGTGGTGGGAGGGTGCGGGACTACACTGTTCTGCACCCCTCCTGTCTGTCAGTATGCAATGTCACTATTCAGGACTCAATAGAGCGGAGCGTTGATGAACTGGTAACCCCGGCGACTCCAGCTGACCTTGGAGACACTGGGCAGATGAAGAAAAAGTCCGATGCACAGCCATCCAAACCAACCAGGTAAGGGCTTGACGTATCTGCGTTGATAGATGGGTTGTGAAGATAACTGCTAAATATATCAGCAAGCCCAGGCTTGCTGATAAATTATACATGATGACAGTACCTTTTTTATTGGTTTTCTCAGTCCTCTGCACTTAATTCTGATCATTCTGGTATCAGAGGACTTTCCCCTCATTTATAGTCATCGAAGATAATTTAGTTTAATTTAGTAGAGTAAGTAGGAAAAAGATCCCACCGTAAAATGAACAGCACACGCATAAATCATCATCATGGTACTGCTTTCAATAGAATTGCAAAAAAAATGTTCTCACTATTCAGCCAATAAGCCACTATGAAGGAGTCAAACTTACATTTTAATAGCCTAACCCTATGCCCAATAGATAAGTGCCAGTAAAACCCCGTTAATCTGCGGCAGGAATTGCAGTGACTGCTTTATAGAAATAATCCTTTCTAAAATTCTTGATAACAATTAACATATCCCTAAATTAAAATGTTTTGTTTTAGGTTTAGACCAACGCAGACAAAGACAAGGAAGACTAAAGCAGAGACAAAGTTAGAGTTCTTTGGCTTTGAAGATAAAGACGGTGAGGATGATGAAGAGGGCTCAGAGGTTGGTATGGCAGGCAAGAGCAGCTACAAGATCAAGTACTTTGGCTTTGATGACCTGAGTGAAAGTGACAGCGATGAAGAGAGCTCTCAGGCCAAAGAGAAGAAGGCCAAAAAGGCAGCCGCAGCTTTAGCCGCTCTAAGCTCCAGCGTGGACAGTCCGCATACCAGCGACTCGCAGGACAGTCAGGCCAGCAGCAATACAGGTGGGCAGATGTAATGTTACCAGTCTACGCTTCAGCCATATTTCCCAAGACAACCACCAAAAGTGGTGGTTGATAACAGTTTATTTTTTTGTATCACCTAAGTTGTATATATAAACCTTAAACTCTTCCAACAGATGCTTTTGAATTCTCTGAAGACTACAGTCCTGGTGGCACTGAAGGACAAAAAGGGCGAGCTGGCAAGCAGAGTGACAAATCCAAGGACATTATTAGTGGATTTAAAAAGATTTTCAGTGGGCCCAAAAAGGTATTGACATATCTATTTCTGGGTTCTCTAAGACTTTTATGTCTTTTTATTTTGCAGGTTTTGTCTAGATATTTTTTTTACACTGGAGTTACATTGAATTTCTGTGGTTAATCAGCAATAGTCCAGCTCCTCTGACATTGCTTTGACAACTTGTGCTTTTTTTAGTGTTTCTGTGACATAATATCAAAGTTGTCTTTATATACTAAATCTGAGAAAGAGGAGTAACAAAGGAGAACTGGATCAAGTTGCCTAAATGGAAGCTGAAAGTAAATCTCTTTGGCTGGATTGTATGAAATGTAATTGGGTTGTTTAGTAGATATATCTGAGAACTTCAGGGCAGAATAATTAAGCCAATGGTTTAACATATGTCAGCAGTCCCAGAGGTAGAAGTAGGTCCAATGGTA
Organism: Menidia menidia; assembly: GCA_907169785.1. Classification (NCBI taxonomy): domain Eukaryota; kingdom Metazoa; phylum Chordata; class Actinopteri; order Atheriniformes; family Atherinopsidae; genus Menidia; species Menidia menidia. The sequence goes on from CAJRST010039999.1 coordinate 5,999,327, forward strand.
CACATGTTTGTGTGAAAGAAAGTGTGCCTTACCTTTGGTTAAGGATACATTTATTGTATAACTGTAATCTGCTCTGGCATATTTGTGGTGTTTTGCATTCAAGTTCCAGTTTTTGATTTGGAAAAAAATTCTCAGGGCTTTGGGTTATTTGTGATATGTCTTTTTAATTCTGTACATTTACTGATTCAACAGCATCAGTAGAGCTCTACAGTGCATGCATAATGTGTACTAGAGTGACACAACATGTCATTTTCAGTAATTGTTTTGTGCTGCTGGAGGACAATAAGCCTTCACACTCAGACTAGAGTCGTCATCCTCTATCAACACAAGCCGAGCTGCACTGACTGTTACTTTATAAGTAATTTAATGCATTGCGCCCAAGTTTTTTTTGTAATGCTGAGACGCAAATGTTTGTATATTTTCTTTTTATTCTACTGGGTCCTTGAATTTATTGTTTCATTGTTTCAGTCCCCCTCTAAAGCTGTATACAATGCTCGCCACTGGAACCAACCTGAGCCCGAGGAGATTCCTGCACCTCCACTGTCTCGATCTCAAACTGCTCCGGTAAGATGCTGAATATGGCTTTGGTGCGTTTCTGTTTGGGCTAATTGGAGACTGTCTTGTGATGTCTGTTAGTAAACACATTAACCTGTGGCTTGAGTATAAATTAATTCAGTTCTTCAACCAAGACTAGACATCATAAGATGCATGTAGACCTACTAGGTAATATTATGAAATATAGCTTTTCGGATTTGGCAAAAAGTACATGCAGATATAGTAAGTTTCCATGGTATACTCATCGACCCTGTTTAGTGTTTATACTTGTCCTAAACTGAACTTAAGAAGGGTTTGCACTCACAATGTTTAATAGTTGGAGCCTGAAAGTGTAAACATTGCTTTAAATTGTTCTGTTAAATGCTAATATTTAGTACAGTTTATTCACTTGTTTACTATTTTATGAACTACAATAATGGAAATAAGTGTTTGTTCAAGGAAAAGTAAAAGTTTTGAAAGTTGTTAGCTGTCCCTTATCTTAATAGCCGTCTGTTAACATCACTTATTAAAGATAAGTGGGACTTAACAAATTGTTCAGCTGAGCCAAACGTTGGACGCATGCCATTTAACTGATTTGTTGTCCTGCGGCGGGCTGAATTTCTTTGCCTTTTTCCTCCCATAGGCCGTACTATCGAGTAGCAGCAAGGACAGCAACTCCCACAAAGACGACGGCTTGTTCAAAGCCCCCCCGCCACCACCCAAAGTCATTAAATCAGAAACCATGCCCACACGTCCCCACCAGGATATTGTTACAGCACTCAAATGTAGAAAGGAACACAAAGAGGTAAGTTCCAGTCAAACTGAGATGAATATCCATTACATGGCCACAGGTGAAGGAGAGTGCGCTAGTTATTAAATGCTAGCTTGTGTAAATGTATTCTTGCGCTCTGGTGTGAATTAATCTCCACTGTTGATGCTCTGCCAAGCTTCTTCAACACTTTTCATGCAGGTTAGACTGTAAAGTGATGATTTTTAATTCACGTCAGGCTCATTATTGTTTATTTGAACCCTGCTGTGAGTTGAGGGTAGTGTTGGGGAGTGCTGCTGATCATTTAGACTCCCCCACAGATTGTGTCATTTACAGATGGGCCTTCTGGCACCACATCATGCTGTTAGCCACAGATTCCCATTCCCCTGAGCAACGGTTGATATCAGCCACAATTAGCTGTCACCACACACTGATGTCTCTAAGCACATCCTCCCTCCTTTCTCATGCTGAGCACATTTACAACATGAGTGTTGATACTAGTAAACATACAGAATCCTCCGCTGATCAATCCCAGCTCCACATACTGAGCTGTTATTGATGAACTGTATTAGCACAGTCAGCTCTTGCTGGTAATTGAACCACTAGATGATTTTACAGATGAGAGCAGCTCAATCGATGTTTTTGTAATTGTGTTTGCCTGAACTGATTGTGTCTCTGGACGAATGTTCTGGCTCCAAATTAGCTGTAATTAACCCTATATCCCTTCTAACAGTTATACACAGTGGTGCAGCATGTGAAGCACTTCAATGACGTGGTCGAGTTTGGAGAGAATCAAGAGTTCACTGACGACTTTGAGTACCTGGAGACAGGACTGAAGAGCAGTCAGCCACTTAACACGAGATGCCTTAGGTAAGTGTGAAGAAACACTCAGTCCAATTAGTTCTCCCTACAGATGCACACTCTGTCTGGCCTGATGTGAATTTGTTTGTCTTTCCTGCTTAGTGCCATGTAAAAAGTATTGAGTGCTGAATAGTGCGAGCACCTGTTAATTACATCTTATTTGCAAACTGATTGTTCCTTTCCTTTCAACAGAGTACCGTTTATGAATGTTGGTGTTTGAATAAACACAACATTCTCTTTCTCCACCTGTGTTTATCTCCTCTATTATTTCTTGTGTCTATTGGAATTATTTGTTGAGATAAAGTCAAAAGTTCTGATCTGTAACTGAGGTTGATGTTAAAAACTACCATATCTTGAGGTGTGACGGGAAGAATAGAAATGCAGAGAAACATGTTGTTGATGAAATCCACAAATGGTGATAAGATTGTGACAAGTGTTGTGACATCTTTTCACCTGCTTTCCTTAATTTCCAGTATAATCAGCCTGGCAGCACGATGTGCCATGCCTAGTTTTAGGATGCACCTCCGGGCCAGAGGAAAAGTGGCGCAGGTCTTCAAAATGCTCAGTGATGCTCCACAACATCCAGTCAGTCAAACCTTTTCTTTCTTATGTCGTATAAGTTTTTTTTTTTTTTTTTCAAATGGGAACATTATGATTGAAAAATTTAAGTCTTAAATCTTGAACCCCAGCTTGTAGATTTCTGTCTCTGTGCCAGAGAGAGCCATAACGCCCTGTAAAAACTGATATTATTCCTCCAGAACCTGGCTCTGTGCACAGCTGCCCTGATGTACATCCTGAGCCGGGATCGTCTTAACATGGACCTGGACAGGGCATGTCTGGAGCTGATGATAAAGCTGCTGGAACTCGACCAGGAGTACTGCGCTCACCAGGATCAGCTCACTGCGAAGGAAGTAGCCAAGGTCAAGGAGAAGATCAGGAAGTTGTGCGAGACTGTCCACAACAAGCACCTCGACTTGGAGAACATTACGGTAAGCTGGCCCTCATTAGAAAACCATGTCTGTAGCCATTTTTACAAACAGAAATTTAGAAACATTTCCCCGTTAGTGTAGAGAGCCTTCACCGGTTTCCAGATACATCATCTTTTCATCGGCCTCGACTGGAGAAATTCCGTGCCGTCACCACTGAGGGAGAGGCATTTATTATCGTTATTATCAAAATGTGGACGCATTATTCTTGGCACATAACAGTAGAAGTTTGGAAATGGATGTGAACATTGACAAATGACTTCATCTTGCAAATTCAGGAGGTCTTTGCAAGTCCGCAATTTATTTAATTCTTATGCTCTAAAGCAATTGCATCATATTTTCAGCCTAAATCCAAAGGATGACATTCTACGATCAAATTATCAATGCTACAAATTTGGCACCTGTGTTTCACAGACGGGCCACCTCGCCATGGAAACGTTGCTCTCCTTGACTTCAAAGAGGGCCGGGGATTGGTTCAAAGAAGAGCTGCGGCTGTTAGGAGGCCTGGACCATATTGTGGACAAAGGTATTTTGGCATCCTTTATTTTACAGGTGTGGGTTTGCGATTTAGTAATAGATACCTGAAATAGTCATGTGCATTCCGTGTCATGCCACAGTGAAAGAGTGTGTCGAGAACCTGAGCCAGGAGGATGATAAAGAAAACCTTGTTGCAGCTTTGTGGGGAGCTGAGAGGTGTCTGCGCGTGCTGGAAAGTGTAAGTAGAGTTTTGTTGAGTTGGCTTCTGTCTTTCCAATGTTCAAAAGACTAAAGAAAATGGTTCTTTTCAAAGATATCTCTGATTCATATCTTATGCCCAAATGTCTGCGCTAAACCGATAATCTATGCCATCATATTTGGTGTAGTGCATGTTTTCCCTAATTGATACGATTTATCTGTCGTTTTTTGCTCACAGGTGACAGTACAAAACCCCGAAAACCAGGCTTACCTGATTGCCTACAAGGAGTCACAGCTCATTATCTCTTCTGCCAGGTGAGACTTAGTTAAAGAGTTCATTCAGTTCATTTTGATATTTGTGCCAGTCATATTAATACTGAAGCAAATGGAGAAACTCCTGTAACCACCGTAGCACATGTCCATCATAAAGGGAGCAAAACTGACAAGAGAAAATCTCAACACAGTAAAAGAAAATCTCAACGTGTAATTTTTAACCAAAGGTCAGAGCTGTTTCTGGTGGCCATTCCAAGTTGTCTTTTCTATTCCCCCTGACTTTAAATGTGTTTTTCTTTCACCCCTGATTTTGAAATGTGAAATGTTCCGGGTTTATGGTCTTCACAATTACTCTTTTGTGGCGGTTATCAGAGCTTTGCGGTACTGTGAGGACATGATTCAGCGCTACAGCAGGGCGTTAAACAACAGCTCACTGTCATCGACGGGTGTCACGCTGCCCCACTGCAGCTTCAGCAACGTGGGCAAGGCTGTGGAGGACTGTATGAGAGCCATTATAGGGGTGCTGCTCAACCTTACCCACGATAATGGTACTTTCACTAAAACACCATTTTCTTTGGCTGTGGTTTTGCATAATTAAAGTGTTTTTGACGCGGTCATATTTGATTGATATCTCCGGTTTGTTCTCTGCAGATTTCAGCACACCTAATATTTTGTGAGGAGCATGAACAGAGGTTAATATTGATGTTGTGTGTTTTTTTTTTTAACTAGAGTGGGGCAGCACCAAGACGGGCGAGCAGGAGCAGCTCATTGTCACTGCTCTCAATTGTGTTTTACGAGTCCCGCGGTACATCCCACAGGAGCAGCGCTTTGATGTGCGAGTGCTGGTGAGGCTCCGCTGCACTCTTCAGTAACACACATGTCCACTCCATGTTCTGCCCGCTCACACTTTCTGTCCGAGTGTCTTATTTTTGCATTCTGTGGTGTGATTCAGGGTTTGGGCCTACTAATTAACCTTGTGGAGTACAGCTCCAGAAACCGACACTGTCTAGTTGAAATGGAGTACACTGTGGACGACACCTGTTTGGAAGACAGCCTGATGCAGCCTGCTGACCCAACGCAGGCAGAGACCGCAGCACACTCATCTGAGACTCAGGGAGACGAGGCTGACAAGCCTAAGCCCTCTGGAGCTTTGGCTGCCCTAGTAAAGGTAGGAACGGTGCCAGAACTAGATAGATTTGGCTTCCATTGGTGGCATTTGTTTTAAAGTAATCAACTGGAATGTTTTGCACATCTTGTTTGTATAAATGTCTTCAGGAGACATAGAAAGGAAACGGTTGAAAACGAACGTTTAAAAAAAAAAGATCACATCAGGGACTGCATAGACGGCTGTTTTTCTGAGGCATTTAATTAATTTTTCCCCTCAGTGCACAAAATACAAGCTGCACAATTAAATGATTAGCTAAACAAATGTTCATGTATGTAGTTGTGAACTTCTTGCAGCCTGAACATGAAGTTGGGCAGACGTGTTGATCCATAGTCATTTAATTAAGCTTCAACATGAAGGTTTATTTAGACTTTCTGCTTTTTTGAAATTTTTGCACAAGTTCAAGATTATTTGAACTAAAATAACTTGTCAAGCTTCAGACATGGAGTGTTTTTTAGTATAAGATGCTGTTGTCCCTAATCCTTGTTGGCATGGTATTTATAATTGTATCATGTCAATAGTATAAAATTGTCTCAAATTCGTTTGTTGTCCTCGGAGGCTAAAGCTGTTATCTTTCACTAAATAGCTCTTCCTTGAGAGGGAGCGAGCTGCCATCCTGGCTGAGGCGAAGACAGATGACCTCATCAGTGAGGCCCCCAAGCCGGCGCTGGACCAGAGCGGAGAGTGGCAGGAGACATCAGGAGAGATCCAGTGGGTGGCATCTGAAACCAACGAAAGCCAACCCGAAAAGAAAGAGGAAGAGGACGAAGAGTTGGACCTAAATAAGGGTAAATATTCTGTACAGATGTGCTTTTTTTCTTTTTTTCTTTTGTTCAACTCTGAATGTAGACAATTGTTCTTTGATTAGGAGCAGTTATTGCTACACAGCTAATTAGCGTTGGAGTAAATAACTACTGAATCCCGCTGGGTGAATTTAAAAATAAACTTACTTTCCATGCAGATTTCATGCACAGCCTTTGTTAAACTTCTCAGTGATGAATTTGATTAAAGTTTCTTTGTGGCGGAACATTGCAATTTTATTGGATTTCAGTCACCAATAACTTTCTTAAGTCATGATTAGGCAAAGTATAATGATCTCAAACTACTGCGGACCCTATTGGAAGCCTGTGTTTTTCCTGTTAGCTAAAGCCACCACTCATCTCGTTCCGCCTCAGTAAAACATGTGAACCATTATTTAGACAGCATGCTGGCTACATGACTTTGTTGTCACGATGGTGGATGCCAGTCCTCCATTAGTTTTTGCTGGCTCCGGGCCCACTCACTGAGGCTGGTAAACGTTAACCAAATCTGCAAATCGCAGATAAAGTAACTGGTCAGTTTTCCACAAAGGCTTTCTCAAAGATTATTTCTGGTCTGTGCAGTAGTCTGTTGGAGTAGCATGTTTGTAGAGAGCATGCAATAATGGAGATGAGCCTTTGTGTTGGCAGCATAAAACCATGGGCTTTTCATTATTTTGTATGTTGATGTGTGCTTGTTGATTTCCCAGCTCTACTCTACCCCACACCTGCATCTGTAAACCTTTTCCTTTCTCTCCCGTGTGTGCTTCAGCTCTCCAACATGCAGGCAAACACATGGAGGACAGCATCGCGGCTTCCTACACGGCTCTGTTACTGGGCTGCCTCTGCCAGGGCAGCCAGGTGAGAGCATGCAAATGATCTGGGTAATTTAGCAATCTGTTCTCACCTGGAGGCCTTCATGTTGTTGATCACCTGCCCCTCTGATGTCCTCAGATGAATGTGACGACTGTGAGAGAGCATCTGCCTAAAGGGGATTTCTCCATCATGACAGAAATGCTGAAGAAGTTCTTGAGTTTCATGAATCTCACTGTGAGTATGACTGCAGTAAAGACACAACTATCTGAATGCCACAATGGAGGCATATTAACAAATCTGTTTACTGAGACCTCCTTTAAGTGTTGTTCTCATCCTACATTTGAAACTAACTAAATAAGAAAAACAGATTCTCTTTAAACGGACTCATTCTGTGGAAGCATGTAATTGCAAACTAGTGAACCATGGCCAAAAAATGATAATGATAATAACAAATATTTTAGAGCAGGCAATGCTTTGCCACCACATTTTACTTGAGTTAAATAACTTTGAACTTCATCCCAAAGCGATTGGATGTTGCACATCTGAAATGTCCCCCAGTCTCTTAGTGGCTGCTCTGATGTCACTGCCTGCTTTACTGTGTCCTTGTGATAACAAATGTCATCTATAAATTCAAATTCATTAAGTATTATTAAGAATTTTAGTCCAAACTAAGTTATGATGCGAATTTTGGAGCCGTCTCTTCTAAATAAGTCAGGGCTTCATATTAATTGAACTGCTCCACAGGCACAGATGTGCGTTTTGCTCAGAACTGATGACTGGAACCATCTGCTTCATAAATATTGCCCTTAACAGCTTGGACAACCTCAGATAAATGTGACCACAGACGATGTCGGGAAGTCTTGAGTTTTTGTCTCAAGACCCCACGACTGCAGCTGGTTGTCATAGGACTCTCAAACTGTTTGTTTTCCTTCCCTCTCTTCACGCAGTGTGCAATGGGCACTACAGGACAGAAGTCCATCTCACGGGTCATCGATTATCTGGAGCACTGTTAACACGCAGCGTACCACAGAAAACTCCCTGCACATTTTAAAGGACTCGGGCTACTGTGGCCATCCACCTACCCAGAGGGAGCGACAAGGGGACATCAGAGTTGCTCTACCTTGACTTTATTCGATCCCTCTGATCTCACAGATTAATGCATATGTGTGTATAAACGCACAAATAGAAAAAATTCTCTCCCTATCTGGAGCACAGCCTGAACCAAAGCCCTGCTAGCTGACAGTCATGCAGATTTTATTCCGTTTTTTTCCCCCTACAACTTCTGCTCAAGTAACGCATTTAAAGTCAAATCCAGATTCTTCCTCCAATGGGAACAGGCAGATTCTGCCTAAATAATTCTGCAGAATGTCAGATAAGATGGACTCAAAGCAGACCTCTCTGTTCATCGTTCCAACAGCTTTGACAACAGGCCACTGAGGAGGAGACTCCTCTCGGCTGTCAGGTGTTGATTTCTGGTTGCGTAGCTGGAGTGTGAACCTCCAAATCAGATTTTATGGATCATTACATTTTAATCTCTTCTTATAAACGTCCAAGCCAAGGGTGAAATCATTGATCTGCCGGAAAATCAATCATTTTAATGGATGTTAGAATGATGAGTATATGTAAACCCTGAAGTGATTCTGAATGCATACATCCATTTACCCTCATGTTCACTGATCGAATGTTTAAGGGAAAGAGAATTTTTAAGCTTTTATTTTTATGTTTTTATTGTTCTCATTTAAAAAAAAAAAAATCTTTATTTTTCTGAATGTTTTAGCTCTCTTAATTCCAAAAGAGCATTTTCCTTTAAAATTCTGAATCCCTGTTTTAGAAATCAGGATTGCATGACACACTGACTATGCTGGGATGTCTTATGTGACTGAGAATGGCACTTGGAAATGACATGCTATGATGAATTTCTTTTGAAAGACCTTGTCACTCATATTTGTTTTATTTTTTTTTAGTTTTAGATAATTTAAATTTAGATAATTGAATAGTTTGTAAGTACTATATGCATTTTAAACTTACAGTTATAGCACATATGAATCACCATGATGGCTGTGCTTCGCTTTTACATTGTAATGAATAACTTTTGAAAATGTATTTAATTTAATGTGTTTTCCTTCCGTTGTGTAAATGCTAAATCTACCCTGTGAGATGTCATCTTGTTTTAATATAATCAAACCCATTACACAGTGCTCAGTGGCTGGACTTGGTTGTATGACTGAATTTTCTTTTTTTTTTTTTTACTTTGAAAGGCACAACAGTTATTCAAAAAACATTCAGTAAAACGGGAGGAATGGTTTTCTAGTTAAACTTAATTGAAGTATGGTTTGCTCTGTGTGTCCAGCCACATGCAGCTTTGTGTTTTTCCGCGTTGGACTACATGCATTAAGCTCCCGCGTATTTATTCTGCTGTGGTCTCATTTTACCTGTGATTATGCACCTGACCTCTGAAAAGCCTCCGTCGTGTACTGCTCACATGTACGATCACTGAACTGAACGACAGCCATACCTGTACAAACATCAGTTCTTTCTGGTTTGTAGGGCTGCAGTGAACATAACTGCTACTGTGTTTACTGTTAATTACTTTGCAGAATTTTGGTCTCAATGGACTCTCAGAATGTAAATACTCCTGTACATAGCAGTTAATGGACATTTAAATATTTAGACTGCTTTTTTGCCCCCACTGAAGCTGATATTTTTATTTTATACAATATTTCTGAGTTGTTCCAAGAAACAAAAGTTGCAGGAAGAGGAAACAAAATGTTTGTACTTGTTTCAAGGACATTGTCTCTGGTTACATGTAAATAGTTGTATCTCAAACGGGAAAAAAATTGCTACTTTCAGTACACTCCCTGTGTGTTTTCCTTCTTTTTTTTCTTTCTTAAATTTTTGTAGTTTAAAGTGTTTTTTTAAATTGTTTTTTTTACTTAAAGCAGTTAGAACCACATACTTTTTCCTTTTAGCATCCGTGCATGCTGCAGCCTCTGAATGCTCAGCTTTGTCCCTGCTTGTTTCTGTGTGTGCGTGCATCAGCCAGCCGTACTTGCTTATCTGACAAACTGCCTGGGATGGAGTGAGAGTCCAGATTGCCATCCGCATACTTAAGCGCGCACAGCAGTTTAACCGACAGCATAATGGAAACAAAAGATTCTTGTTGCAGTTGCGAACTTCCCAAAAAAAAAAAACCCCAACAACCTCAGAATGTGGGTAAAATGTCGGGAAAATGCTGACTGGCAACAAAGAGGTGACCGGCTGCAGCTGTGCTAACAGTGATACCACCAGGAAGAACTGACAAGACAGCAGAATATCTAGTGGTAAACATTGCACAGATAGTATGTAATTATGTCTTTATGTCTCATCGCCCAACATGCAAATGCATGATTAGACTCGGGTGGAGGAGCAGATTTAAATTCCAAAGCGCATGAGGCTTGAATATAAAGGACTGGCATCTATGTCTTTCATCTGCCTTTACTAGATTATACATGGCAGGGCCTCTGTTGTAGGAAGTCAAAATGGTCCACTGGAATAATCAATGTTTTGGAGAAGTGTATGGGCAAAGCAAAGAGAAAGCACAGCTTTTTCTGATAGTTTAACAAGATTGGTAGGCTGTCCTCCGCTGCTGGATAATGTGAGCAGGGGAGAGGAGGATGAAGAGCACAGGGGATTAACACTTCCCACCTGCCAATCCGGAGCTTTTCCTTGAAGCTGCACGTCCTGAGGCGCAGAACAACAGATTTCTGCAGCTTCTCAGCGTTCATCCTTTGATCTCTCCGTCTCCGGCTACGTTTTTTTTTTTTTCTTCATGTTTCCACAGTGCTCTTGTCAGCTGTTCCTCTCCCTTGTTCACATGATTTTTTTTTGTTGTTGCTTTTTTTTTTTTCATAAAACAAGGACCATCTTCTCTTTTTCTGTGCTGTTTCATAGAAGAAATCCACATACAAAAAAATGAACTCTTTGGCCTCGGGTGACTTTGTTTGATGTTTTCTATCCTCATTGTGTTTTGGAGAATAAACCGAAGTCACTGACATCATGCTGGTGAGGAGCCAAGACCCTTGATGCCACTAGGTGGTGTGAGTACTCAGCTACTGACCACAGCGTCTGAGTGGCTGAACACCCCAACATGTTTTTGTTCCACAGCATGCATGCACGTATCTTCTCATCAGCAGTGTTGCCCGCTGATTTCCCCTCCAGCTTCAAGCGCCGTGTCTTTGGAGAGATGAACGACGCAGTGGCATGCGCGCACATTCATACATCCCTTGAAGATTTGGTGAAACATTTATGAGGAGGCTGCTCCGCTGACCACTGGCGCCCTTATGTGCCTAAATCATGCTGTCACATAAAGGAACCGGCTTCCCACTTGTGCACTAAGACATGACAAACGCATGCAAACTTCAGGCTCTGCAGCTTTGAGTGCTTTTCAAGGCAGTTATGAAGTTTGTGCCCTCAGAGATGTTAAATCTGTATAACGGCATTTAATTAGTGTGTTTTGATTTATTAAATCCTTCAAAATATGCACACTCTCTCCCTTCATCTTTTTATATAAAAAAAATAAACTCGAGATAAAATTAACTGGTTCTGATTTCAGGCAATTTCAGGGGAAAAAAACGACGTAATGTCATCAGGATCAACTACAGGGCATATTTGGCAGTATGTCAGTATTTAATACTTGGAAATGACTATAAAGTTGTCTGGTTGTCCTCACAGGAAAGGTTTAGTGGCAACTGAGGCTACAATGATAATAGAAAACCCGATTATACACTTGAAGTCATGAAAGCTGATATGTTCACACTAAAGCTGTAGTGTTAAAGTTAGAAGTTGCTTATTAGATTTTCTGGGTCTCAGCGTTTAAAATCAATACAGAAAAAAAAGTCCATACTGCATGAATGTGTCATGAGCTGCAATCCTATTTGGTTCAGGAGGTAAACATTTTAAAATGACAGGATTTGTTGCTCAGTCTTGGCACGCCAGTTGCTTGCAGGTTTTGTCAAACAGGATAAAGAAATACATTTGTTCGAGCTGCTATGTTGCAGATTTTGTGCTTCTGTGACCCGACCACAGTCATTCCTCAACTGACCTCAAATAACCACCTTCATCCACCTGTATAAAAATGTGCGTGATACCGGGTGCATTGTGGTTTTCTGCAGGGGTTTGTATTGTTTGAGAGCTTACCAACTTATAAAAATAATGCTGTTTAAATGATGTAATCTCATTGTCTTGTATTTATTCCTATTAAATGGCTGTTATGCTTCATCAAAGGTATGTGCATCATTGAATTCTTAGCTGTTTATCCGATTAAAGTCTACCGAAAATTAACCAACTCTTAATCAGATTATTTGTACAAAAGCTGATCAGTTATATCTTTATAACAGCCTGGATTATTTACAGTCGAACATGAATAAAACACTTCTATTGAGATTTGGCTCTCCTGAGAAAACTTGATCATCAATTACACATTTTTTTCTTGCATTTTTAAATGCAGAAATGTTCATAATTATCTTTGTTGTATTTTTATATAAATATATTAAACATATCAATATAAATAAGTTATATATAACATAATATCTTACTGTAATATTTATAACTATGATATATAGCTTTGGTCATGGTGCCGCGAACAAATGAACTCTCATTGTGGTTACCTGGTGACTCATTAGGAATTAATCAGGTTGAGAAAAGTAGGTAGTCTTTCAGAACTTAAACTTCTGAACTCTGTCAAAGTGGACATATCAATCAACAGTTCAAAAGTGATCTTTTTCATCTTTAACACCACAAAGAACTCCAAATCTTTATTGTTCTATGTTACAACGATGAAATGACTGAAGCTATAAGAATAAGCACATGGAATGAGGCTGAAAAACAGTAAAAACTGATTATCAACCGTCAGTGTGTTTAATTCTGTATCTGTAACTGCCAAATTCATCAATTGTTATACTCGTTTTACACAATTTTCTAGAGAGACATTTTGAAATGATAATGGCCTGCAGTTTATATAACCCATTCTTTCATATTCTTCATAACTGCAGGTGTTAAGTAAGCCCATTTTTCAACATTATGAACACAACATGAAAGCAAAAGGTTCAACTAATTAACCTTAGACAAGGTGCCCCTGGTAATTTGAAAAGATTCCAGGTGATTGCTGTGAGCATGAAAAGCTGTCATCAAAATAAAACGTGATTAGTTAAGAATCTAGTATAAAGTATTACACTCATTGTCCTTGTTTGCAAGCTTTTATCTAACTAGTATGTATTCTGGTGTGGGGAGATTCTATTGAACGAGACTCTTAAGATATTTCTGTGATGTCTGTCCAGTTTGACACGCTGCTAAAGGAGAATGAACTCCAGCAGTAATTATTCTTCAACCGACTAGAGGGAAATCAAAGCACTTCGACCAGAAGTTCACAATACGTGCTGAAGCAAAGTACAAAGAATCACAGCAAGAAAACCAGATCGAGCAGAACCTCAAACAAGAGTGTGAAATGAATCTACAAATGTGCAGGTTTTCATTTTCTGAAGCTTAAATGATTGTGCAACCGTTAAGACAAAACAACCGACCAGTTGAATTGGATTTCTTTTGAGCTTGTGGCCTTTTATTTGTTAGTCAAAACAGATTATGCTATCGGTTAAACGATGAGGCTGAGCTGGGCATTTTTTCTCGAAAAACACGGGGGAATCAATCCCACTGTTAGCAGAATGGGGAACCTGACTACGAAACCTTGGGTTGTGTCACTCCAACTACAAAGAATTTATTCAAACAGTTTGTCAGTTTGTCAGAGTAAGCGCAGCCGACTGCCACAGCACACTTTGCTTTGCACCCTAAATGGATGCACTCCCCCCTGTCTTGTTTACCCTCACAAGCGCACACATTTGCAGGTACACACACTGTTGGCACATTAAAAGATAAACATGGCCCTTCGAGCACCTCCCAATAATAGCTGCAAAAAGAAGCACCTTTGTCGAAGCGCATTGCAACGCACCAGACTCGTAAACATCCCCTCAATATTTTTCAGATTCTTACAAAACAGAAAAAAAAAAAAAAGAAGCTGTGCAAACATCTCTCCGGCTCATAAATGTGAAGGGAGCCGCTCATGTGTGATCTCGCCCCTTGAATCATTGAGTGGCAGGGCAGAAAGACTCTCCAGCCCATCTGTATTCCTGGTTGTGCGTGACCTGCACTCTAAGGGATGGGCTTTGTCCACAGGCAGCCCAGATGAGGAGCAGAGTGGAGTGGTAGTATTACTACCCCACACTGGCCCTGCCTCTTGCCGTCCCCCACCTCGGGGCTCAGCCGGGCTCACGTCTGCGGCGGCCGGGCGGAGCCTGGTCAGCGTTTTGTGGGGTCAGAGATTTTTTGGTCGGAGTGCTGTTTTTTTGTGTGTGCATTAAGGCCGGAGGCATGTGAGTGCTGTATTGTGTTAGCATGCACGCGTCTGAAAAGCGTCCATTAGGTTGTTGAAATGACCGCCCATGGTAGCTCCTTCAGGTGATCTCTTGCTTTTAATTGGAATGCTCATCTTCATTCACCGGCACGCGCAGGTCTGCAGCTCGATGTACAGATATGCTGCACATCCTCACACCCTCAGACTACACATTCCCAAATCAGCAGATGGGTAATAATCAGCCCATATTTCCATTAGCGGTTTGATTTATTTTGATTTCATTGTGTCACAAATCTAATGAAAAGGCTGTGTTTTGAAGAGATGCTCACACATTATCTGCGGATATTGAAACCAGAGTCTACAAAACCAAGGCAACCGCACCAGGAAAGAGAATATATCACGGGTAATTACAAAATTACTTGCCAGAACCATTTATTCGTCCAAAACCTGCTGACTATCTTTACTAACTGTATTTCTGAGGTATTTTCCATTTGTATTTGTATTTGATTTATCTGTAAGAAGTAAAATCCCTATTCTTGGTCTTGGTTCTCACAGTTTTGTTGGACATTATCTTTGACACGTTACTAAGGATGTCTCAACCATCTTCCACTTCTAATATATTGTGTCTGGTGCATACTTATTAAGACGGTACAGCACAGTGGTTTAATACTCGGCAAATTACCTCTGTCAATTGGGACTTATTTCTTAAATGGGCACTCCAGTGATATAGTGTTACACTGCTTTAAGTAGGAGACACATCTCATTCATCAAGCTCCCAAAACACTAAAGGTTACAATCTAGAACTGGCAACGGTTGCAGCCAGAAACTGAATAAAGCTGAATAAATGTGTAAATTAGGTGTTACCTTCTATTAATTTATGTAAAAAAAGAAATCTGCTAATGGTGACCCCACTGTTCTTCTTTGTGTGTTATTTTCATCAAACACTCAGTGGGATTCTGCAAAGGTCAGGGCTCAGACATGATAGTTCAAACTGAGCTAAAAATAATGATAATTATTATTCAGCTGTGATTGAAAATGTGTTGCATTCATTCAAAGATGCTGTCAGCTGAGAGTACGTGAGCGGGTCATGTCAGCCATGAAAGTGGCTTTTGAGACATTCTGCTTGTTCTCACCACAGGGGTTGTTTGTCTTCCTTTTTTCTTTTTTTTGTTGTTGAAAGATTTGGGTTTAGACAGTAGGTTCCTTCATATGAAGCCAGTTTAAGATCATAATCCATTTTACATCTGTTTTTGTCTTTTGTGTAGCAGGGATGGCTGTTTCCTACTGTTTAGCTATTAGTGTCTCACTTTTCAACAAAAAAACATTTCATGATGATGATTTTCCCTTGGAGGGCACTACAATTTTAATGTAAAATATCTCTTGTGAAACCTCAGATAAAGTCATTAAGGACATCATTTTCCAGAGCTATTTGTACCCTACTATCCTGCCATCTCTGCTATCATCTTTTTTCACTACTTAGTTTTCTTTTTTACTTTGTCGGGTTTCTTAAGCTGCTGGAGTGATTATGTGCTAGTGTGAAGCATGGCCCAAAATAGTAGAGGGCCCCCAAATATTAGCAGTATAAGCTTCTGAATAGAGGTTGAATAGCTCCTTCCTTTCCAATCTAATGGCCCCTGTGATACTTCCCTGGAGGTTGACACTTAGTTAGACAAAACGTCTACTGCAGCTTGGACAGATGTCAAGGCGAAAAGGGTTTTCTCCACTAAAGTCATATTGGATGGCAAAGTTTATAGTAGTAGAATACATCAGAGCTTGTAATATCTCCCAAGTGGGATTACCTTTATGACCAGTCATCTTACTAACACAGAAAGAAAACCTTTCTGCTGGAGGTGAATGTAAGCAGGTTGAGAAAGAAATGGATGTGTCCAAATATGGCGGATTCTTTCTGTGTCAGCAGCAAGCAAAACAGAACTGAAAGACACAACATTTGCATTATTTCACATAATTGAATCTCTGAGAATAAGTGGTATGGACAATGAGCTAACGGATGAATCTCTTTGTAATTGGAAAGGCATTGACATTAATCCCCTCCTGTGGTAGGGTGCTCTGTGAGGCCCCTTTGCCTCAGAGAAACACTGCGGAGAACAAGCACAGACTTTCTCTAAGCTAAACCTTCACTGTCATTACAAAGACGGTAAAATGCTTTCCTGGGTTTGACTTTCCTTGGAGGTAATAATGCGGACCGTCACACCTCCCTAAAATCCAGAGCGGTGTCAGGTTGTGCTCGAACAAAGCAGTGTTTCACAGCGGCTCAGAAAAGGCTAAAAACAGGTTTTTTATGAATTGAAGATTGCATTTAAAGTTATTGTCTGCTGTGGAGCCAGTTTTTCTCTGAAAAATTGAATCGTTGCAGCACGTATGGTGAAGGTCTAGAGAAAGAATCTTTTCAGAGCAAAATGTGTGAAAGAATTGGAAATGGAAAGTTGACATTGCCACAAAACACAGGGCTGAAATAATATATGTTTTGCAGTTTATAGATTTCAGCTTTTGGCTTGCAGGTGAGTATATATTTTTTCAATGATACAGGATGAAGTAAAAAAATGTCAGGACAGCAGTCCATGCTAACTGATCTTAAATCAAAATGTTGTCACAAGGATGACATGGCTATGATAATTATTTTTCAATATGAGTCCACATTCTATTCAATATGAGGCATTTAAAACAATTCTAAATAAATGGCAAATAGAATGCTGTTAATTTATGTTTTTCTAGTTTCTCACTGCTTCTCACATACACTTCATGCCATGTCTTGGTTTATTCAGTGTGTCACGCTACACAGTGCTCTTCACTATGGAAGAGCACTGGATGGGGGAGCTTGGGGGTCCAAGTTTTACCTAAGATCACTTGCACATGCAGTCAGAGGAAACTGATATCAAAGGCTCTCCTTCCGGTGGTCCGACAACTGCAATTACTTCTGGGCTGCAGCATCCCCAAAAAGAAAACTGCAGGTGATCAGGTTAAAAATTCTTTGTTTAAATTTGGATGTTTCCTTTTTCATACATAATGCAGTATCAGCGTAGGTTATTTAAGGTCTGCCTCTAAAATCTGTTTCCAATAACCAAAGTCTTCTCTCATGAGATTCTTAATAGGCAACTCTTTTAGACCTATCATCGTGATCTATTGGCTTATGACTTTGTCTCAGAACCTGGGAGATCTCCAGAGAATTATTGTACATGTACTTATTAGTCTCTTGGCAACCAGTTGTAACACTGCAGTAATATAATAGCCTGCCAGCTGTACAAATTTGTGCTGTTGGCTCCAACACATATACGCCTTTTGAAAATTAGAATTCACTGTCTGTCTCCTTTGTTTTGTTCAGTATTTTAAAGGGAAATGTTTAAAGGTGGCATTGACGTGACATTTAAAGTGTTCAGGCAATCAACCGGCCAACTTATCATCATGTCATCTACATATGCACTTTGGTCATTGATTGCTCATACTTGAGCCACAGTCGACAGAGTTATGAACCAAAACACAGACGGAAATTTGATGGTCCTGTGTCGATGACTGCTCTGGGATTCAGATTCAGTGTGTCCTGGGGGATTCAGCAAAAGTCTCAAAGGAAACTGGTGGTTTTAAAATCCCAACAGGTGTGAACAGATGGTCAAACAATAATTCTAGATCCGGGTTCCCACAGCAATAGTTAAACAAAAAATAAATACTTTTAAAACAATGTAAATGAGGCAATACAAGGAGTCAGCAGAAGCCACCAAACCAGAGAAATAACAGGATTTCTTTCAGGTGCACAGCCAAGCATGGATTGGATCAATCAGCCATGGAGAGGAAGCCTAATTAGCAAAACAATCCTAAACCCTCTAGTCATAGAATACCTGGAGCTGTGCAATCTGCCCACAAAAAATGTTTCAAATTTACAAGTAAGTTCAAAGCTATGTTTTTAAAATGAAACATTTTTTTTGTCCATTTTCACAAGAGCAGATTTCGGTTTCCACAAAAAAACTTTTCAGTTTTGACTTTACTGAAACTGAGGAGTGTTCCTTGTTAAATCACCTACCAGTGGATGGGTTGCTGGTTTATTTCCAGGTTGCACGTCCTAGTGTCCTTAGGCAAGACACTGAACATCATGCTGCTTAATTAACCACTGAAATTTGACATTTTCAGCAAACATATGTTTTTACTTTTAGCATTTCAAAAATGGATTGCAATTCATATCAAGTGGCAGCAATAGGTCGAATATGCACCCTGCATCCAAAAGTAGGGGTCTTTCTGACTAGAGAAGGACCAATTTCAATCCCTAATGAGGGTGAAAATTACCATAAGAGGTACACTTTGTTTGACAATTTAGCCAGCTAGAACTATATTGCAGACTGGTAGCACTTTTTCTCAATCCTGACATAAATATGATAATACATGACTGAAAAGTTCTCTACTTGAGGCTTTAAAGTGTAGTATAAAGTGTAATATACATTTTATGGAAGCTTCATTGTGGGTTCTCCATTTTTATGCTATCACCAATGTCATTATCTGTTCATAGGCCAGTTAACGTTGACAAACCAGATTAGTTTTTTCCACCAAAAAGATGATAAAACTATTTATGGTAGTCAGAGAGAATCTGCATACTTGTTCTTGGGTAAATCAATATGAGAAATTACGTTTTCATTTAAGGTAAAATGCCAGCGCTGATGAATAAAAACGTAACCAATTATAAATACATTTAGTTTTAGCGTGTGACAAAACACAATAAATGTTTGCAAAGTATGTATCAACAATAAAATGAGACACTTGGAAGTTGCTACACCTAACTATGTACAGAAAAATAATGACTAACTTCTCATTTACATAAAACTTGTCACTGTAACCCTTTTTGGGAAACACAACGAACAATATTCCCTCCTCTTCAAGGCTAGTGGCACTCCTGATATGCGCCTGCCACAAAAAGAGGAGAGAAAGAAGGAGCTGAGGAGGAAGAGGAGAGGGACTGGAACTTTTTCCTTGTTAGAAAATAAGATGAAAATAGTAAAGTCCCTGAGGGTGGGAAGTTTGCTCTTCTGCTTTTAACAAAGGACTGCATAGATGTTTTTTTTTTCTTTTAGAGAGTGCAATATATTTTCGTTTTGCCTGAGTTGATTTGCTTCTGGACTGTTAAGGATTTTCGTAACTCTCTTCGCTTATTCTCTGAGAAATGTTTTCTTCCACCACCTTGTTTTGGATTTTGGATATTCCTCTAAGCTGATGACATTTGCTCAGTAGCACTTAATTCCCTGTGAGAACTATGACAATGTGGAACGGAGAAATCTCTCCCTTCTCCCAGGGGTGGCCTCAGCTTCCAGCTCCACGACAACAGCTGAGCCTGTTTCATGTTTGTGTGAGAACGTGCAGGTTTTTAATTTTTATTTCAAACCATATAGATTACTTTCACTCTATTCGAAGTCATCATCATTGCTCTAACCTGCTCACCCAGGTAAGGGAGAGAGGATTCTTCATTCAGCACAGATACTTTGGGGTTCTTGTTTGCTCGGTAGACCTTGAATGTGGTGAAAAATCATGAACTTCAGAAGCAGAATGCTACGAAGAAATGAAAAATTCAACAGATCGCATGAGAGAGATACTTAACTGTCAATATTAAAGCAAAAATTCTTTATAATTAGGACTGACTCATCCTTATTTAATGCATGTTTGCCAGCGGTGGTTCAATTTTGGAAACACGACTGCGGTTTCTCAAGGCTACAATTGAAATGATTTTATGTTTAATTAGTGATGTACAGTACACCTACCCAGAGACAAAGTTATGAACGTTTTTAATTAACGAAACAATGTAGATGTGACTTTCATGAAGTTTGTGTTTATGATGTTTGGAAAACAATTAAGATGAAAGTTCTTAGGGAGCGTGTCTCTCTAAACGTGCTCTTTCTGATAATCTTCCAATAACACTGATAAAGCAAAACTAATGATTTTTTATTTAACCTTCTATACTTCCCTCTGTTCTTACATGAAACATTCAGTTCGAAGCCAAGGGACATAACGAGAAGGCTTCTGTGTTATTCAACCTAATTTCTGTCAGTGATCACTCAACTGCCCACTCAGAAATGTATCATTGGAACTCAGTCTACATAAAACATTATAACAGAAACAGTGATGTCATTCTCTCCAGCAGTAACTGAACAACTCAATAGACTGCGATACAGTTCAGAGGACATGCTGTGTCTGAGTAAAACAATTCTCAGTTTTTGATATGACAAACAGTCAGTGTCTCGGTCTCATTATATCATCGCTTCACCTGTCAACATCACAAGCCTCACAAATCTCTCAAAATCTCACAAGTTGCTGAAAGTCGACCTGGGAAATGTAGGAAGTCACTGGATGAAGCAACTACTGACGTGAATTTTTTTTGTTAAAATGGGAAGAAAGTTCAAGACATCCAAGAATAAATTGAGCATGACAAATGTGTGGCATGTGGTACTTTCAACATACTGTCATCCTCTGCTGTGAGAGAGATGAAATAAAGCTTGCATGATGCCGAAAATAGAAGAGCTGGATGGATGAGGAGAATACTGTCAAAACTTATTTAAAGTATGTTTTGATATTTTCAAACATGCTATTTTCATCGCAAGTAGATTGAGCCACTAAAAATCGACTATACATTTTGGTTATCACATCCTATTACTTCTAAGACAGTGTTAAGTGCCTCCAGTGACATTTAAAGCAGGTCTCATCTCCTTATCACAGATGCTGTTAGAGTTCCTCCTTCTTTCCCCTGTTTAACACACATGATGTGTCATGTTTTTTTTATTTTGAAAGTATTGTGTACTCTCTATGTCCAGGTCCTTGACCGTCGTGTCTCAGTTTGGTTTTTGTGTCTGCGGTCCATATGTTTTGATATGAAGGTCATTGCTTATTCTGTCTGTTTGCTGTCTGTTTACTTAAAAATGACATCATTCTGACATCTGCCTTCTAACTGAGATCTCCATTTATTTCCTCTATCTACTGCTGCACTGCTCTACCGTGGACTGTGACAAAATGTCTCCATGGAGTATGATAAGGCGTGCTCCCATCCTGGCCAATATTAACGGCCATAATGCACTGACTTCTCAGGGCTGTTTATATTTTTATGTTCCTGCAATGTCTTTTCATCTTTACATGGAGGTCATCTAAAGTCTGAGTGACATCAGAGTAAATGAGAGGCTCTGTGGGGATGTGTGTACCCCCGTAACTAATCTACAAGGGCACAAACTACACACCTGCTGAAAATCCTAATTGGATGCTTTATGTACAGGGAGGCAGGGTGCTGAGGTTTGCAAGTTCATAACAGTCAAATGTGTAATACCTTGTATTTTGAAAATGCCAATCTTTAGTAATAGGAGACATGGTTTGTCAGCAGATGTTAGTGTACTGTGCATATATAGAAGCATAGTCCAAGTTGACTTAAAAAAGTGTTATATAAGAGCAACTTTATCTGTGGTGTTCACAGCTGTGTGCACATATGCAAGGTAATATAATTCCTGACATGGCAGATGGTTTTTCTCAAAAACACACCGGAAGTGTTCAGTTGAAAGTCTTTGGAAAACAGCATACAAGTTCAAAAATACATAGTTAGCACACAATAATCTTTTTAAAAACACATGAAAACTTCAATCATATTAACCAAATGGCACCACACTCAACCCGTCATCACACCTAAAACCTGTAGCCCGAAGCTAAGCACGTGACTTTGCTTGGTCTATAATTTTGTGTTCCAGGCACAAAAAGTTCGTATAAAACCTGGCAAGATGGATTCCCCCATGGCTGTTATCTCTCAGATCTCATGAGAATCCAGCTGCTTTGCAAGGTAATGCAATTACCTCTCTCTCCTATAACAGTACTCTAATCAACTGCTCGGTCCACCAGTCAGTGTTTGTGTATCTGTACCTGCCATCTTAATACTGTTCTCTGTCAGCTCGTGACTCACTAAAACGAGTCATTTCAGCTCTAGGTTGTTGTTCCACATCATATTCTCTCTCAAATAGTGTTTTATACTAAACTTGTACGACATACTGAGTTTATGTCAGAACTTAAAGGGATTTGGATAAAATAAATAAATAAGCACCTGCTTTGTAGGTATTTAATAATAACTGGTAACTGAAATTTTGGCTCCATGTTAAAACCAAGTTCTGACATTTTGCCCGTGAACAACAGCCTCATGTTGACACTTTAACTGGACCACTAAATTCATAAAGGTTCATATTCTGGGTGCAATCACTGCAATTTCAGTCCATTCAACAGTTACTGCGTTATATATACCAGTGCATAATGATTGTGTAGCTTTCTCAGGATAAGAACAATGGCTTTGACATGCTTGTTGGCCTCTGAACCCTCACATTCTGATAACTGATTGAATTAAAGGCCTGGTCAAAACAAACAGTTTGACAGATGAACCAACAAAATATAGTGGAATGGTTATCCACAGCAGAGTACCTGAAGGTGCTTGTAAATCAGTTAAACTAAAGAACCGAAGCACCTTCGTTTTTAAGATGCTGCAGAGAATTTTCCATAAACAGAAACAAATAAATAAATAAAATAAAATAAAACAAACACTGTATATTTTAAAGTATTATCTGGACTGTATTTGTTTTGAATGTATTGGGGAGCAGAACTGACACAAGCTGGATGAGTACTGAAAAGAAACATATTGACTTGCTCTACTTAATCATTGCAGTACCACATGTACAGAGCAGGTCTGGGGATCATGAACCTTTGCACACAGCATTTTAATTGGTACAAACTCAGTCTGACCTCAAAGACCCTAAACCAGCAAAGGCAATGATCGGAAATGACTCCACTTAACGTCTGGCACGTATCTGTTTATAAAACACTCCAACAAATTGTGATCTTTGGTAGAGTACAAAAAACCCACACAGCACACACTCGTGGAGGAGTCTTTTTGTCCACGTTCTCGTCAGTATTGACCACACAGGGTGGGATAATCATTACTGGCACCCTGTTAATATTTATTAGTCAAGGTCAGTCCCTTCATGTGAATATTTTAAAGTGAGGTTGCGGTTGTTAAAGATTCTTCATTGTTCTCGATTCAAGAATAACTAAGAACATTATCATGGTTAGTTTAGAACAACAATGCATGGCTTGCTTGCCCTCCCTAAGCTCCTGTTTGTATAGACTCTGCCTCTTAGAGTTTGGAGAGTTCACTCAGAGTTTCTGCATCTGATAATCACTGCAAGTCCTTTGATTCACACCTGAACATTTGGAAAAAAAACAACTAATCACATACTTTGGTATGGATCTATTCATGATTTTATCTCATTTTCATATGCCCCTTCATCTGTATTCTGTCGTCCTCCCTAATCCATTTGAACTTACTCTCAACCACTACTGTGACTCCAATATCTTTTCTCATATTCTCCTCTTACTCAGGTTCTGGCAGCACACAGACAGGAAGGTATTGCCGTAGACAGCTGCTATATGAAGCTGCGTACCGTAAAAATATGGATCGTTGCTTTTGCTTTTGCCCAAAGCCACACTGCATATTCCCTCCAAGTATGGTAGAAATTGAATTCTGCGCTAGAAAATGTTTCTTTAAAAAAACTACATTTGAAGGCATGAACAGGCATTACTTTCCGTTGGATTCACTCCTGGATGCCCCTCTGATCTAAAAATGATTGAATAGTGCTCAAATGTAGCAGTATAATGGCAATATAAAAGATATTGGGAAAATAGTGTGTAGCAGGGGCGTTTGTCAGGGATCGGTGGGTCTCCCCATTGTTCCCACTCTGATGAGTGGTTTTCCTCCTGTCCCTCCTTGTCTCCAGTCAAAGTTCATTTTCTTTCAGTCCGCCGGACTTTCTTGTCAGGTCATCTGCAAAGGGATCTCTTGATGTCTCAATCGATTTTTGGCATCCACTCTCAGTAAAAGTTTGTGGTCTCTGATGTGGTTCATCTTAGTTCTTGCCAGCTTGTCAGACACCAGGCTTTGCACATGCCTTCTTGTAAACCTTTAATCTTCTACAGCCACCTCAGTGAGCACCTGACTTCCTCATCCTATTTTGTGCATTCATACATGTTCGCGGCTGGAGCACATTTTTCTATTTGGGATATCTGTTATTTCTATGTGAACATTTGCATGCCTTACTGTCTGTTTTTCTTTGTGCTCTAATGGATATTGTGGTGGCCATGGAAGCTGCAGCAGCGGAGAGCTTGTGTAAGATGACTGTCCATGCATCTTCTGACAGACCCCTCTTATGTACTGTTCACGTGTGATTTATAATTGGCCGTGTGAGTGTGCTTCAGAATAGACGAACTGGGGCCTTTTGTGATCTCTTTTATTAGAGACATTTTCAACGTAGAGTACACACATATTACACACAAGACCCTGATCTGTGTCCGACCCTTGTGTTTCTCTTGTGGTCCACTTTCCTTGTGCACACATCAGCACACAAAATGTCTCATGCACTATTAATGCTCATTTCTTTTAATTACCCTCTCCATCAGAGCCTCAGCTCAGCAATCATCTACAGGGCCAAATGGCTCAGGGGATCACCAGGCCAGCCCCATGCTGGGAAACTGTATCTAATTTCAGGCCTGCCAGGCTGCTCAGTTGTTGCAGCAATAATGACTGTGCACAGACACAGCCAGCATCGCTGTTGACCAATGAATGGCAGTGGACTGATTTCAATGGTTCTTTCATGGCTTGAAGGCCAAAAATGGATTGGGACTTTAACCCATTGTGACCTCCTGCAACATACTTAGGCTTTTCTCTTTGTTGGGCCTGACGCAGTATCTGTCATGTCAACATTACCAAGACACATAGTAATTCTGAATGTACCAAATAAATTTATAATTTTGATTACTACCATTGAGTAATGCACTTTCTTCTGTAAAATTAGCATTCGGAGATGTCCCCTACAGTCCCACATCCAACTCGATCAATGAATAAAAAATAAATAAAAACAGGTGTTCATGGTCAATTTATATTATGTGATATTTCCCAGAAAATGCTGAAGTTTTGTGTGGCCCCTTTGAGCAGCTCCTCAAGTCATGATGGCTTTAACAGGGAACATGGGAAGTTATACATTAGTCCACTTTTTGAGTGTAGCAATTTATTTGTTACATTCTTTAACCATACATGAATGTAAAATAACTGTATGGTAGGAAGTACCCAATTTCAAAGAGTTCATTACACTTAAGTGGTCTCAGGAAGTAATAATTGCATTTTATTGACTTCAATCAAATGAAAACACTGGTGGGCAGATGTTGCTTGTCAAGATTAGGATTTTTGCATAATTTTTTTCAGGTGCTGAAACCATTTACAAGTAACACAAAACCAAAGGAGACCAGCCTTAATCAATATCACCCGTGCATTTTTAAATGGAGCTCTGTCCATAAACATCACCTCTGAGAGAACCTTGCATGTCGTTTTCGGTAACGTGAAGTGTTGCAAAATAGTCAATATGAATGCTAAATCTTTCAGAAAGGGAAAGCAAGCGGATCTAATTAATAAATTGATTTTTCAGTAATAGCAGATTTCGCTTTCAACCTTTACTTGACTGGGTGCTTTGCGGACTTGATCTGCAGGATTATCACCAGAGGATTTGTGTGTGGTTATTTTGTATGATTAGATAACAGGTCTGAAATTAATAGTGTTTAATCCTGAAAAGTCGAGATAAGAGCATCAGGCAGCGAGTCACAAAAGAATACAAGAACATGTGAATGGCACCTTTATGTTTTTGGAAAAAGGGAAAAGGGGTTAGAAAACTCTGCCTAAAGACAGGAAATGATAAGGTGAGGAAGGGAGAAAAAAATCTTTATACATATATAGGTAACAAAGAATAGGAATAGAATTGGAAAACTAGCATACTCTAATAATGCTGACATAATAAATGCGTAAATGAATATTTGATCATACTACACATAGACTGTTTTTTGTGTATTCCTCTGTGAGCATAGGAATAGCATTAACATTTCTAAGACTTTTTAAAAACTACTTACTGGAATTCAGAAATGCCAGTAGTAATAGCCGACTTTGAGTTCCTTATCAATTTAAGACTAATAGCGTTTTAAAGCATTTTATAGCTCAACAAGCTTTCATGTTGTTATATTTTCATTGAGTATATTAATAATTTAAGAGAAGTTAGGAAATAGATCCCAGTTTTAAATTGAGCAAAAATGTTGGGATATGTTAATACATTTGGAATTATGGACATTATTTCCTCTTTGCTACTAACCCTCAAAAATTGTTTTGACTTTCCATGTGAAACCCATTTTTAAGAAAAAACTCTACCTCTCTTGTTTCAGTTGCCTGTGTCACGGCCACCATTTGTTCCCAGTAATTATAACATCAATGCATCTGGTATCAGAGGGTGGTAACAGGGCCAGTCAAAAATCCTGAATTGAATTATAATGCACTCATCATCATTAAAGTTTTGATATCTGATCTAATATATTTCATGATGGGTGATAGTTAGATTATGGCTGCACACCAATAGTCTTTCATGTGATATATGTGAAAGAGAAGTATAAATAGCACAAAACGATTTGTGATATTGCAGACCTCAGCGTCAACGCACCTCTGCTGACTGGACACAAAACCTGAAGGTTTTAACACTGCAATTTTCACTCTGAACCAGTCACTGAGCAGAAATGTAAAAAGAGAAACACTCAAGGGCTGTGTAAACCTTGCAGCGCTTAAAAGTTATTTTAAACATTACAAGCTTTAAGCATTAAAGCAATTGTCTTATGTGTTGGTTCTAAAACCAAGATTTCATCAGAGCTGTAGCCGAAGTGTCAGTTGTTTAACATTTAGTGAAAATGGTTCATTAGTATTCCATAGTCTGACAACATGCGAATTGTAAAAACATTAATTGAACTCTTGAATAAGGTATTTGTAATGTGAGTGCATGGGGTTGTTTGTCTCTGTGTGGCCCTGTGATGAATTGGCGATCTATCCAGGGTACACCCTGCCTCTCGCCCCTTGCCTCATCCAGCCTCCTCCCGACCATACTGGTATGGATAATGGATGCCTGGATAAGCTATTTGTCAGCACAGGTGGGGTTTAATGATGCAAAAACACACAACCATGTTCTTGTCCTTTAGTTTTCATTCAATTGATGTCTTGTTGCATTTACCAGTTTTGTCATTATGATTGTTTTCAAAACAACAGGGATGGAATTCTTTTTCACTATTGTCTAAACTCAACCTGAAAATGACAGAGGCAACAACTTTGTTGCAGTGTATTTTGTTTCCATGTAACAAAAGCAAGTTGTTGGCCGTGTTGTTGTAAATCAGTTTGGTAAAATGTTATTAAATTAACATCACTCAGGGCAAAAAGCAGTTGTTATTATGTGGTCTTGAATAGTGTATCCCTTGGTTAAAAACACATGAATTATTGAAAGTGCTGCTCAGAAAAAGCGCCATCCACTCCCCACTCCATCCCCTTATGAGGATTTGGTGGTTCAATAAAGGAAACACTTAAAAATAATGTTTTTTCTGATATAGAGACACTCAAAAGTCTTGTATGTCCCTTCTTCCTCTTGTAGGGATGGTACTTTCCTGTTTGCAATTATGGGTCGCATTTACGTTTTGATTGCTGACTATTGAACTGCATCCTGTTCCACAGGATATCTTTGTTTTGATTACAGCTCTGTATGATATAAACAGTATCACATTCAGAGATGAAGAATGTTCAGTTGATACCAGCATTGAAATCCCCAGCAGTGTGCCCTTATATCTACAGAAATGTCTCGTTTATTTGTTCATGCAGGCCTCCGCCTCTGTGGAGTACAGTTTTTGCATCAAATCATGTTACAGATCTGCTAATAGCTAACTTGATTAGTTAGATGACTTTGGTCTCAGACTGAACGCATAGAAACAAAAAAGTCTGAATATCTCAGTTTCAACGTTTCATATTCTTGTTTCATATCTTTGTGTGTCTTCATGTCTTAGTAGTACAGTGAGGATTTGTTAATCCTATATTCCAGTTTAGTTTCCATTTATATTCTTCTTTCACCATAGTAAAACAGGGTATTTTCTATTCCTTTTCATTTACTGGCATTTTAAAATGTCCTTCAAAAATGTTAATATAACATGTTCACAACATGCCCCCCTTCACATGTGCTTTTATTCTTAATGACAGAAATTGATGCTGATAAGGCAAATGAGTCACTAATTTTAAAAAAACTAAAAAGTTTTATGTGTATAGTACTTAAGCCAGTTAGAATATTGTCCACTGTAATGTAATCATTTTCCAGTTAATTACTGAAATTCCCAAAAGGACCAATAAATTCAGAGCCAATAACAAACAAAAAGTTTTCTTGCCGAGAAAACCAACAAATTGTACCTAGACTTTCTCTTCGATCCAATCCCCCACAGCATGAATGAAGCAACAGACATAAATAAATCCCTTTCAGCAGAGAGAGACCACACTCAGGGAGGGCAGCCACCTGCTTCCAATGTCTGGGAACTGAGCGGATCGGAAAGAAGGAACAACAAGCCCCATGACACCAGAGCAGGAATACCTGCTGTGAGATAAGCACAAGTTAATGAAAATAATAAGACACTGAGCCCAAAAAAAGTTAATGTTTACGTCCCTCTCAAACAATCAAAGGTGAAAGATGCTAAAACACACAATATCATCATGGCCTCTAATGAGGGTATCGGATTTTGTAAGAAGAGGAAATTGAAAATGTTCTCAATGAGCCAGTTACTAATTTCAATAAATTTGCACACTGACCACTTTTTTAATTAATCAGTCTAATTAATTCTGAGTCAGCTACAAAATGGCACCAAATAAATAATCAATCATGTTGTCCATATTATGCATTTCTAATTTCTAATTTTATACCTCCTCAAATAAAGCAATGCATCATGCTCAGTTTCAAAGGGATTCATCATTTCTTGACGGCCATCTTATTGTTACTTAGCAGTTCTCTTCCTCTTCAATGGGCCAGCTGAACTGACAAATTGCTTCCTGATTGTTTTTCCCTTGCTTGTGGCTGCTCAGTGTTTCGGACACTTTATTTTAATGACGTCACCCTTCCCATCTCCTGGAGCTGACCGACTCACAGTCGAGACGTATTGCTGCATGAGTCTGTGTCAATGTTATTTTTGGCTGTATGCCTTTTCTACTCTGGCGCTCACAATTTAATTGTAAACTGCTCATTAATTTTCCTTTCATCCCGGCCTCTGCTGCCTCCACATGCTTTATGGGTGTTCTGTCACTCAGTATGCCGATCAAACCAACACTCAGCGAGAGCAGGCTTCACCTGGAGCTGTCTCACACTAAGACCAAAATGTATTCGCCCTCACAGGGCCTTTGAGATATATGGGACGCACATTAGACAAAATAATTCAATGGCTTGTCAGGGAAGAAAAAAAAGAAGTTTTAATGTTGACCCCTTTGATGTACAGATGATATCCACTCCACAGCATGCTGGAAGCTGATTAAGCAGACCAATGAACACACTCCGTTCACATTATGTTAAAAGGAATGATTTGAGGTCCATATGGCTGATGAAGAAGCTTTGACATGCTCAGACAAACATGCTGTATCATCTGATGAACCAATCATGAAATTGAGTTGGAGGTGTGAGACACTTTGATCCTGTGATGGCAGGGAATCAGTGTGTAATGACACAAGCCTCTGCCTCCCTCTGTTTGATGCTCTCCTTTTGTTTCAACGCTGCAATCAAATAAAATCTAATACCAAAGTGGATCAAACCATATCCAGGATGATCTTATTCTCAGACAGATATATTTTCCATACTGAATAAAACAGAAGACTCGAGAATGATAAACAGCTTTCTTTCTCACAATTAAAGGTTTCGGTTGTGTTGCATCAATTTACTCATTTATTCCTCTGCATGTTGATTCATCTGGAACACATTGTTCCTCCACAAACACATTTTTAATTATCCTCTGGCTGATTAGATCTCTACTTAAGCAAACTGAGCACCTTTGTTACAAAAGTTTCCTTCTTCATTTTTTCTTCAGAGTATATTTTGAAGTGCACAGTGAACACCGCGTTGCACTACTAACCAAGGTATTATTTAAGCCAGCTTAAGAATCTTTTATGTATAAGAAACCTGGAAACAGTATAACAAACAGACAAATTAAACTGGGTACATGTTGTTCATGTGCGGAAACAAATGAGTGCACTGGAGACATGTAGTATTACACGCACCCTCAGCACAACTGGCACCTCAGGGTCCATTTCTATGCATTGCCATGTGCTCAGTAGTCTGTAGAGATGTGAGTATTATCCTGCACAGGCCCCTGCAAAATACGCATCTTTATTCTACCACTAAAGTGTATTCTTCCCTCCTGAACTGGAATGGACACAAATGGGTCTGTAGTCTCACAAAGGTTACAAATATTCAGGCTGCATGTTGCTGACTGAGGTGGGAATTGGAGGACCCTCACGGCTGGTGCAAATTGGAAACATTTGTCACACAGGGCTCCCTGAATTTTCTCTGAGGACTTGAACTGCACCTTCAAAGGCAAAAAAAAAAAGACTGAAAAGGAAAAAGTGAAATTGTCTTATGCATAAAAATTTATTCACCTGTACCTCCTCAACATCTTTTGTTGAGTTTTCCAATTTTTTCATACTGTAGCCTTTGCAGGCGACATCGGGCAGCCATGGTGTGATAATCACAGCCTCAATGGTAACAGCCTTGTATGAGCAGTCACCAGCCGTGACACCATGACCAGTGCGGAGTAGGACCTTTGTTCATGAAAAAAGTAATCAAAAAGGAAGAAACCAGGACCCTTAAGTTGGATGTTTTTGGATTTCATAATAATGTAGATAGCTTATTTAATCAGTTTTGAAGCCTAAATCTAATAATACAAGAGTATAAAGAAGCTTTTTTAGTTGTAGTCTCTATTAAGGCTTTCTCTCATCATTCTAAAAACACTCATGTTTGGTAAATGTAGACATGAGTGTGAATGGTTGTCTGTCACTTTTTTCTCTGTGGAGCCCTGTGAATAACTGGGGACCTGTCCAGGATGTACCCCAATGAAAGCTGGGTATAAGTTCCCCACTGCAACGTTGGTTTGAAAAGGCAGGTATAGAAAATAGATGGATGGATGTATTAGGTTCTTTTTCCCAGGACTTACATACACTCTTCTATTTCAGTAAAGGGACATTAGAATCTTCAATAAGAGGTTTAACATTACGCTTACTTGAAGAAATCTATTGATAAATGGATCTTCCTTTCTCATTGTGATCTGGTGGTTACAAATAGCATTTTGATTAAAAACATGATTTAACACTGTAATAAAAAACAGTGACTTACATTTACAGGGCTTGGTGAGATCCTTTAAAACTCGCCACAGCTCACAATCTGGTCTCACATGTGGTCATATTGCTGTTGATTTGGGAATTGAACAAAGAACATAACCATGAATTGTGCATTTCAGAGTAATATTTAAGAAGTTAATGCTAGATTGCGAGAATCAACCTTCATTACATTTGTTGAATTTGTTGTTATCCACACATTTTCCATGGAGTGCACTGTATTCTATTGATGGTGCGAAAATGTTTTTTTTTAGTTTAATCTTTAGCTACTTCAGATTTTTTTGTTTTAATTGTTAAAACATTTTTTCTTTTTCTGGAAAATATATTTAACCCCCTCTTTCATTAAGTCTCCAACCGTCGGTGTGTGATAGTTTTGTGCGTAAACCTTTCTACTCCCTCTTGCCTGAGTCGGCCTGTTTGGAAGTGTTGTGTGTTTTATCATCACTGTTGGGCTCCAGTGTTGTCACTTGGATTTGCATCTGGATATTTTGGATGTCTACCTCTCTTCCTTTTTTTCTGTTTGGTTTTCAAACCTTTCTGCCCTGATTATGTGACTCCATGCTGCCCTTACACATATATCTATTGTTTTTCTTTTCTTTTTAGATATATCTTCTTCTCAATGGAGGGTAGTGAGTAACATAAATAAATACTTGGTATGGAAATTCATACTAATAAATGTAACACATGTATTCCATTAACATGAGCAGCACTGCCACTAATGTGTGTGATTAGCCTGAAGCAAGCGTCTTCACTACCTCCACCAAGCTTACTGTTAATGGGCTGTTTCCAGAATCTGGAGTTTTCTCATCTTCAGCTTATCTTCCAGCATCCCTCTGATCCCCTCTTACCTGTACTCCCACACACAATTTGCAAGTATGATTTAGAGAAAGAGTAATATTACCTGTGTGAACTGCTGTGTGAACTGCTGATGTGTATACTTTTTTATTCAAAAACAAAAAAGTAGCTGTGGCCAACAGCAGAAAATTTGCAGGGTTTTGCTCAGGTGCCGGTATGATGTTGCTTTTGCAGAATGAAAATCAGAGACGGGCAAAACACGGAGGTAGCTGACTGTTTCCTCTACCCAAATGTCTGCCCCTTCCCTCTAACAGTCAGATCTCAAACTTGAAAGCGGTGTAGCAATCTGTGGGCTCATTGACTGAGAGGCCTGGGGGGCTTTGTGCTAAAAGTCTAGGCACGTATTAGTTCTGCGGCACTGGCTGACCCAGGCTGGTCCCTGGCCACATCACTGCCGTCTCATGCTTACTCAAAGGTCTTCTGTTTTGGAAAGTGTCGGTATAGAGTTTGGCCTTCCTGGAACATTGTCTGAGGGATATGTGGAGCTGGCAGGTTGACAGTCAGGTATGTGAGACTGGAGGGGGTTGACCAAAGCCTTCATAGGGTATCTGATTGTTTGTTGTGCGTCTTCAAAAGGCTTTTGTTGTGTAAGGGTTACATTCTCATCAGTCATACTGAAAATCTGAGTATTTTATTATATATTGCTGATGTTTTTTTCTGTACGGATCCACGTTCAAATTTGACTTATTTCTGAAAGTTATTCCAAAGATTCCAACTCCACATAGCACTGATACTTTATCAGCATGCTAATTCAGTTTCAGTCTCTGGTTACTGTTATATCATGATTTATTGATATGTCCCCAGTCTTCCTGTCATCGTCCACATTTTTTTCTTTTCCTTCCACCCACCAATGCCCTCCTGTTATTTGCTTCCTCTCTCTTTATTCCCCAATCTATGATCTTCTTAGCATTTCTTCAAATGTTCATTTCTTTCAGTATTTTCCTTACAGTATTATGCTGTTTCCTTACCTAATTATAAATCCCCCACAGCTTTTGCCTGCATGTAAATGTATTCACTTGCAGTAGTTCAGTCATGGGTTTCTGGGTCAAAAAAGAGCATGATCAGCATAAAAACCAATGACCAACATGACTAATTAATACTTTAATACAGTGATCTGACAAAGAGATTTTCTTACAAAGAGAACAGTGAAACGCAGTGAAAGACACTTGTCTTGTATGGTTTCAGAAGAGCTGTGCTTTGCAATCTGAATATAATCTAACTGGTGATTTAAAGGTTTAGTGTTTTGTTTTTTACACTTTAGATGTGCATGCAATGAGAGACGTTACTTAGCAACTGTTGCTGTAAGTGAGTTAAGGTACCACAGATGAGATTTGGTGTGCTCAGGATGGCATGGCCATTAGCTAAAAAAAGCAGTAAAGAAACAAAATGAACAAAATCCTCCCCAAAAAACAAGACCTCAGGTGACTGGTGTGAGAACAAATCTTCGAGTTTAAAATTTGAACAAAGTAAATGCAATGACCACCCAGGGTCGTGAAATAAAAAGAAATTTAACCTCTATTTGAACACGCTGAAATGTTAAGGTTCGTAGCATTTTGGAGGACCATAAATATGTTTAATTTAGGATAATAGAATGAAAATAATTGTTTTCATTCCCTTCATAATAAACTATTTGGAACTGACCACAGATGGTAAATCAAAGATAGACACGCTGGCCACAATTTTCAGGATGTCAGGTCTGGCAATCAGATGACTACCGCCATCTTTTGTTTAGTCTAATATACAGATGGTGCAGTTCTCCTAATGGATAGTTCTTCCTCATCAGCATCACTCTCTACGTTGTACACAGAGGACCTCCGAATGAATACAAATACTGCTGGCAGCAAAATTCTGAACTAATCTTGTTCACAAGGAGTGAATTCAGAAAAAAGCTTTCAGTGGGTGTCTTACCATGATGTCAAAGTAAAGTATACTGAAGAGAATACTGTAAGTAATCAGAAATTTGAAATGGAAACTGTAACACTTGGCAATATTTCCCCTGACAGCCATCCTCATTACTTAACGGTGTTTAATCATATGAGTGACAGGTTAAGAAAGGTTAAGCAGAGCAAAGCTGATTGACACAAAGGTGAGTAAATTTTTATTTTCCCCTGAGGATCACAGTGTGTCATGATTACAGAGTGAACCAATTAAAGAATTCCCAGTGAAGGACCACCATCTGTGCTGGAGGTTCTCTACTGAACCACTACAGGAACAGCACTTCCAAGAAATAAGAAGATTTGACCTGTACATCTTCAAGTCTGAAATCCTGAAATGTTTTGTGGAAATGTAGTTACGCCTCATTGTAGAGTCAAGTGCAGGCAGAGGGGTTTCAAGACGTTACATGCTAAATAAGAATCAGATGAATTCCTCCTAAAAGTTTGATTGGCCGGAATTCATGATGTAACATGTTGACATCAAGTGATTTGAACAAATCGTGGAATCCAGTTACTGTGTGGAGTTTCAGGTAGCGCTGGTGGATACTGAGATGAGAAATAATGAACACTCACTCTAAAGCATTCTGTTCTGTGCAGTCATTGTATCAATTGAGATCAATTTTGAAAAAGCTAAAGTACTCATACCGAGTTTTCCTCTTTTGCTCTCATCACATTTTTAAATCTTCTAAAACCTAATCTGTCTTCCTTCAGATAGCAAAAGATTTATCCAAAAAAACACCTTGTATGGTTCTAAAATATCCAAAGCTACAACTCTCTTTTTCCGTCCTCATTCAATGCTAAACAGATGCTATAGTTGTGTGTTCAGTAAATTTTAGTTTGATACGAAATAAAAGTCAGTCATATCTTTTAACAGGATAGTGCTTCATGAGAAGAAAGAATCAGACCAGATCACAGTCATTATTGTGATAATCCAGAGGCCCTTGGCTTCAGAACAGAAGCAAGCCGTTTGCTGCTAACTAGCAGAGCAGGGAAAGAAGTGCCTAAATCTGCATCTGCAACAACACCAGTAACACAAAGGGGTTTACAGTACATATTGTGCACCCAGATGTGAAATCAACAATTGTAGCTATGTCTTCCAAATATAAATAATTATACTGTTTTATTTCTTTACATTCATCACATGTTCTAATTCATACATATATATATATATTCAAATGATGTCTTGTAATTCTCTCCACTAAGGTAATTGAGAATACATGTTCTGTATGTGCATGGGATGGAGA
Source organism: Menidia menidia (assembly GCA_907169785.1). NCBI lineage: Eukaryota > Metazoa > Chordata > Actinopteri > Atheriniformes > Atherinopsidae > Menidia > Menidia menidia. The sequence continues at coordinate 6,034,874 of CAJRST010039999.1, forward strand.
GGATGACATTTGGAAAATAGTTTCAGACGGTCCTTCTCACGGTGGCATTCTTCCACCTTCACCTTGGAACAGCTGAAGTCTTGTTGCTGTGAGGTTTTCCTGTCATTTTAGTTTCACCTCAAATGTGAAGCAACTGTTAAATCATTTGGCTCTCAGTACTTCAGAGCAATTTGAGGAAAATTTTCAGAAGGTGATGTTTTAAATTACGCCTCACACACTTTGTTGCCATCATCTCCAAAGCACTCCCAAAGAATCTTTGGGTCTTTTGCCTCACTTTTGTAAAGGATGGATGGTCCTGGCCACACAAGCAGAGATAACCATGAAAATGTATGCAGTTGCAGTTTATTTGACTTTCGCAAAGTTTTTTCAATATCACCATTCAAGCTACATGCTGTACGTCTCGATGTATTGTGTGGAAATGTCCTTTATAAGATATGTGGAGTCATTCACTGAAGCACCCATGGTGTGCACAGGTCAACCCCAGCTCACTTAATACAGTTCGTACAATGAAAAGCAATTAGGTACTTGCTCTTGGTTAAGAACGGGGGAATGTGTAAGCATGATTTAATTTTCTGGTTCTCAGTGCAGATACTGTATTAGTTGACATCCCACTTTTCACCTTTCTACAACTTCACCTTTTACTACAGAGATATAGAAAAATTACATCTGGAAAAACAGACAGACAACAGCATATTATGGGCATATTTATCTGTTTCCTGTGACACTTCGCACACCTGTATATTCAGGGTATGATTCAAACTTTTTTATGATTGGTTCAAAGCAAATCTGGAGGTGCCCATGAATTACAGAAATGATTTTGGCATTGAATGTCTGTACTGACCTACCAATTATTAGCATTTGGTTATCAAAGCACCTCCCTTTAGAAATAAATATGAAAACAGGTGAAGTTCTTAGTTATGTAATGTAACTAACTGGAGCATGTAACTTCGAGGCTTTTTTTGGGCTGTACTTTAGAGATGTCAACAAGCTGGGATAGTTGCCAAATGATCTTAGAACATTCTGACACTACAGAGTTTTGCTTGGAGCTATTTTCCTTTCTCTTTATCTCAAAATTGTAAAAGATGGAGAGTGATGACTCTTAAAATAATAAATGCATATTTAATCTTTGAGTCCATGCATTAGGGAATCATGTCAAGATGAGTTTTACAGAGCTTAAGAATGCTGATCTTTGAGCATTAATTAAAAAACCCAAGACGCCTGAATTTGGAGTCTCAAAAAGTTTCAAACTCTCCCTTTTCAACAAACGTTAAATACAACTGTCTGCCATTATTTGTTTCAAATGTCCATCTCTAGAAGCAACAATGAGTGATGATTACAGGAAAAGGCTTCTTCATCGCATGGATGGTGAAAGAACCAGTTATGTAAACCGAAAAGGGGACACAAAGTTCTTGAAACGAGTTCAAACTCTGCAGTTTTTCTCACCTCAAAACACCTGTCTGCGTTCTGTCCAACTGACACCGACTTCACACAGTGGAGTGATTACCAGCTGAATTCATAAGATCAGAGATAAAGGAGGAGGTTTCAGACCTCAGATATTCAAAATCTGTTTGAACAAAAACCCTCCAGACGCACACTCCATGTTCTCTTACAATTTATGCTGTGCTGTTTTTCATATAGCAAAAATATATAAAGTGTTTTTATTCAAATGATAAAAAATCATGATAAAATTGATCATAGCATTTAGAATGGATTTGGCTTCAAGCAATAGAAAGACCTCCTGTCAACACACTGCACCAAACGAGAAGCTGTTTATCATCTCACCAAGAAAACTGCGGAGAGTAAATTTCAAGAAATAATGGAATGCTTGCTACAGCATGCTTTATCAAGAGGATTACGCCTCTGAACACAATGGATCTGTAGTGTGGACCGCACCAAACCTCTAACTAATTTCAGTATGTGTTTCAATGCTGTGAACATTTCTGGATTATTTGCTATCAAACATGAGTACCTGCCCGTGATATTGAGAAAATGAAGCAGACTTTCTTTGTGAAGAGAGACGCCAGAGCTGAAGGCGAGGTGTATCATGGCAGATTTATGCCTTATTTGTAAGAGATGGGGTTATTTTCATGCTGTTCGCCGATATCCACTGCAGACTATCTCTTGAATTATGCAGCACCTCAGGTAGAAATATAGCCTCAGGCAATTTTTGCTTGCAGGATGCATGTCAGGGGAATTTTCATATCATGCAGTTATTTTCGATAGAATGATGAGAAAACTGTTAATTAGAATGGTAAAGTATTTTTTGATGCTTTATGATGATATTCAGTTTAAGTTTGATATAGTATGGCCTATAAATATTCAGATATATTTGTAGACTGATGCAATGTTTGGTAATTTTGCATTTCTGTAAATCAAAATTGTGGATTTGGAGTGAACTATCAAGATGCGATATAAATACTTTAGGTTTGATGAAAATACTGCTTAAACTGCATATGAATTACAATCATTATTAAGTGCCTCCTCCATTTTTGAAGTCTCTAAATTAACTGGAAAAAAATATCACAAATCTAAGCATGTTTTTTAGCCCATGGGCATCAACAACTGCTGAATTTTCTCCCCTGAGATAGTTGAGCCGGATACTGAATTTATTCATTCAGTTAAGCAGAATATCTATGTGTGTTTTTAAAAAATATTTTTTCCCAATTTCATGACAATCAGCCTCACACTGATGATATCGGGTCTAAAACAGATAATGAAGGTAATTATATCTTAGATTAGAAATCTTGAGTAAAATTGGTTACACTGATCGGGAAAAAAGTTAGGAGCTTTCCTTTTACCAGAGCTCAAAGCCCCTCTTGACTTTCAACTTTTAGGGCCTAACTTAACCCCGGATCGTGATTCATTCTTCTGCTTTGAAGTGCTCTTCTATTTGCTTTTAGCAATTTGACTGAATCTGAGAGGAATGCATACTTTAAATTTCACTTCCTACGTTTGAGTCAAGTGTGTGGGAGAGGGTTAAAATAAGAAAAGGAACGTAGACTGCAAATAATAGTAGCTTCTCTGTAAAATGGGCTGTTCTTCCCTCCTTTTTACTCCCTTTCCCAATAATTTGACATTTGATCTGGCCCTTTTGTTTCTGTGTGTGATCTGCTGTTTGAAGGCATGACTGCATATTTTTCCAGAAGAGGACCATATTGTTAATTAAAGTCTTTGACTTTAAAAAACATAACTTGAATGAATAGGTTCCAAATTTCTTGAATTAAAGCATGAGTGAGACTTGACCTCATTAGTTTGAATCTGCTGTGGTGCTAGACATTGGTAAAATCGTAAAAAATAATTGACGCTCCAAAATGTGATAAATCTACAAATCCGAAAAGTCATAGCAAACAGACAATTAGAACAAGCACGCACCAGCAGATAAAGTTGAACTGAATCCAGAAAACTCTTCTTTTTCTTCCTATGACATCAATGTGGCGTTGAATGTTTTACTCAGAGATCTCAGAATGAGAGAAAGAAGACAAATCAAAGGATTTTGATGTCTTCTTGTATTCTTTTTTGGCCAGCTGAATCTGAGACAGCGAAAAAGATCCTCTTTTCCAATCCTTTTGTAATGTGTTGAAGAACATGCCCTCAGTGCTTCTTCAGAATTCAAGAGATTCTGCTGAGCAGCTCCACCTCACAGCCTAATCACCAGATCTAAAACTCGAGCAGAGCTTCAGGCCGCGCTGAGAGGATGAAGCGCCCTCCTACTGTTGCTTCCTCTGGCCCCACATGCGAGGACACAATTAACTCATACAGCTGGCAGCCTTGGACCATCCCAGTTGTGAGTCTCTCTCTCTTTCCTTATTTGCATAATGCCACTTTGGTATTTTCATGGTCTACTGTTGAACACAGTCTGCAAAATTGTTTAAATGACAGGCAATTAAGATGCATCCGCAAATGATGTCTGTGTTCACACTCATGTAGAATTGCAACCAGTGGAAGTGAGAGAATATCTCCTTTAATGGGGAAGTGTAGACTCACTGAACTTGGTGTAAAGAAAGGTTGTCTGGATGAAGCTATTTCTAATGTTGAGATAGAGTCCTGATGGCAGGAGAACTGAGTCTGTATGTGGCGGAAGGGGAAGGTGTTGATGAATTTAATCACAGTCAGGCAAACTGGCTGTAGGCTGAGTAAGTGTGGAGAAGAAGCTCGCTGCCTTGCGCTGGATGAGTAATCATGCAGCCCTGCAACAATCCTCCACTGGCTGCTTCTGAGGAGCACACACAATACACCAGAGTGGATTCAGAGTTGGAAATGGAGACGGACAGGAACAGAGAAATAAGGAGAAATAGAGCAAAAATGATGAGATGGAAAAAATGTGCAACAGTGCGGTATGGAACATTAGGTGAGGGCCAAACTAAATCTCAAAATAAATCCCCTGACAAGCACTTACTGTACGATGGGGCAGAATTTGTCTGAACAAAGCTAGCAGGGATAAGTAGAGATAAGATCATAGTACAATGCATGACAAAATATATAACACTGGCTCAGTTTGAATTTCATTTATACTGATCAGGAATGGATAAGAAAAAGCAAGACAAAAGATTTGTTTGATTTTCTTCCTTCATGTCAGTGGTTTTAAACTAGAAATGAGGTGTCTATTTGTTAAGTGAAGCGAATGGAGATAAAATCTGTGTGTGGTACCTGATTAAATTGACCCCCTCAAGACTGTTCCTGTCCACCCATGCAGAGCACATCTCCAGACAAGCTGTGTTTGTGTCACCTGTGCAATTGTCAAATGTAGAATCCTAATTCTGAAGGGCTTCATTCCAAACATCCTAGTTTGGACAGGTAGTTCTGGTCACGCTTTTTCATGAACACTACATTTAGAATATGCATTTCAATCTAATGAACTGTTCAATTAAGGAACCCTTACCAAAAGTACAAAGAAACACAACTGACAAGAGCCATAGAAGCCTAATATGTGTCAAATATATCTGGAGAAATCTAAAGACAACAAAACCATTGGAAGAAAAACATAAATATAATTCAATTTTTTTCTACATTTAGCCTGAAAGCTGGCGCAAAACTAAACTTTGATTTAATTTGAGCATTTAATTTCAGAATTTACAAATGGATGAAATGAAAATAGAACTGAGACTTCCTGCCATCAGAGTCTTTGGTATCTCTTTTATTTGTGTCTTTTTTTTATGAATGAAAACAAGTGAGGGCTGTGAGGATGATTAAATCTTCCTCAGCTGCTGTATTGCAACATTACAGGTACCTTGCTCTAAATAAAACACTACTCACACTGTCTTGGGCATAGAATTTATGTCTCTAAACATTTTCTATCAAATGTTTTATGTCTGCCCGCACCGCCATAATGTTTCCATCCATTCTAAGCCTTCACTGCATCCATTTCCATAAAAAAGAGAAGTATTACTTCAGTTTTCCCCTAAAAATGTGTAGTCAGGTTGTTATATCTATCTGTGTTTTTTCCCCAAAATCCAACAGTTTTTCTATATATCGAGAGGCTTTGTGATAGTTCAAATATCCATCCATCCATCCATCCATCCATTATCAATACCGCTTATTCCCTCATGGGGTCACGGGGGGAACTGGAGCCTATCCCAGTGGTCAACGGGCGAGAGGCAGGGTACACCCTGGACAGTCCGCCAGTCCATCGCAGAGTTCAAATATCTCTACATTTCATTCACAGATTCATGGTCAACACAGGACTAGCTTTAGACTTCAATTGAATGTACTTCAGGAGCGCCTAACTGGTGTTCCAGCCATACCTAGTTGCACTTGAACTTTGCTTCCATGCCTGTCAGGGTTTGATATCTGTGTGCCATCTGCTCTCAGTACTGGCTGCTCACTGCAGTGTAAATGTGTTTCAACGTTAAATCAGAATGAATAAACTAATACGTCTTTATTTTTGGCATCTAGTCAGTTCTTGATTTTGAGGTTGCTTCCCAATATCCTTCCCTTCTGGGTAATGGTCTCAAGGTATTTCTTGATATTTACAACAGATGTTCAGGGTAATTATTTTTATACATCACCAAATACGGTCTGACCTAAAAGAAAATCTGGCTGGGCCCATTGTTTCGGGAAAATGTTCATGTTTAACATGCTGATGTTAGTATTTAAGCCAGTTTTCCACATTACTTAGGCACTGGCAACCTGATGGTAAACATTTAACCTTGTTACAGTGCATCAATAAAAAAGGGAGCATCAAACATCCCTGAGATGCAGATACAGACAAATGAGCACTGCAAAGGTTTCAGTGCAGATATTTGTCCCCTTGTACAGTTGTCAGATACTCTTGCTATATCAAGGGTTACAGTGATGGTAACAATAACTGTGTAACGTTATCACACTCAAGAAAAGAAATACTTAAGGCCACAGACTCTCTCTCTCTTCCTGTCCTATTTCTTTGGTGTTTTTAAGCAATTTGCTTTTGGGACTTGGCAAGGCAGCACACAAGAGAAGACAGGCAACAAAATGGGCATAATGACTGGCCTTGGGGTTAGGGCCACAGAGACAAAGAGCAAGAAAACTGTGAAGATGGTTTGAACCTAATCAACACCATGTTTGAGGGCAGTGAAGTGACTTTCAGATTATTTATACAGTAAATAAGACTGAATATCTTTACTCTCTTGTGGCACTGATACCAAACAGAGTGAGACAACAGTGAAACTACAGATTGATTGAAGTAAGTGTATCTTAATCCTGAGAGTAAATTTAAAATTGCCACACACAAACATCTCTCTCTCTCTCTCTCTCTCTCTCTCTCTCTCTCTCTCTCTCTCTCTCTCTCTCTCTTTATATATATATATATATATATATATATATGTAGAGCGAGAGTAGTTCATCTTAGTCTGTAAGCCACACTTTCCCATAAACTCCTTTATTTTGCCCTCAGAAACAACAAATACTTAGGTAATGGCTATTTGTATAGCTGTAGATTGCCATTGCAGTAATTTAGTAAAATGAAGAAACTGGCAATTTAACAATGTGTCCTAGTTCTGCAAAATGTACTGTAAGCACAGTTTAAAATGAATGCTAATGGATTCTCCCAGTTGGATAAAGGACAGAAAGGGTATGGGTGATGATCAAGGTTGCTGGGGCAGGCTGTTTTCTTTAGTTATAGCAGTAATAAATAGCACCCTAACAGATATTGGTGAGGAAGAGTCTTTCAATAACTGGTGGCTGCTCAGAAGGTATTGTTGCAGCTAGATTTTGCTTCAGGCTTAATAGGAAAAGGGAAATGCATCTAAAGTCTGGCACTGAACAGTCCCTTACATGGCTTTTTCTGTGGAAACGTGCATCTGGTAGAGATAGATGGCGCCTTGGGGAATATAGATCAGGAAAATATGTAATTCCAACATTGCGTGTTTGTGAGATCAGAATTGCATATGGCATACAGCTTTTCAGTTTTGCATAACATTAAAGCTTTCAGAATTAATTGTAAAGAAACAATGGTTGTTTTCATTATGTTTTAATCATGAGAAAACTGTGCAGCAACGTGAAAGTGGTTACCCATGTGACTAACCCACAGCAAATTGTTATCTATAGCTCCTCTGCAATGCAGATTTTTCAGGAATGTTTTAGCTCGTGCGGCAGTTAAAACCACATGTGCACAGCCTACAAAGCACTAAACAGCAGTACTTATTGATCATACAAGAGCACTTAGCAGCTAAATAGTAATTCAATCCCCACAATAATAGATCGTAGATCCAATGAGTGGATAAAAGTTTGACCATTTGGTTGGAAACAAGAATCCAAGTGAAACATTCCCTCAACAGTTTGTGTGGACTTCAGTCCAAGTTGTCACAATGTGTCAACATGTCTGGTTACTACAGATTGAAGCATAATATGCACTGCCTAAAACACAGCCCATAGTGAGGAGTTAACCTCAGTCTCTTGACTTTACATATTATCATAATGTATAACCAAGCAGCAATTACCTTTATCTGCTTTTTGATCGACAGAGAATTAGTTGTATGTACAATAAGTCATTTTTAGATGAGGTTGGCCACTGTAATACATACGTGTCATTATGAAGTAGATTGTAGAGTGTTGAGTTTTAATCTAATTGCTGTTTGCTGTGCTTTTCAATTTGAATGCTAATCTCATCCCTCTGCAAGTACAGTCCTTACAAATGTCACCTTTGCTACAAATTCTCTTCCGAAACAAATACTCGACCCTGTAGTGCATTATTGTGAACCATGACTCTTTTAACCCATGTATATAAGCAGGAATCAAATGGAAATAGTCCTAAAAAAAATGCGCACTGCCGGTCAATTGCGGGCTGATAATATGTTTTACTCATTTGTAAGGAGAAGCAGAGATAAGTGGTCAACTCAAAAATCTATTATATCTATCTTTAGTTTGAGCTTAAACCAAAAATATTTTAAAACGATGTATGTGAGCTTTTAAGAAAATTGCAACATTTTTGTTGATAGGTAAAAGTGGTAGTTGACATTGTGTACTTAATTAAAGGGCCAGGTTTATCCTGAAATGTTGCACGAGGTCTTTTGTTTTAAAGATGAAGTCTCTGGTTTATTTGATAGCAGAATAATTTTAGTGGTTTTCCTCTGAGACGAGCTGCCAAAGGGGTCGTTAGAGCATCTATATCAGCATCAACCAGGTGTTACACAGATGTTACACTGCAACATATGAGAATATTTTTTCCTTTTTTTGTTCTGATAAGCCTGTTCAAAAGGAAACATAAACCACCTTATACTGTCACAGTAATTGTGTCTTACACTTCTGTTGTCTTTCCTTTTTTGTCAGCTGTGTCACTGTGCATGACTCGAATAGCTAGCAGGATGGCTGAAAGAATAGTCTTTATGGTACCAGTATTCACATTATTTCTAATTTGGGAGTCACAGTGATGACACTGCAGTGAAATGCAACTGTCTTGGGTGAAAGCTATCAGCAGCAAAAAGCTGCCTTGTGTGCACTGGAAAGAAAATTACAGCCCTACAACACTGAGGATGACAGGGAGAAAAAATGGTGCCTAATCTCCAAAATATTTCAGCTAAATTCACAAAAGTCACAAATTGTAATTTGATTACAGTCACTGTCATATTAAATTACTTAAAAAAACAAATTTATTAAGGTTAAATAACCTGACAGATCATTCAAAAAGGTATAAGTATTTAATGGTATGTCAATGTCCAACCCAGGATGATGGCTTAAAATGAGCATGGGCTAACACTTCCTCATAGATTGATATTAACAAGGTGAAATATAGATGGCTCAATATTTGGTTTCCAGATGGTTGAGTTGGGAAATGGACTGTAAAACTGAATCAAGCTGCATAGAGCTGCCAACACAAATGTATTTTCCTGGCTGTGGTTTCCTTTCCATATGCCAGCATGGGATGCTCACATTTTGTTTTCCATATTGGAAATACTTTGGTGTAAGTATAAAGGTGAAATAATATAAACAGCCAGGAAATAGTACATGGAAAGCATGTTGCACTTATTTTATCAAAAGGAAGGTTGCCAAAGTAAGAAGACCAGCTTAGCCTCATAGATGTATGACGGAAAACAAAAGTATGGGAGCTCCTACACTATGACCGGTTTAACAGTAGAATTAGATGGCTCTTTACTTTGATTTTACTCTTTACTCTTTAATTGAGGAAAACTTCCTGGAAAACTAAATAAGTTAAATCATAACTAGAATAAATCTGTTTATGACATTACCAAGTCGTATGCCTTGTTCTGACCACTCTTTCCATCTAATCAAAAACAAATTGTAAAACATTGTAAACCTATAACATTAGGTGTCTTGTCGTTATTACATGAAATAACATAAATATTAGACATTTTTTCATAGAAATGTCTCAAGTAGTCTGGAACCAGTCTCTGAGCTTAAATCCACACTGAGATGAAACATAAAAGGATTTATTCATTCTCTTTCATCATTTTTTCTGAAAGCTTTTGATTAAAATGAACTGAAAAATCTCCAGCTGTATAGAGCTTATAGAGTCACATAATGTACCAGACTAAACAAACAGAAGTTTATTCAGTCATGCATAAAATCTTCTTTGTCGGTGGCCACTTTGATGATGCTGTAACACATATTATCACTGCATACTTAAAATGGACGTGACTATCGCTAAAGCGTTTTGAGTCTTCTCTCCATCGTTCAGTGTTTGAATTGCAGTTTTAGCTTGTAAGGATTTGAATGTCAATGCTGTCTTCACCACAAGTTGTTTGCATGGGTAAACATTTTCCGAGAAATTCCTTTAACACATCAAATTATTGCATGGGCTGCAATTAAGGACTAGGTCAAACTTTTGTTCACAGAGAATAAAATGGAGCAACTTCATATTTTTAGTTCACATACATTTAAAATTCAGTTTATTGAATTTTTAGGTCCCAAGATGATTACAATTCCTTTCTCTGTGTTCCTCTCATCTTCTTCAAGCCATCATTTTTAAGACATATGGTCTTATCAAAATTCACATGGGCATCACAGACTTTTGAGCCATCTTCAAACAAAACTATAATTACAAAAAGGGTTAGGGTTCAAATATATGTTTTTGGTGCAAAGTCTTTTTAATTTGATTGCTTTTGCACACTGTTGAAAGTATACTGGCCTGTGAAGGTCCGATGGCAGATACAGTTTAATATTAAACCGACAAACACAAGATGGGAAAACAAAGCAAATTTCAAAACAAACAGGAAACGGCCTAAAATAAGCTACAAAGCCATTTGAAGAGCTGCATGATGAAATGTGGACATGGCATCAGAGAAAGCCATAATTATTGGCAATGCATGCCACAGATGAGAACAGAGCTGATGAAAAGGCGGTGGAACTGATTGTGCCAAGGCCAAAACAACATTTCCTTTTACTATATTGATGGTTTCCTTTGGTTTTATCCTGTGCAAAGTTGTTAGCCACATCCTCCATACACATACTACGCTTATATGTAAAGATGCATATCTGAAAGTAAAATGAATGTGACTGGTGCAGAAATTCTGCTGCTTGCACTGGTGCGTTCACATATCAGGACATGTTCTATAAAGACATTTAGTGCTGTGAGAGATTTCACTTATTTAATGTTCGTTAGTTTTTAAAAAATTGCCTTTGACCAATTAACGAATAATGGAAATTTAAACACCGCTCACAAATGTGCTCATCCTAATGTGTTCATGATCAACGCTGGCTACACTTCACTGATGAAACCCAAATGAAACCCAAAGAGAGAAATATCCATTTTAACAAATATGAAAATGACATGGTCTCCCTGATATTTTTGCTTGTTTCTTGCCAGAACTGCAACCCATTTGAATTTTACCAGTGATTTCACACCTTCCATTATGATCAAAGAGGGAAATGGTTTAAATCTGATCCTATTTTTTATGCATTTTGGGATTTGGGGTCTTATTTTCATTCATTACTTGGAACGTGGAAAGCTCCATTAGCTACTCCCACATACAAACAACTTCCCTGTTGCTCTGGTCATGTTTCAGAAATATTGTAAAAAAAGTGCCAAAATTAAATGCCATAATTAGCAGCAGAAATTATTCCAGCAGCATCCAAATGAGCACACATACATGGTTTAAAAAAACTATTTTTTACAGACAAAGCTCATTAGATAATCCAAAGAAGATCCAATGTGTCCAGGGCTACTACTGCAGTCTATACAATAACGTTGTGATATATAGTGATAGATCCAAAAGAACAAATGGCCAAACAAGGAAAACACTAGAAAAAACAAAATGAACAGAACACCAGAGCTCCAGGTCAGAAAAGTCAACCCTAAACCAATAAAAGAGGCCCAGTTCGCAGTTGTGTCCCTGTTTTTATTAGACAAGATATGGTAAGTTGCTATGGTGATGCACACTGGTTAAAGACAACCAGCTTCTGAAAATACTGACCTGAACGTGAAAGGCCCCTGAAGCCACTAATCCTGTTTCATTGTGCAGGCCCTGGGTTTTAGTTTTTGATCTGACAAAATCTATTGCTTTTACATTTTTATTTTCTCCACGTCAAGTTCAGTTTCTGCCTCAACCTTTCATGCTTTGAATCTATTTGCTCTTCTTTTTTTTTGAATGACTGGCCACTGCGACCGTTTTGCTCGGTTTAGTGAGACTTCCTGTTTCTGTTGCCCTTCTCGCTGCCTCCGCATGCAACCTGCCTTCGGGTCGCTTTCACAGATCAAGATGCAATGACCGATTTGAATATATATGAACTGCGGAACAAGAACAAATATCATTCCTCTATTCATCCTCTGGGCACTCTACTAGTCTGTTCTCAAAACACTAGAGAGCTACTCATATTGCATTCACTAACAGAGGAGCACTCATAGCGTCGATCAGAGATTTGCCCTTAATCTAAAAATGCTACTCTGTCAAATTAAAAAACACAAAGTAATTATGAGCTCTTAGTGAGGATGGAATAATTGTTAACATTTGTGATTGTGATATATTAAATTGTAATTTGCATTGAGCACCACAGCCTTGCTTTAGGATATCCCTAGTATTCCATGTGTAAAAACTGAATGCTTGAGACAGGGAGAGCAGCAGCAAAGGCCAGAGAGCAGACAAGAGCAGCACCAGTCACAACAACTGCTGATTAAGGATGACAGTCTGAAAAAGGAGAACTGTGGTTGAGAGTGACTCACAAAGTACGTTACAGAGGAAGCCGCAATTTGGAGGAAAGCTACAGGTGTGGAAAGCGCTCCTCACAGCCGGGCCAACTAGAGGCTAAAAAACGCAGAGATTTGCTGACTGAATGCAGAGAAAACATTCCTCCAATTGGTCTTCCAAAACTAACACTGTTCAAACAAATGTTTTATCTTTTTGATTGATTCATCTTCTTGGCTTCTTATTTGAAGTCACTCATAAACTGTGCGCCCTTGTGGTTAAGTCATATTGTATCATTTCTGAGGGAAGCACTGTCCACATTAAGGAGCAGTTCCTCATGCAGATTTGTGATGTGTCTCATGTTTTCAAAGGATGTGGAGCATGGGGGAGAGAAATCAGGTTTCTAAAGGTTTGAGTAATGCAGTTAAAGTTTAATATTTAAGGACTCTCCATCCACAGGTTGTGTGTGGCTACATGTTTGTCTACTATGAAGACTCATCATAGAAGCCAGTAACGACTTGATTCCTGACACGTGCGATTTTTGTTGACTGTTTGAGGGAATATTCTACTTTGAAACATTTTAAAAGTGTTTACTTATTGATAACTCATTAAAGAGCTATGCAATTATTTAAAGTGAATAAGAGGCTTGCTGTGCACTGCAGCTTTGCATTCATCAGAGTCTTTAATCAATGATGAAGGGAGAGAAGGTTATTGAAAACCAGCACCTCTTTATTCACTCACATGTCCATCTGTGGCAGTTTGTCTCATCTGCCCGGCACCTCTGAATCCACATCTATACAAAAAGAAAAGAAAATATTTTGTTTAAATACTCATCCTGACCTTGAGACAGATTGTGATGTTTAATGAAGTGATTCATTATATTACTTTAATTGGCACAATTAATCCAGTTATCTCAAACAATAAATTCATATTTCTAAACAAGCTCATCAACCCCGACACTAACATAGATATGACTGCAATAAAAATCCAAAGTATTTACAACTACAGTTTACAAAAAGAAAAGATAAACTTCTTGCAATAGATCTGCAGTGGGGGGCAATAGATATGGGTTTTTCAGACACTTTTTGTATTCATGCTACAAATAACTAATGACCCTTATTAAATTAATTTTGTATGGGTCAGTCTGCCAAAATAATCACGTTTTAGTACTGTTGGGTTGTCCAGAATTAATGGTCGCTCAATACAGAAAAATGTGACAGTATTATACAATGTTCACAGTCACCTTAAGTAAAAGGAAAGCTTAAAAAGGGTTGTGACATGCAAGAGCTTTTGTAATCTGGTTTCTGAAGAGACTATTGACTTATTCTAACTGCTGCCTATTGTATTGATTTTGACACCTTGCTGCCGTTTGCTCATGCTTCACTGAAGGTAAACAGAGTGGATTGTGGTGCATGATGGCTCTGCACTGTGTCTGGTACCTCTCAAATCAGGGACTGCAAATTTACCAATATATACTATCATCGCCAGAGTGGGATTTATTTTGAGAGTGAATATTTCATGTGCAATACCAGTTGTTTTTTATTTTCATGTGGATAAATCAAACACTATTCCAATCCTTCGCTTGCTATATTCTTTAAGCTTATTTAAATCCAACTATTTTAAAGCCGTCTAAATGGTATGCAGGTCTCATTCTCACACATCAGCATGAAGGCATCTAAATTTAAATTGCTTCTGTCATTTTAACTAATCAGCTCAAAACATATATTACAATTAATGGAAACTATTAAGATTGCATTTCAGCTCATTGAATTAATACATGTTATATGTAAAAATGAAACAAAAGATATCTTATCCTGATTAATATGGCAGACTTCTATCTATCGTTGGTTTCTATTAGACATATCAGAAGATCTTTTTTCTCTTTTACACCCAAGATTTAGAAAACACTTATGATTTTTCTTTTTTGAATACATTCTATGACCTTGAATACTGTAAACAGATGTGTATATACAGTATATGTGTAGCACACCAAATGGTAAAAAAAAATCCTGTGTGTTCCTGCAGGCATTGCCTTGCATTCCACTTGTCTACTTGTGGGCTACTGTCTATTTGGAAAGGTTGCAAAGATTTTGGAGATTGAACCCTTTCATGGTGCATGAAATTAGTGCCGAAAGAATCACTTGAAAGCAACAATGCTGCTGATCTTTTCTCTAACTTTTCACCTTGGTAAAGCCTTCACAGGCTCTAAGGACTCCCTTTTGCTCTGAACCATGAAGTCATGCTTGCATCAGCTGATTAACATCAGTTTTTTTTTATCTATCTTTCACTGCAGGCCTTTTTCCAGAAAGACTATTTCTGACACGGCACAGCAGGAGTGGGACAGGTGTGAATACTAAAGAGTCATAACTGAATTCTATTAAGCTGCCTCACTTTTAGGGTCATGGTTATTGTACATGCTGCCTCACTGACACATTGTCAAGGTTGCTTACTAAGACCATGAATTTATGCTTTTCTTACCATGACACCTGTGCTGTGACAAACATCAGTCTTTGAATGGTTGACAATCTGTGTCAGTGTTGCCCAATGTTGCAATGAATAAAAAAGCCTCTTTAGATCTTATATTTTTACTGCTTTGAGTAATTATTAATGTGTGTTCATGCTCCTGTCCAGCATGGTTTCTGCAGGTAAACATAAAGAACACATCATGTATCATTAGAAAAAGGCTCCAACCCCAGATTTGTTGAGACGATATCTGATGAACTACAACAAGGTCTATCTCTTAATCTTGTAACATCTGCCGAGGACGTTCTAGCAGTGGGTGGTAGCGAGTTGCATCTTCTTGGTGTGGCCTGCCGGGGCAGCACGCTGAGGCCACAGACACCAACCAGATCTACAAGATCATCAAGAAGACTGGCTCCATCCTGGGGCTCTAATTTGACTCTTTGTCGGTGGTGTCTTAGATTAGGATGCAGACTAAACTGCATCCTGGAAAACAACACTCACTCTCAGCATTGGATGATAACCTCTCACAGAAGCGCCTTCAGCAAAAGACTCCCAGACAACCCCCCCCCCCCTGACAGAATGCCAGAGAAAGACCTCTCTGCCTGGGGCCATCTGTTTAGCTCAGCTACCTCAGATCACAAGAGGGACAATAAAAACTGCATCCTGAGGCCTAAATATGACTTTATCCAATGTGACTTTATTCAAAATTACTTGTTGGTACATATTGTCTCTTATTTAGGCTGCTAAAAGGGTTGTATATTGTAAACAGATACAGTTGACACCTACATTTCAATTTGGAGCTCCTCTGTGGCACGTTCCTACTTAAGTTGGTTGCTTCAAACTAAATCAGCCCCCACTTCCCACTGGTATTCCCTCTTTGTTTCTGTTTCCTCTTATTTCTCAACTTTGGCCATCCTCCGTTTTTAGACCTTAGAGTTAGAGTTATAAGTTCTGCGCTGAGTTTTATCACTTTTGATTTCTTCATCTCTGACCACATGGATGGATGGATGGATGGATGGATGGATGGATGGATGGATGGATGGATGGATGGATGGATGGATGGATGGATGGATGGATGGATGGATGGATGGATGGATGGATGGACACTTTTAATCCCAAAGGACATTTGGCATCCAGCATCCAGAACTACAAATAGATGCCTGAACTTATGCTAAATTTGTTTCTGCTTTTGTTACCACGCTCTCATGTCTATTTGGGTTCCCTGTACTGTCTACCTTCATTCTGGGGTTATTTGGGTAAAATAAGCCACTGAAAAAATAAAAACTGAGGCTGTCGTCTCCCCTAATCAGGGTGTGTGCAGAGATTGGTTCCAGTCTAGTAGGCATGTGTATTACAGACAAAAGAGAGCAGATAATAGATGGATGGATGATAGAGAATAAGCTGATGGATGGTTGTGTTAACCTTCATCTATGTGACTTTCAATGTGATGAAAAACAAGATAGTATTCCACACATTCATCTATTTCAGGGGACCAATAAGTGCTGCATTCATCTACCATGCAGAATCTGAGGAAGGCTGAGCAAATGTCACATTCTC